>JAINUG010000003.1:14032160-14131914 GCA_029706075.1 Aldrovandia affinis
GTGTCGGAAACCCGCAATGCTTTAGAAAGCTTCTTTTCGCCATCACTATCCCTATCGTCCTTTGTCTTTAAAAAGTGCTGCATGTGAAAATGTAAAGTACTGAATATAATTGTTGCAATGAAATGTTTGCTTTTCAAACACCTTTTTCTTTTTGCACTAGAGCAGGGGTTAGGGAACCCTGGTCCGGGAGAACCGCAGGCTCTGCCGGTTTCTGTGTTCACCCTAAATTAACAACCAGTTCAGACCCAAGAAACCAGGTGAGTCGAGTTAATTAATCAATTGAAGCAGTTGATTACACAATTAAGTGTTGACTAACAACTAAAGCCAGCACGCCCTGCGGCTCTCCAAGACCAGGGTTTGCTACCCCTGAACTAGAGAACTTTATACCATGTCCAAACCTGGAAACCAAACCAAATACATCTCTAATTTTGGTTTAAGTGCATTCTTTCGGAGGCAGGACTGCTTCTAAAGGAAAAAGATGTACGTTCTCACTGATTTAACAAAATACGGGTTGGTGGGGGGCTGCATCAAATATTAATGTTAAATTGTTCTGATCTGCTGCCCAATTACATATTTTTTAAGTCTCTCACTAATGTTCATTTACATTTTTTATCATTTGCTTCTTTGCATGCTTAATTTATTTAAGATTAAGATTAAGATTGTACATATATATGACATTTTCATTGTCATATTGACAAAGCTTGAGACTACAAAAACAAAACGACACACTTTGGAGGTACAGAACTTTTTCATCCAAAACCACAACTTCAGCTGATCAAAATATTTTTCTATAATATTTTCTCCATTCTTATGACTCCTATACTCTGCTCTCCATTTGCCCTTAAAATGAATCTAACAATGTTACTGAATGACTTGTTAAAGAACTTGTGAAATTAGTCATTAGCAGGAGGCATAAAGGAGTGATACATTTGCCACCCCTTCAAAATCAAGATGTATAATTTGGGTGCAAAAAAAACAAACAGTGCACAGTGAGCTGTACTTTTATTATTACATTTTGAAAGCAGGCTAGCAAAGGAGACTCCAGGGGATTACTTACTTATGGTCTTCATGGCCCCTTTGGGGAAATAATGATAAGGCACAATCACGATAAATTGTTCAATGCTAAGGTTTTTACATTTTTTATTATGTGGACCACACAAGCTATTACAAGCAGATTCCTGTTAACAGAAGACAGGCGGAAATAGTTACTTACTTAATAATTAATTAGTTAGTAGTAATTAGTGAAAGGTCAAGTTTGCATTGATAGGAGGAAGTATTTTTTCACACTGAGTTATTAAGGCATGGTGTAGCTAACCAGGACTTGCCAGCAGGGTTATGCAGAGACCTGTGGAATGTTCACACATTGTTTGTTTTAAATCCCATAATGTTGCAACTTTGTGAAGAATGAAGAGTGCTCTGGTATTTGTGAAAGATAAAAGGCCGCAACAGAGGAGCTGCAAGCTCAACATAGCCAGGATAATTTAACTGTAAAATCAACAATATGGTCAATGATTTAGCTGATAATTTCATAAATAAATGTGAACTGGGTCCGCACAGCTATTCTAACTATGTGTTCTGCATTTGCACAGGACAGCAGAAATCCCGGTGTTTGGATTTGTTTACAACACACGTGACTCAGATATAAAACACGCGAGACGCTGAGGGGAGGTGTAGTAGGAGGAGTAGCGGTTCCACGAGCTGCTACAGGGTGAATCTGTGCCTGCGCACCACGCTGGGGCCGGGGGCCCAAACCTGGTACAGTTCTTGCAGGGCGCGCACGTCCTCCAGCGCGTTGTGCGCCTCGTACTTCTTGTTGAGGAAGATGCTGACGAGGTGTTGTTGGGAGTACTGTCTTACCGCGGTGTATGCTAGGAGATCCTTGCTGAGCAGGTAGGTGTCCAGGAAGCCGGCGATCGCCTGCTGGAACTCTTCCCGGAGAGAGAGCTCGCGCAGCGCCCTGGCCAGCACGGGGCAGTCGAAGCGTTTGGCGTTGTGCGCCGCGAGCAGCGGCCGGTTCAGGGAGCGTAGGAAAGCGATAAAAGAGGTCAGCGCCTGCCGAAGCGAGACAGTGTCCACCGGCCGCCCGCGCAGCAGGAGCGTCTGGTCCAGCACCGTGAAGCCCGTCACTCTGGACGCCTCCGCCATCATGCTGCAGCGCGGGAGCACGTGGGCGTTGAAGGTCCTCTGTCCGCAGATCGCAGACAGCTGGACGATGTCACAGACTGCAACATCTACAGAGGACAGAATAAGGTTTTTTTATATTTTGGCGAGCGCTGGAAACCCCTACTTCTGCTGCGTCACAGTCTGTTGTCTTACTTGGAGCACACAAGAGAAGAATTAGGCTTTGTTTGTGATTTGTTTAGATTGAGGTTTGTTACTATGAATGTTGCTATGGTGACAACGTGATATAACTTGTGTATAACTTGTTTGACTGATTGCATAATTATTTATATAAACCAATATACAAATATTTCACAGGTTAAAAAAGAAGCCTATAACGCATTTGACGTTCTTTAATGTAACATTCATTTAAACCTGGGTAGACCGCAGAACAGCTCAGCTACATGCATGTTAAGACGCAATCCAACTACAGTGCGCTCTATCATTACCATTGAGTCATAACAGTTCTGTGGTTTTTATTGGAATCTTTACACGTTTACATTCATTTCAGAAGTCGAGTGAGTTGAAATCTAAAAACCGAGTGAAGGCTGCTATTATTTACACAGCCATAAAGCTCGCTTTTATCGGATCGGATCCGGTGCGCTTCCACAACGTGCTCTTTCTCTGGACCTGAGGATACCCTCTATATAGGCAATATGTAGCTCCATATAGCCTATCCTAAAATACATTTTAGTATTTCTTCTTATTACAATACCTAATCCCGTGGTCTCCAAATCGAAGAACACCAGAGTGAACTCGGTCATTGACACGGCTCCTGAGCTCTAAAGAAAAGATAGCATTTAATTAACAAACCATAATCAAATGACAAAAAAACATTGCACTTACATTAGATTTATATCGGCTGTCCCTTGTGACGTGAAATAATCTCTAACAGCATGAAACCTATATCAACAACCTTTGATCATAAAATATTTCATAACGCATACATTGCGAATAGAGAGCGTTCAAGCAGAAGATAAGATAAATGTACATAAAAATACTTACCAACGAAGACTGCATTCTGTCTGTCTAGTGTGTTCAGTAGGGAAGTTAATTTGTTTTGTCTCAAACGTCAACGATAGGAAGCTGCGAAGTGACCTCAAGCTCCAAGAAGTTTGCGACATGTGAATATCCTTAACACTGAGCCTCGGGGGGGGGAACCGGCAGGTGGTGAAAATAATTATCTACATCATGAAACTATGACTAACACTTGCGAGCTGCGTTCGACTCGGCGGAACGGCTTCCGTTGGTAGCCTAGATGTTGTTTACAACATCCCTCTGATTCCTGTAAATGACTAGGCTACATGTTACATGAAAGCCACTGGTTATAGCCGGACAATTACTGGTCATATGACGAATTTCCAACCAACTTTCGCTTTCACTTCATGGGAACAAATCTGCGGAGAACCGTCGGTATTGTTCGCTTTGTAGGAACTATCATGTCATGGAATAACAACCACTAACTGACATGACTGATGTAGGCTACCATCCACAAAGTACACGGCTATTGTCAAACATGTACAGGTATAGATGTCAATAATATACTTTAACTGTAGTGCTTTCTATGATACAGATAATAAAGAAAAGCACATGCATAATAGGACTCGAAAGGTCAGCGAAACTTTTTTTTTGTTATTTTTCCTTCTGTTCAAACCACAAGTCTCAATAACGAACAGGGCAGGCAAGAAGAGAACAACACTTTCATTTGTGGTTATAAATAATATTTACTGCCGAGATGTCAAATCCTGTGGGAGATTACACGTATAAAAACCGTTTTAATCGTTATCAGATAAAAACATAAAGCAATAACTCCAATGCCTGTTTTATTGCGCAAGTATCCAGTTCTCCTCCGCTGTTCAAAAACGCGTATCGATATATTTTCCTACAATCACAAGAAAAACAAGCTTGATATTGATTCAAAGTGGCCTTTATAAAAAATATTTAGTGGTGTATATTCCCATTATTTTTCAAGATTATCACTTTATTTCATGATAACATACGATAATATTACATGTTTTAACTGGCGATGGTTGGCTCATAAACCTGCTTGCACAGCCATGTACAATGGGTATAAAAGGTATTCACCCCTTTGGCATTTATTACTTTATTTTTTGCACCAGAGTTTATTAAGGATGTCTTCGAAAAAATGGGTGAATACTTATGCAATCAATTATTGTCTTTTTTTATTTGCACTAAAATTACCATTTAAATACTTTAGGCCTAGTATTTTGTGTTAATCAGTGGCAATAAATCCCAATTAAACCCATTTTGATTCCATGTAGTAAGAACATAAAATGTGAAACATGCCAAAGGGGGTCAATGCTTTTTATACCCACAGTTCATTTTAAACAAATCGCAGCATAATGTTGGCAATTTGAATTTCCATGCATATCAACTGGGGTGTGGGGGAAAACAATTCTTAAATCCAACACAAGAGGCTGCCACCATAACCTGATGGCTAGGTTAGGTTTCGTTTCGTTAACTTTCAGATGCCTACGTTTCGTTAACTTTCAGATGCCTACGTTTCCTTAGCTTTCACGTGGCTATGTTACTTGTAGGCAACGTTAGCTCTCACAGAGTCAGAGAACAAAATGAAACGAGCAAAAGAGTTTCGATTTCGTTCAAATGAAGTGCGCTGCAAAATGTGCGATGCTGTCTTAAAATTTAGCAGCATCACTACTACAATGCAGTACCACATACGCAGTAAACATCCACAAGCCATGTCCGATTTATAATTTATTACAAAGGCTTGTGTGTGTTGATCTATTTTGTTCATTTTTGAGGAGAGGGGAAGTGGACAGTTTAATTTGATAATAAAGTTAACATTTCGTTTCGTTTCAGACAGTGTATTTTTTGAAGTTCATGCTTTTAGTGCTGGAGCCCATTCTTTCAAATGCAACGTCATCAAGACTGTATTTGGCTAGATTTAATTTAGACTGTTTAGGTTCATGATTAATGCACATTATAGCCTATCTACTAGCCTACATGCTCATATATCAAAGACAAACAACGGTCTCTAAACCAGGGGTGTCCAAACTTTTTCCACTGAGGGCCAAATACAGAAAAATATACGAAAGGCTGGGCCACTATTGGGGGGGTGCTACGCGAAAATAATTCTTGCGCCCCTCGGATTTTCTGTCGACGGGGGTTCCTGCTACGCGAAGAAAGCTGAGACCAGTTTGTTTATTTCGCGGAGTTCTTTCGTTTATATCTGTTTATTTCGCGTCAAGTGCAAGTTTCATGCGCGGGGCCATATTCCTTATATTGGAATGCGGCCGCGGGCCAATTAAAAATGGACCGCGGGTCGCAGTTGGCCCGCGGGCCGTAGTTTGGACACCCCTGGTCTAAACGAACTGACAAGAAGCAGAAGTGTAGGCTAAGTGTAGCCTATTCCAAATAGCCTTTAGTTCAAGCGTGCTATTCTATGCATTGATTAGGCATTTGCGGTGAATATAAGTTGGATATACATATTGACATCTCACTTTCCGTGTGTGGAAATGCTCTTACTTTCACTATTAAACATAGCCGTGAGTTCTACTGTAGATTTTTTACGATATGATTTCACCAAACGTTTAAGTGATCGCCGATCACGATTATTCAAGATTTCTTTCCGACCACATTTCTTCCTCGAAGATGATAGTTCACCACTATCCTTCCAGGTTTTAATAATGCATTGGACAGTTCTTAACCCAATTTTAGTAGTTTTCATGGTTGTTTAAGAAATGAGAAGCTACTCACTGCATCAGTTAGGGTTAAATAACTTGTTGCCGGCTAAAACATATTAATCACTGCAGTAATTATCCAATGGAAGGCTCTTACCTATTTGCTTAGTTAAATCCAGGTGGTGACTTTTTTTTTGGCCAGGCAGTATATATATATATATGTATATATATATATATATATATATATATATATAGACTCTCACTGAAATATAAGGCTGATACATGATTGCGTCTTCCAGGTGTGTGGCATGTTAAAAATTACAGTACACAGGAAACGTCTATGTTCAGATTGTTACGGATAGAAATCAACCTGCGTTGTTATAACCAGGCATACAATATCGGACGTAACACTAAGCCACTTAATCAATAACCACAAGTACCAGTGAAACAGTGGTATAGAAAAATTAAACATATATTTATTCATATGTATACATTTAATGATTGTTCTCTCTATTTATAACATGAAAGTCCTTTAAAAGATAAAAGCAGGTTGCAAGGTCTCACCGGGCAGCCAGCTAGCGGTTCCAGACCCTCGAAGATGACAGGGGAGGTCTTCTCCTCGGAGTTCCCAAAAATGTTTATTATGAATAGCAATAATTATTAATTAGCGAATAGGCGGATAATCAGAGTAACGCAATCACCAAGCTATCATTAACAATGTCGTAAAGGGAACTGAATGCATTCAGGTGGCAACCACTATATATATTGTCCCGCATCTTTTTAAAAGTCTCCTCAGTGATGTAGCCAAGTGATGTCCAGCCGCATCTTCTCTCGTCACGTTGCTTGGAGGGTTCCCCTGGAAACCATGTGCATCCTCAAGCAGGTCCCAGCATGGCAGTGACGTCATCTCCACCTAAAGGTGAAAAATCAAGGAAACACAGCAGCACGCAAATCCAAAAGGAAACACGAAGTAGTGCTAATACAAAGTAAAGGGACGTAACAAGATGTACACTCCTACTGTAACCCTGGTTAGTTATGTGACAGTTAGTGCACAGTGCATGTAGGCCCCCTTCTCTCTCTGGGTAGCTGCCACTACTCTCATGTTATTCGCCAGCACCAGTTTCTTAGAAGAAGGGGATAGTCTTAGTCCATAATATAAATCTACGAAGGAAGCATAAACTGGCTGACCGCTGGGAGCCAAAGGTTGACATTGTGATTAGCCAAGTGCGTGAGGATCTGCCTGTGTATGTCGTCAGACCTGAGAATGATGATGGTGGCGTTGAGACAACTCTTTGTTGTGATTTTTTTCGCAATCTTGTGGGTTCTCGTCCACCAGTCCAGATAGTGAGCGTCAAGGTGTACTTCAGGGGCTGCAATCTGCTAGGACAAGGCAGTAGATAAGGGAGGTCGAGGCAGATGATTAGAGGACCCATTTTGATGTGGAGGACACACTGTCCGTTGCATGCTCTGACGAGTCTGGTCATGAGCTCCATCCGGGGGGAACTCGGTTTCTCTGCAGCCACTGAAGATGTTGAATGCCCAGTGTTCCCAACACAACCTCCTGAAGTGAGTGGGAACAGTGAAGACAACCAAGAGGAGAAGATCACTACGAGCCCTTTGGGCATGGTGGAGACGTTGCCATCTCTATTGCCCAGAGGGTATGCGATAGTGAGAAGGCCACATACTTACCTCAGGAACTTTGGAGTACTGTCGCGGACAATGTAAGTGAACCTGTCACACTGGAACAGTTAACCTGTTCCACAACTGGTCAGTTCTTTAAAATAATAAATAATAATATTTATATTTTTTTGGGGGTGGATATTCAACCATGGTTAGTTATGTGAGTCAATACACTGCATGATGCCCCCCCCCTTCTCTCTGGGTAATCACCCTCATGTTATTCGCCAGCACAAATTACGTGCAAATTAGCTGTGCAAGGAGTGGAATTATGGACAAGTTATACAAGACACCCGAAGTTGCCTGCATGCTCCTCATTGTTATTTTCTACTGTTTGATAAAATAAATTAAATAGACTGCGTCTCCGCCTATGTTGCCTGTTGGGATCCTTGCCTGCAATCGTTCTGCGTTGGGCCTGGACTTACTATAGAAGGAAAAACCTCCGGTCTATATATGCATATAGTCATATTTCAAGAAAGATTTATGGACATTCGATCAAATCCCCTGTTATACTTTCTCAGTTACACATAAATCCCCTAAATCAGTGTCAAGTGAAAGAATATTTAAGAAGAGAAGGATATTGGCGATAAGTGAATATACAAAGTATTCATAATGCCCTCCTGGATATATGGACTGGATGGATCATGATTAAAGAAACCAAACCTTGACCCAGAAAATCTCAGTAACTACAGGCCAATTTCTAATCTTTCTTTTCTTTTAAAAATTATACAGAAAGCTGTAGCTCAGAGACTGACTTCATTCCTGATATCAAATGACATCTATGAAACTTTTCAGTCAGGATTTAGGCAACACTATAGCACTGAGACTGCTCTTATTAAAGTTGTCAATGACTTACTGATATCAGCTGACCATGGATGTGTCTCTATTCTTGTGATTTTGGACTTAAGTGCTGCGTTTGACACAATAGACCACCAAACTCTTCTGAGCAGACTTGAAAACCTAGTTGGACTGCATGGACAGGCACTCTCCTGGTTTAAATCCTACCTGTCAGATAGGTATCAATTTGTGCAGTTCAATGATGAGCCCTCTGCTCTCATCAAGGTGGAATATGGTGTCCCTCAAGGTTCTGTTTTGGGGCCATTATTGTTCCACTTGGTGATGTCATTCGTAAACATGGCGTACATTTTCACTGCTACGCAGATGACACACAATTATACTTATCAATTAAACCTGGCGAAGGACAATTCAAACAGTTGGAGGCCTGTTTTAAAGACATAAAAGACTTGATGTCAGATAATTTTCTATTGTTGAATACTGATAAAACCGAGATGTTGGCCTTGGAGCCCAAAAACCTCAGAAGAGGGTTATCTGATTTATCTCTTAATCTGGATGGTTGCCCTGTTGCTGCAAGTTTGGTGGTAAAAGACCTTGGTGTTACTATAGATCCTGGTCTCTCATTTGATATTCACATCAAAAACATTTCCAGAGTAGCCTTTTTTCACTTGAGGAATATTGCCAAAATTAGGAGCTTCCTGTCATTAATAGATGCAGACAAATTGGTACATGCCTTTGTTACATCTAGATTAGATTATTGCAATGCATTACTGTCTGGCTGTTCCAATACCTCACTCAGGAGCCTACAACTCGTATAGAATGCTACTGCAAGGATCCTGACTAGAACAAAGAAGTATGAGCACATTAGTCCTGTGTTAGCGTCACTTCACTGGCTTCCTATAAACTATCGTGTAGACTATAAGGTACTTCTCTTAATTTATAAGGTGTTGCATGGATTTGCACCCTCTTATTTGACGGATCTACTTCATCCCTACAATCCCCCACGTTCGCTTCGTTCACAAGATGCAGGCAACTTGGTAGTCCCTAGAATATAAAAAAATACAGCAGGTGGCAGAGCTTTCTCCTATAGAGCTCCTTTACTGTGGAACAGTCTACCCGTCTCTGTGAAGGAGTCAGACACGGTCTCAATTTTTGAGTCTAGGTTAAAAACACATCTCTTTAGTCTCTCTTATAGTCATTAGGTGCAGATGTGGAGGGGGCGTAGCAATAGAGCCTTCTGGTGCAATGAGCTATCCTTACTGTCACCAATCATAAGTGATGATCCGCCCCTATCAGGACTGCTGACGATGTGGTGAGATGGTCTCTGAGTGCCCTCATGGCTGCGTGCTCCCTGTGCCACTCACCTAATTAGTTATGCTGCCCTAGATTACTTCTGCTGGTGCAAAAGTGTTATCACTCTACTCTTTCCCCTGATCCGGTGTGATATTTATCATAGTCATAATTGCACCTTTCCTCTTTTCTCCCCGGCTTCGTGGCACCTGCCCGGAGCTCACCTGCCCCAGAGTCAACCCCCCACCCCTGCCATGTGTTAGCCGGATGCCGCTGGCCCGGACCCTAGCTGCTGGTTCCATCCCCCGCCCTGCCCTGGTATCTGGAGGGATGAGGTCCACCCCACCCCTACACTTAGAATGCCCTTCCGGTGGTCTGTTAAGCCTCATGAGCCTCAAGGACTATTTGTTTTGTTTTTCTCTGTATCCCACCATTTTCCAGGAGTTCATCTCGACCGCCTTTTAAGGGGTCAGGGAATAATTTTCCAGTCTCCCACATTGGTTCCAATGGTTTTCTGTTTTTTTGATTTCCTCTGGAAAATGCCAATTGTGAAGTGCTGTGTGACAACCTGTTTGTAAATGGCGCTATACAAAAATAAAGATTGATTAAAGATTGATTGTAACTGACCTGTGTTACGAGTGCTTACAGCTGTCAAACTGCAGTTATTTTATGTTTTACAATGTTAAAACCCTTTTTAGATCAATGTAGATGTTCGCCACGTTTATCTGCTTCATCACGTACACATTTCGAATGAAGCAGAAAAATATGAAGAATGTTTGCTAACCTTTGTATCTCTCCCCAAGTACGCTACTTACATGATGTCAGACCACCAAGAAAATCGACCAGGTCGTTTGTGCAGCGAACTAGCAGTACGAAGGGTGGTTGAACTGGAAAACGCCACCAAATTGGGAGAAATGGGGAGGAAAAAACAACAATTCCTCCCAGCATAAGACTCAGACAGCTAGCGGTTGCAATGGCTATAGGAGCTCCGCTAACGGACTACATTTCCACTATGCAGAGGACATCGTTTGCAGACCGACATGACTCGAAAAAGAGTCGTTTGATTTCAGGGTTGTCAAACTCATTCCATCGAGGGCCGAGTGTACGAAGGCGTTTGTTGCAACCAATGCACTACATCGGGTGATTTCAATGAGTTACCCTCCTTGCCAAACTAAACCACTTGGACTACTACAGTATACAATGTTATGGTAAACTGTGTTTGTACGATGGTCTGCTGCTCGCTCATTTGTTGGAGGTTTGGTGTTGCGCCAAATACCAGTACTAGGGGACAATGTATTAAGTAACAGCGCTCTTTCATGCACAGGACTGTGCTTTCAGCGTTATGATACATTCACTATTATTATTATAAATAAAACAAACAAACGAAACCGAAGGCCACTACAGAGGGTGGCGTCGGACCATTTGGAACTGAACTTGGAGTGTTTGCATATACGCAAATATTTGTGCAACCCGAAATCAAACGCATTAAACCCCTCCAAAAGGTGCGCCAAACGGTGGAGATGAAGTGACACATTTACCTTCGCTCCAGCCATCTCCTCCAGATGCCACTTGTAAATCGTCTCCAAAAGGAGCAACGAGTTGACTGACCAAATTAAGTCGAATTAGTCTGCAAGATAATTCAAGATTGATTTAATTTTCATTCAAAATATATGAAGTGTATGAGGATTGCACCAGGATGTGAATCATTTCAAATGAAATTGTGAAAGTGTCCTTATTTAGGAGTATGGGTAGGTAAATTGGGGGCTCTCTTCCACTCTGGTCAACAGGGGGGCACTGTAGCTAGCAGGTTAGTCATGATAGCCAAATTCATGATATTACAAACTCCATTACAATATAACAGTGTATGATCCCAAACTTCAAACTTATTGTTAAGAGTGTTTCTTGTTTACTTAAGAAATATATCAAATTTACCTGCACTAATTAAAACATGTGCTCAATTAGGATCCAAATCAGGCCTATGTGTGTGTGTGTGTGACTCTGTGTATGGGTGTGTATGTGGCTCTGTGCGTGTGTGTGTGTTTCTTGATGGAGCTCTCTCTCTCTCTCTCTCTCTCTCTCTCTCTCTCTCTCTCTCTCTCTCTCTCAGCACTACAGAGATGCACACAAACTACAGCTCAGGGTGCAAAACAGTTTATTGGTCACAACTGTCTTACAGTCATGAGCCAACAGAATGCAGTCAAGGTGGTCGGCAGGGAAACATACGAGAGAGGTGACTCACTGGAGATCAGTGAACATCATATTAACCTCCAGTTAAAGCGCTCCCTCATGCACCAAATACAAAACCACACACAAATAAATTATACAGAGATATGGTTCCAAAACACACGTTCACATGTTAACATATGCTCCAGGTGTGTATCCCAGTACTACACTGCTGTAATTCTGCCTGTTCGTGTCTGATCACTGCCCTCTGTCCTGCCTTCTGTTCAGATGAGGAATCTGGGAAGCTATGGAAGGCGCCACGCCCTGAAAGTCTGCCTCACCATAAGTCATCAGTCTGGTTTCCATGGTTATGCCTGATGGTGATGCCATGGAGAGGGCGGAGCGGGGGCGAGGGAGCAGGGTTGAGGAGTTTGGGCGGCGTTACACTACATGCCATCCCTCTGGGTGTAACCTGCTGCAGGTGTAGACATTCATGCACACCTTCTCTGTGCAGATTGGCCCTCTCCGCTGCACAGCTGCGCAGATTAGCTTGATCGTCTGCTACTCCATCTATCTGTTTTCTTGGCTCTTTTTCCTCCTCCAATAGCAGCAGGCTTCCTCTCAACGTTGTGAGCAGCTGCACAGGAAGTCCGGAGGCCAGCAGACACAGGGGCAGAGTTATCACCATGGGGACACAGCAGTGGGTGGGCAGGGGTTACCTGGGTTGGGGGGACAAACAGACATTCATGAAGCCACTGCACCCGAGTTGTGTCCATGCCTTTTAGCAATCTTAAGGAACAAACTTGTATTTTTATCCCTCAGTATATTGATATCCACAAAAATAAATACTGTACTGTTATGCTTCAACTTCTAATGAAATTAATAATCAGTTATACACAATAATCCTTACTCTAGTACCCCTTTTCAACTGTAGAGATGGAACCAGGCTGGGGAACAGCGCCATCTGTGGCAAGATGGGGCAGGACAGGGCTCACCTCTCTCTAAGGGGCAGGGCCAGGTTAGTGTTTAGGAAGGAGAGCTGCTGCTCCAGGCTGCAGACGCGGAATGCCAGGTAACAGGATGATGCAATCAGCAGGATGATACTGCAGGACAGAGAGAAGCAGAGGTGAGATGCACTGAGGGACAGGTGCCAGTGGGGCCAGTGTCGCACAGATAGAGGTAGAGGAGTCAGTTTCATTCTCAAGGTGGTTTGGTGGGGGAGGTGCAAGGGGGCCACAGGTGATGTTCAAGAGAGGAGCTGACATGTTGGGGTAGACAAAAGTCTCAGAGCCAAAGAACACTAATGCTGAGAATAACACTGATTCTGAGACACTGGGACTAACACTGACTGGGAGTAACACTGACTCTGAGACACTGGGAGTAACACTGATTCCGAGACACTGGGAATGATACTGACGGGGACAGTCTTTGGATGCTGGATGGGCTACTGTACACTTCATAGTAAAGCTAGAAGAAAGTGCTACATTTAAGTATCCCTGCTGCCTAACATAGCTGTGCTCGGTGTGTGTATTCAAACAAAAAGACAATCTTTGGAATATCTTTGGAACGATAACAAAAGCGAAGTGAAAAAAATAATATTCTGGGATTCAAATTAAAACATTAAAAACTGATATGACACTACACAAAACTTTTAATGAAGAGAGCAAGGGTTGAAAGCAACAAGGATGTTTAAATGTGAATGTTGGTTTGTACAGTAGGTGGCAGTGTGGAGTCACAATAAAGTGTCAGCCCAGCTTTACTACTGGTATTTCAAGTTTCAAGTTTTTCAAGTTTCAAGTTTTTATTGATCACGTACACATGCGTACATGGCAGTGAGATTTGTTGTTCCCATGGATCTCTCTTCACAACACAACACAACAGTACACAATAGAATACAGTAATAAATTGTAAAAAAAAAAAAAAAAAAAAAAAAAAAAAAAGATAGTAAAATATAATATATAAAAATAATATAATATAATATAATATATAATATATAATATAATAATATAATAATATAATAAGTAAGATAGATGTACAATATTGCACATCACTGGATGGCAGTATAAAGTGATGAGTGCTAAAGTGATAAGTGACACAGTGATATATAGGAGGGGGAGGGGACAGTTCAGTTGTTGGTGGGGCTGGGCAGTGGTTAGGGGTCTCGGCTCAGCATGCGGATAGCTTGGGAGTAGAAGCTGTCATTTCAGATGTAAAAATATTCCTGTGGTTTACAGAAAAAATCCCACTGAATAAATCTTGAATGCTGCAATTTTTCCATATATTGCTGTTACAGTGCATTTTTATGAGTTATGGGAGACTGTCATATTGCTCTTATACCCAAAATAGAGTAGATGTCTTTTGCAAAGGCTACATGTCTGATCAAATCCAAGATAATATAAACATTCAGAATGCAAAAGATATCAAGTTAAATATGAGCATTAACAATACAATAAACACAAATGTAGTAACTTTGGTGCTGAAACTCTCAATTGAAATATATTAGGGCTCTACAATCTGTCCTTTTCTTCAATCAACCATTATGTCTGTACATACACGTACGTGTATGTACATTGTGTGAGTGTGTGTGATGTGTGAGTGTGTGTGTGAGACAGAGGGCTAGAAAGGTTGCGGATTAACCTGTGTGTCACTCACAGTAAGATAAAAAACTTGATCAGCTGGAACTCCACGTGGCCCAGTTCTGGTTCTGGTTCAGTCAGAATCTTCTCTTTCTCCAGAACTCTGTCTGTAGGAAACAATGCAGCCAAGTCAATCCCCCCACACACACACACACAATCACCCACATACACACACACACTCACATATGCACACACACACACACACACACACACACACACACACACACACACACACACACACACACACACACACACACACACACACACACACACTCACACATAAGAACATAAGAATACATAATGATAGGCTCATCATGTCCTAATCTAAAGAGTATCTAGTACTACATCTAGCCTGGACTTGAATAGCCCAAGCGTTTCTGCCTCTACAACCTGACCTGGCAAGCTGTTCCAGGCATTGACAACTCTCTGTGTAAAGAAAAACTTCCTAATATCTGTGCGGAATTTGCCTTTAACTAATTTCCACCTGTGGCCTCTTGTTCTGCTGACCCCACTTGTCTTAAAAAATCTTTGGTATTTTACTTAATCCCTTTTAGGAATGAAAAAACCTCAATCCCCTCTAAGTCTCTGTTTGCTAAGTTTAAATAGATTGAGTGCTTTAAGTCTATCATAATAACTTTTACCTTTCATACCAGGTATCAGTTTAGTTGCCCTTCTTTGGACTTTTTCAAGAGCTTCTATATCTTTCTTGTAGTGCGGTGCCCAGAACTGCACACAGTATTCTAAGTGGTCTGACAAAGGCATTATATAACATTAATATAACCTCCTTTGATTTTTACTCAATACTTTTTGCTATGTATCCCAGCATCCTGTTGGCTTTTTTCACTGCTGTAGCACACTGCTTTGATGCAGATAGGCTTTGATCAACTACAATTCCTAAGTCCTTTTCAAATTGAACACCTACTAACTTTTCTCCTCCCATAAAATACTCCTGTCTAATGTTTTTATTTCCCACATGCATAACTTTACATTTAGCAATATTGAATGTCATCTGCCATGTATCTGCCCATTTTTGGATTTTGTTTAAATCATCTTGGATTACTTTAGTCGATTCCAAACTGTTTGCCAAATCCCCAAGTTTAGTATCATCTGCAAATTTAACTATTTTGCTACTAACGTCCATATCCAGATCATTTATGTAAATAAGTAAGAGCAGAGGTCCCAGCACCGATCCCTGCGGGACACCACTGCCCACAGCACCGAGGTCAGATACAGCCCCACCTACTGTTACTCTTTGTATTCGCCCTTGCAGCCAATTATGAACCCATTCAAACTACTCCTGCAATTCCTACTGAATTCATTTTAGCAATGAGTCTCTCATGTGGTACCTTGTCAAATGCTTTCTGAAAGTCCAAATATATAATATCATAAGCCTGGTTCAGGTCAACACACTTTGTAGCCTCTTTGAAAAAGTCCAGGAGGTTTCTTAGGCATGACCTCCCTTTGAGAAATCCATGTTGGCTCAAGAATGATCAAGAAGGATTCCAACTTATCCCTAATAATACAATCCAGCATTTTACATGCGATGCAAGTTAAACTGACAGGCCTATAGTTCCCTGGGTTAGTACGGTCCCCCTTCTTATATATTGGAATTATACTACCCTGCTTCCGGTCATCTGGTATTTCTCCAGTGATTATGGATTGAATGAAAATATCTGTCAATGGTTTATATATTATTTCCCCAAGTTCTTTGAGTACTCTGGGATATATGCCATCTGGGCCTGCTGCCTTATTTGTCTTACGTTTTTGTAGTACTTCTACATCCCTTATCTCAAAGTCCTCCAAAACATTCTGTACCTTGTCTATACATTTAGGCATATTTATAACCTCTTCTCTAGTAAAGCTCTCAACAAAGTAACTGTTTAGTGTGTTAGCAATATCCTTATTATTATAAACCAAAGTTCCTTCCTTATTCTTAATGCACTTAACCTCATCCTTAACTTTACTTTTTCTACTACAATATTGAAAAAACTTCTTAGGATTACTTTTAGCATCTTGGGAAATTTTAAATTTCAAATCGCCTTTTAGCTGATCTTATTTCCCTTTTAGCCTTAGCCCGCATATTACAATAGTCAAACTTGTTTCTCTCTGAGTTATCCTTTTTATATGCTCTGTACAGTCGTTTCTTTTGCCTCAAAATCTCCCCGTAAAGATTTAGTCATCCACTGCGGAGACTGTTTTTTCATCCTATTTTTCCTTACTTTGGGGATGAATTTACGCTGTACATCTACAATAACCCTTTTAAATATAGTCAATTTTTCATTCACAGTTCTGCAATCTAGAAGTTTTACCCAATCTATATTACTTAAATTCTCTCTCATTTTATTAAAGTCAGCTAGTCTAAAATTAAAAATTCGAGAGTTAGAGGAGGCTGTCTTAACTTGCCAAAAAATATCAAAAATAACTGCACTGTGGTCACTTGTCCCTATTGATTCTCCTACCTCTGTGCTGCAAATTCTATCAGGATTGTTACACGAAACCAGATCCAGTATTGATTTCCCTCTCGTAGGCTGAGTAACAGACTGTACCAAAAAGCAGTCATTGCCATATCTAAAAACTCCTCTTCACATTTGCCCTGACCTGATCTCCCAATTAATAGAGGGGTAATTGAAGCACAGATTTGTTTTATGTTACCAAAGAGCGTACTATTTATGTTACTGTCTGAAGCTGGAGGTCTATAGCATACTCCTATATTAAGGCCCTTCTCATGATCTCCCAATAATCTAATCCAGATGTCCTCACAAGAAACGAATGAGTTTATACCTGGAATTTCCTGCACATTAAGATTGTCTTTCACATAAAGGGCCACTCCCCCTCCTCTTTTATTAGTTCTATCCTTCCTAAACAATTTGTACCCCTCTACATTATATTCATCCCCATTCGCTGCGCCAAACCATGTCTCAGTAATCCCAACAATGTCATAACCCCCATTCAACACACACACATATACACACACACACTCACATATGCACATATATGCACACACACACTCGATGGTGGGCAGATCCCTGGCTGACCAGTTCAAGTTTTTTAGGAGACCTGCAACAGGTCACCCATTTATATTCCCTTGTGTCCATTGTGTGTCTGGGCTACTTCCAGGGCTCAGAATGCGGAGTTCAGGGAGGTTTCTGGTTGGTTTCCTGTGCAGAAAATACTCACCCTCAATTGGTTGGTCAGACTGAAAGGGCGTGTCTGCGGGCCTTAGCCTGGGTGTAGAGTTGCCCAGGAGGTCAGGGAGCGAGACCGACATCGAAGCCACAGATGGCTTCTTTCTCCACTTCAAGACCGGTGGAAATGCATTGTGCACCGGGAACTCATCCTGGGGGACAGGGAGAGGTCAGACAGAGGACACGGTTAAAAATGTGTCAATCTGTGATAAAGGTGATCACAGTGGCTAATGCGGTTGAACATCTAGATCTACAAGGTGCAGGGTGTGGCTTGATATAACTGATGGAGATCACAAGAGCCACATATTAATAGAACATTTCACGCAAGTGTGTCTCACATGTAACCATGACAATAGTTCAAATGCTTCACAAGCATAAATACGTCGCACTGTGGTTCAGTAGATCATTAAGATAGTGCTGCATCCAAGAACTGGAATAAATTAACATAATGCCACATACAGAACAAACAATAAGATTGAGCATTACACAAGCTTTGCAAAGGGCTCAGTGATTACCACATCAAGAGCATCATATTGAAAAGCATGTTATTCATTTATATTGAAATACATGTTTAACCAGGCAAACTTCCAGGACCTTGATATTATTTAAGAAGAAAATTAGATGTGGGTACAAGAACAGGTTTGGCGCAAGCCCGGTCTTCATAGCTGTGCCAGCCCAGACATGCAGGCAGGACAGCATGTCTGTCCAATGGCAGTGAGGGGGTTAAGATGCCATCCCAAACAGGAGGCCCCTGACAGAAACAGTGGGCCAGATGTCAGGGTGAGAGGGGCAGCAGGGGGCATTGAGGGAGAGACGTCTATGTTAACTAGTAACACATGGCTTAGCATATTAGAAGCAAAAGCTAGGCGTGCAACTTGCTTACACGACTACTTTACAAAACAGGCACAAAAAACAAAACAGCAAAGTGGGAGAAGCCCATGAAAACAGTGGTTCGGAGGCACTGCGACAACTTTCCCCTGATTCCCCCGGAATCTTCGTGCCGTGCACATTTAAACTTAACCTAACAAGGCTCCTGCATGATGCACTAGGTTCTAAGGTAGGTAAGGTGTGATTGGTTTGCTTGTTTATTAACTCAAACTGAGCTCGTCACCCAGAGGAAGCTTCACACATAGTGTCACTTTCGAGATAAACCAGCTAGTTAGCACGGTCCGCAGGGTGAGTGGGCTGAAACTGTGAGTTGTATAGTACAGGGGCGGAGTCTGAGTGAGAGGGCTGGGATCTGAACAGCTTACCACCAATAAGGTGCTGGGCTCCAGGTACTGCTTCAGGCTCAGACTCTTTCCATTGGCCTGCAGGTCAGGAGAGAGGAGAGGGTTTATTCACCCAACACACCTGCCGACACAACCTGCACAATTTCATCTAACACCCACACATTCCACCTCTAGGTAGGACCTATATTACACCATTGTACAGGAATTCACCTGCACAACTGTCTCAAATAACTATTACTACATCTAATGTGTTTATGTGCTGAAAAAAAATAATGTTTTTTAATCCTGACTCTTCAGGTTACAGCAATTGTCAGCTGACCTCGGCCATGGTGCTTGTGGGAGGAGCTTTCTAATCTACAGGGGGTATGGCTCTCTGGGGGGAAGGGAGGAGCTAACTCACCTGCAGGTGTGTGCAGATCCTCCTCAGGACATCATATACACTGTCTCGAGACAGCAGGGACACAAACAGGTACTGCAGGAGAGAGATACAATATATCAGAGCCAGGCAGCAGACTTCTGGTCCTAAACTACTGTCTGCTAGCTTCCAAAAACCTGTGACTAGCTTAGCTATCGAGACTGTGTCTGTCCCTCATTTTGGAAATGGTGTTAGAAATAAAAATCTATCGGAGCACACTGGCTGTCATGGCATTTGTGTACATAATCTTATTTATATTAAATACTCTCAGCCTGCTGTAAGTGTTGCCTGTAATAAGACATATCTTAAATGTGGATTAGATCACTTTGCCCCAAGGCGGTTCTTGTGAACGAACGAATCACTGACCATAGTTTTGGCCTGGTTAGTTTCACTGAAACCTGGCTTAGGCCTGACGAATACAGTGCACTTAATGAGGCATCTCCTGATGGTTATGCTAGTTGTCAAGCGGTAGAGGGGGCGGTGTTGCTGTGATTTTTGCGACAAAATTTAGTTTCACACCTAAATGTGGGGATAAGTTCTCTTTGAATCACTTGTTATGCTTTCTGGACAGTCAAAAGATAAAGTTACCCCAGTGCAATCCTTCCTCTTAGTAACTATTTATAGACCACCTGGACCGTATACAGTTTTTCTTTCTGAGTTTGCAGAGTTTTTATCAAGCTTGGCAACTATAGCAGATAAAGTTGTGATTGTTGGAGATTTCAACATACATGTTGATAATGACAATGATCCTTTAGTATTGGCTTTTGCAGCTATTATTGACTCTGTTGGTTTTATTCAAAATGTGTCTGAACCAACCCACTGCCACCATACCTTAGATTTAGTGTTATCCTATGGTATCGATGTCGAGAATATCATTGTGTCTCCCCATAATCCTGTACTATCGGATCACTTTTTGATTACTTTTGAAATTCAGGTAAATATTCCTATTAAATCGGAACCTAGATACTATTCCAGCCACTCTATAAATTAATTGACGGCTTCAAAATTGATAAACATACTTCCCAAGTCATTAGTATCAAGTCAGGATCCAAACAGCTTTTTGTCAATTGATCATCAAACAGATGCTTTACACTAAAAACTTACACCCTAGTTTACTGACCATACCCGTGCCCTTAAACAAGTTTCCAGGAAATTAGAATGCAGATGGCGCTCTACCAATTTAGAGGTTTTTCGCTCTGCTTGGTAGGACAGCCTCATAGAATACAAGCACGCTCTTACTACAGCTAGGTCATTGTACTTCTCAAAATTAATTGACCAGAATAAAAACAACCCAAGAATTCTATTTAACACAGTAGCTAAACTAACAAAAAAATCTGTCTTCAGATTACAGCAGTTATCCTTCTAACTATAATTCGAATTATTTAATGAACTTGTTTACTGATAAGATTGAGACAATCATTTTACATTACATTTACATTTTAAGCATTTAGCAGGCACTCTTATCCAGAGCGACTAATACATGGTAGGAACAATCATAGTGGTGAATCATCTGGAGATACAAAGATAATCCTGTGGCATTACACTAGCACACTTTTGCACAATAGGCGAGCTATGGTATTGTCACACGTCACGTGACAATCCCTGGACTGGAGCAGAGCAGCTGATGGTAATAACTGGCAGAGGAGTGGGGTTCTGCCGGTCTATGGAACGGCTCTTTATTTTATTCTGTCTCTCCCCCCAGACACGGGAGAGAGACAATGTGAAAATAAAACAAACACAAATACAAAATCTTCACCCTACTTGCCGCAAAGCTTTCTTGCCACACAACAAACAGACAATCAGCGGCTTTCCACACCGCCGTCATACATCCACATTTAACACACATCAACACTTACAGGACAAGGTAGAACTCTGCGCACTGTCCCGACACACACTCGACAAGACACCACGCCTCCTCCGACCAGAGTTCCCCTAGAACCTCCCTAGGCACACACATATCCAGTGACTTTTCAAGCGCTTCCCAAACCCATGCACACAGAGACACTCGCCACTCCTCACAGGGAGTGTTCTCTGGCAACCAGCCCCGAGGCACTCTCCACTCTTTCAGTCAGAGTTCTTGGGCCGTTGTCCAGAAACACTCTCCACTGCCCGAGCGCGAGTTCTCCAATCACACAGAGGGCGAGAGGCGGACCCTATTTCTCGCTCTCTTTCACGATTACACTGGGGGAGAGAGGCGGACACTCTTAATGTGCCCTCTCTCCCTCTTTCCCACACACACACAGGAGGCACTCTACTCAGTCACTTTCGACAAACGCACACAGAACTCAACATAAACTCCACACAGACTCCGCCTCCCAGAAGCTTGGATTACAGACATGCGCCACCATGCCCGACAGAGTCACATCACACATCAAACATCAAACACTCCACAATACACAATATATGCGCACTCACACACAAATGACCAGACTAACTCTCTACAATATGCACACACATGACAATCAACAACTCAATACGAATACATATGAATGACAAGACTCACTGACTCACTGACAAACTGATTCACTGATTCATGATACACACACATCAAGACAAAGACTAACTGATTCCCCACTCGCCCCACCTGCTCTTAAATAGGCTTACTTTCTGCCTGGCTCAGGTGGGACTCGTGAGGCAATCACCCGTCTATCATTCACTCACCCAATCACAATCACTCAACACCAAACAATTCACATTCTCACACACAACCAGGTAAGTGAATAATTACTTACCAATTAACACCAATTAAATCATAATTAAATCAATTATGGCCTTTGGAGCAACCTTCCGGGCAACAGTTTACTCTCACACCCTGTGAGAGTGCCAAATCTGCCCCCGGAAAGTCTCACTGCTCCAAAGGCCCTCACAACATGGAAAAACAAAGGCAACCCTGCCACTCCCATGTTGCCGAGACCGACGGCCTCCACAGGTATCTGTCCCCTTTACGTTTAACAACACTGTCAGGAAGGCCTGAGTCATGGTATGGGTCAACAGTTCACCAGAGAGATGGAAACAAATACAATAAACTCTGAGTAACCTTTGACCCCTGGAGTGTTGCCTCAGTCTGTGTTGTGTGTGATCTGCAGTGTCCGAAAGTGATGTGTATGTGTGTGTGTGTGTATGTGTGTGTGTGTGTGTGTGTGTGCGCATGCATGCATATGTGTGTGTGTGTGTGTGTGTGGGGGGTTGTCTGTACCTTCTGACCCGTATCCATAGTGATGGCCAGACCATTTGGCACCAGGCCAGCTGTTTTGTGCTTTTTCACCAGCCGCACCGAGGCCACAGGTATGATCACCTGCAAGAGGAGAGAGAGATGGTCACCCCCTGCCCACGGCAACACACCATCCACCCCCTTCATTATTATTAATATTATTATTATTTAGTGACCAGATACTCATAACTTTCAATGTTAAGTATGTAGTGCTGTCTCTGTGATGGTTGAAGCTCAGTGTGTTATTAGTCACTGACTCATTATGGATATCCATGAAGGGCCATGGCTAAGGATACAACATCCATAGCTGCAGTAGCAATTGCAATGGACCCTCCTATTACCAGCCAGAAGGAAGTACAAAGGATAGAAGGCACACCAGAGTAGATTATCTCTAAATAGAATATTTGTGCAGGAAGTGAGTTGGGAGAGGGACACGAAGTGACTCTGGAGAAGGCCCAGTCATCTGATGAGGGTATGGAATCTCCGAAAAGCGGTCTGACCACACACTTGTTTCTTTACCCCACTGCTCCCACTTCTCACAAGCATCCGACCCTGCTGTCATCCCCCAACCCCCCTTTAACAATTGGACACACACCTTGATGTCTTTGCCAAAGAGGTTTGCATAGAAACACAGCCAGTTCCTGGAGATGTAGAGGCGACCTTGCAGGAGAATATCTCTAAGGAATGCGCAGGAGTACACTATGAGAGAGAGAGAGGGGTATATATAATGCACACACACACACACACACACACATATTGTACATATACACTACCGGTCAAACGTTTTAGAACACCCCCATTTTTCCGGTTTTTACTGAAATTAAAGCAGTCCAAGTCCAGTGAATCACCTGAAATGGTACAAAGGTAAGCGGTAAACTGCCAGAGGTTAAACTGCTGTTCTGTAACAATGGAAGTAAATTAAGCCTTGAAAGTTGATGCAAATAATTCCACAGGTGTCCCAACTTTTGTTGATTACTTAACAACCCGCAGTGTTGGAACAGACTGTTACTACACCCTCTGAAGCATTATTTGAACAATATTGCACTGCAGGAAGTAGTATATTGCTATCATAATGGCGAGAAAAAGGCAATTAACAAATGAAGACAGACATACCATTATAACCCTTAAAAGTGTACGTCTTTCCTTTAGAGAAATTGCAAAGAACGCCAAGGTGTCATTGAGTAGTTTCCTACATCATCAAAATGCACTTGGAAACTCTGCCAGGAGGAGGTCTGGCAGACACAACAAAATCAGAAGGCAACTTTCTGAGAGTCAACAGCTTGCATGATAGGCGACTCACAGGACAACAGCTTCAAGTACAGTTTAATACTGGTCGAAGTACGGAAGTCTCAGTTTCAACTGTGAAGAGAAGACTTTGAGCTGCAAGTTTGACGGGTTGAGTGGCAGTAAGAAAGCCATTGCTAAGATGGCAAAATAAGAAAAAGAGGCTTGCCTGGGCCATGAAGCACCACCAGTGGACTACTGAAGACTGGAAGAAGGTCTTATGGACCGATTAATCAAAATTTGAAGTAGGCAAAAGGATGGCGAAAGGATGGTTATTCGAAAGGATGGTTCCTCAGTGTGTGACACCAACTGTCAAACATGGAGGAGGAAGCGTGATGGTCTGGGGCTCTTTTGCTGGATCCAGAGTCAGCAACTTGCACAGAGTGACTGGCACCCTGAACCAAAAGGGCTACCACAGCATTTTGCAGCACCATGCAATATCCTCTGGTCTACACCTAGTTGGTCAGGGGTTCATCCTACAGCAAGATAATGACCCGAAACATACCTCCAGGCTATGTCAGAACTACTGTAGAAGAACAAGACGGTAGGCTTCAAATCATGAAATGGCCAGCACAGTCTCCAGACTTAAACCCCATCGAGCTGGTTTGGGATGAACTGGACAGAACGGTGAAAGCAAAGCAACCTATAAGTGCAACACATTTGTGGGAACTTCTGCAACAGTGTTGGGAAGAACTTTCCGAACAATATTTGATTTCCATTGTAGAAAGAATACCACGAGTGTGTTTAGCTGTTATATCTGCAAAAGGTGGCTACTTTGATGAGTAAAAAATTGAGATAAAATTTTGTTAAACAAAGCAATTCCATGATTTATTTTTTATCTCCAATTGTTTATTTGTTCTGTGCTTTAATTTCAGAGTACATTGAAACATGAAACTGCGTAAATTTAAATAAAAACTGGAAAAATGGAGGTGTTCCAAAACTTTTGACTGGTAGTATACGTATATATATATATATATATATATATATATATATATATATATATATATATATAAAAACAGGGGTGCACATAATTAACTAAGTAACTAACTAAGTTAATTAACTTACCAGTGATGGACTGATCAAACTTAAAGTCGCATGTTTCAAAAGTTTGTCGTCTTGCATGGTACGCAGTTAACGTTTGAGGACGCGATTAACATTTGAGGACGCAAATGCGTACTGGTGTACCACTTATGTGCACCCCTGCATATCATTATAATTTTCTTCCATTGATTGGTTTTTCAGATACTTAGGCAACATTACTTTGTATTTGTCATTCCAAAAAAGTTAATCTGATCTTGAATGTTTTGTGAATATATACATACATATACATATGCATGCACACACCCGTCTCTTACCCTTCATAAGGATCTCTGCAGGGGGCACCGTCTGGAAGAGTTTGTGGTACTGCCCATTATACTTACTGACCGTCTGTATGGGGGAGGGAAAACGTCAGCTGCACAGCCTCTCTGCACACCCGCACTCTCTCTCTCTGCTCACCTGCACTCTCTCTCTCTCTCTGCACACCCGCACACTCTCTCTCTCTCTGCTCACCCGCACTCTCTCTCTCTCTACACACCCGTACTCTCTCTCTCTCTCTGCACACCCGCACACTCTCTCTCTCTGCTCACCCGCACTCTCTCTCTCTGCTCACCCGCACTCTCTCTCTCTGCTCACCTGCACTCTCTCTCTCTCTCTGCACACCCGCACACTCTCTCTCTCTCTGCTCACCCGCACTCTCTCTCTCTCTACACACCCGTACTCTCTCTCTCTCTGCACACCCGCACTCTCTCTCTCTGCTCACCCGCACTCTCTCTCTCTGCTCACCCGCACTCTCTCTCTCTGCTCACCCGCACTCTCTCTCTCTCTCTGCTCACCTGCACTCTCTCTCTCTCTCTCTGCACACCCGCACTCTCTCTCTCTCTCTCTGCTCACCTGCACTCTCTCTCTCTCTGCTCACCTGCACTCTCTCCCTCTCTGCTCACCCGCACTCTCTCCATCTCTGCTCACCCGCACTCTCTCTCTCTGCTCACCACCCGCACTCTCTCTCTCTGCTCACCCGCACTCTCTCTCTGCTCACCCGCACTCTCTCTCTCTCTGCTCACCCGCACTCTCTCTCTCTCTCTACACACCCGTACTCTCTCTCTCTCTCTGCTCACCCGCACTCTCTCTCTCTCTACACACCCGTACTCTCTCTCTCTCTCTGCACACCCGCACTCTCTCTCTCTCTACACACCCGTACTCTCTCTCTCTCTCTGCACACCGCACACTCTCTCTCTCTGCACACCCGCACACTCTCTCTCTGCTCACCCGCACTCTCTCTCTCTGCTCACCCGCACTCTCTCTCTCTGCTCACCCGCACTCTCTCTCTCTGCTCACCCGCACTCTCTCTCTCTCTGCTCACCCGCACTCTCTCTCTCTCTGCTCACCCGCACTCTCTCTCTCTCTGCTCACCCGCACTCTCTCTCTCTCTACACACCCGCACTCTCTCTCTCTCTGCTCACCCGCACTCTCTCTCTCTCTGCTCACCTCACTCTCTCTCTCTCTCTCTCTGCTCACCCGCACTCTCTCTCTCTCTGCTCACCCGCACTCTCTCTCTCTGCTCACCCGCACTCTCTCTCTCTGCTCACCCGCACTCTCTCTCTCTGCTCACCCGCACTCTCTCTCTCTCTGCTCACCCGTACACACTCTCTCTCTCTCTGCTCACCCACACTCTCTCTCTCTGCTCACCCGCACTCTCTCTCTCTGCTCACCCGCACTCTCTCTCTCTGCTCACCCGCACTCTCTCTCTCTCTCTGCTCACCCGCACTCTCTCTCTCTGCTCACCCACACTCTCTCTCTCTCTGCTCACCCGCACTCTCTCTCTCTCTGCACACCCGCACTCTCTCTCTCTCTGCTCACTTACTCTCTCTCTCTCTCTGCACACCCGCACTCTCTCTCTCTCTGCTCACTTACTCTCTCTCTCTGCACACCCGCACTCTCTCTCTCTCTGCTCACCCACTCTCTCTCTCTCTGCTCACCCGCACTCTCTCTCTCTCTGCTCACCCGCACTCTCTCTCTGCTCACCCGCACTCTCTCTCTCTCTGCTCACCCACACTCTCTCTCTCTCTCTGCTCACCCACACTCTCTCTCTCTGCACACCCGTACTCTCTCTGCTCACCCGCACTCTCTCTCTCTCTCTCTGCTCACCCACACTCTCTCTCTGCTCACCTGCACTCTCTCCCTCTCTGCTCACCCGCACTCTCTCTCTCTCTGCTCACCCGCACTCTCTCTCTCTCTGCTGCACACCCGCACTCTCTCTCTCTCTGCTCACCTGCACTCTCGCACTGCACACCTGGGATGTCTCTCTGCTCACCTGTACATTCTCATACATACTCCCACTCACAAAAACTCCCTCTCTTTCTCTCCCCCCACAATCTTTATTAAAACTAATTTTAAATAGGTAAGTTGCGTATGGGCGCCAGGTATGGAAATCATACAAATAATCATAATAATAATAAAAATGTACAATAAAGAAAAAGCTGTAATACTCACTGATCCACGGTAACACTTCTTCACATCCTCATATGACAGGTCATCAATCAGCTGTAGCCTGTACACACACACACACAGATCAGGTCATCAATGAGCTGCAGCCTGTACACAGACACACACACACACACACACACACACACACACACACACACACACACACAGACACACACACACACAAAATGTGGAATTGGAAAGGCTGTATATGCAAAGTCCATGTAAACAGGGAGGTTAAAAGTTGCTCTTCCAGGACAGACATGAGGGGGGACTCGCAGTGTCCCCTTAGAACCACACACTCTGAGTGTCAGCAGTGTCCCCTTAGAACCACACTCAGAGCGCCAGCAGTGTCCCCAACACAACTACACAATAAAAACAGTCAACAATCCAGTGCAGGTGGTGTTGGGTTTAAGTGTTACCTAGTGCAGGTGGTGTTGGATAAACACAAAACGAGAAAAACTGAAAAGGGGTCCTGACTTCGCCGAAGGTGAAAGAATTACAGAATTCATAAACAAACGCTGTGTTCCCCGGTTATCATTGTTTTCACATTCCCTCATCATTCCCTCTTACACACGTCTCACATGCACACCTAACCTTACACATGTTTCACACACACCTAATCTTACACACGTCTCACACACACCTAACCTTACACACACACCTAATCTTACACACGTTTCACACACACACCTAACCTTACACACGTCTCACACACACACACCTAACCTTACACACACACCTAATCTTACACGTTTTACACACACACCTAACCTTACACACGTTTCACACACACCTAACCTTACACACGTCTCACACACACACACACACACACACACACACACACACACACACACACACCCACCTAATCTTACACGTGTCACACACGAGGCTGATTTATGGCCATGATGCTGATAAAACCTCCAACTGTTGACACCAGAATTTATTTTTGATGGATCTTAAAACTGCACAAAAAAGTCCAGTCTCAACAAACAAATCCAATAAAATTAAGTTAAGATTATATAAAAAGATTATTATTTTTTGTTAAATAATTAAAACCCCAATTTTTTATGCTTGTCACAGGAGCAAGGGTTCAGTGAGGCTTCACAAACCCCCAATGTGCCAGCCTGAGTCAGTGATTGACAGCATACAGTAGCCCTGCCCATTGTGGGATTCGTGAAGCCTGACTTCCCCACCAGCAGAGTTTCCTTGGTGATGGACAGAATGCTTATCCCCGTTCCTGGAGGGCACAGCAGGATACACACAGCCCATAATGCACTGCTTCCAACTGTACCTGTACTGCAGGGGCACCTGGGGGTCCTCCTCCCTGGACGGATCAGGAGTCACAGGTCCAAGGTCCTCACAGTGCTCCATCTGAGCCCTAAAAACACACACACGAGTGACACACGCTCGAAATACACACACACACACGTACATACATAAAGGGGTTATATATACACACACACACACACACACACAGACATACATACATACAGGAGTTACACACACACACACACACACACACACACACGCGCGTGCACGTGCAGGGTAACAGGCGTGTGCAGCCCAGCTCTCTCCCACTGCTCTGCCTCAACCTCACCTGTTCTCCTCAGTCTTATTAATAAGGTTAATTTGATTACTTGGGTTAATTAGCCTGGCCCTGTGGGTGGTGTGGTGGCGTGAGAGGCTTCCTGGCTCTCAGGAGGCAGGGTGGGTGCGTAGTATTTCCATAAGTACAGCAGCACAGCGCCCCAGCATATATTAGTATGAACCTGCTCCCCACCCACACCCTGTCCCAGCCTGGGAAGCACTGTTCCCTGTGTTTACCATGTTTACTGCAGCTTTAGAGAGCATGCAGCACACGTGTGATGGGATGGCAGATGCATGGCTGGACAACAGGCAAACAGCCGTAGGATGTGGAAGCCCAGTGACAATATCCAAGAAACGGTATCCGAGCGATGGTACCCCAGCAACAGTATCCAAGCAACCGTATCAGAGCACATGGAGGTTGAAAGGTCATGGTGGAGGGGGAGGGGGTGTGAGAGGGGGGTTTAGTGTCTTGCAGAACTCAGAGATGATTTTTCTTTTTCGTTGCCTGAACGATTTCCTGTAAATCCCTCAGGAATTGAATGTTTAGCTGGATGTTGTTCCTGTCCCAAATGTGGTGCAAAATGGGTGACATTTTTAAAACCGTCATTTCAATCAATTATCAATCAATACCACATGTGCTTTCTTTAATACTGGCCTCAGTACATACATTATTGAAAAACGGTCCTCTCCTACTCCAGGGTTGAATAAAGTCGGCATGCCGCTGTTTCAATGGAACATTCCCAAGAAATAAAAACATCAGTTCCTCATGTGCAGTGATCAGAGTACAGTGGGGATTGTGCCACACAAAACAGCTCTTACCCACAGACACTGATCTGAGAACAGTGGGGATCACCCTGTATAAAGCGGCATTGCTAAACATTGTAAAGATAGGAACTACTGTGGGCTCCATTTTATTTGAATGTATTTTATTCGGTTTATTTGCCAGGGACGATGCACAATAATCAACATTTGTGCAGATGTGTCTGTGTAAGTGTGATCAGATTTAGATGAAGAGTCTGTTTTCATATGCAGTCCCTGTGCAGGTAAAAACAGTGAGTGTAGTGCACAAATCGGTGAGTCTCTGGTAACAGAATGGCTGATGAGGCCTCTTTCTGCAGACACTGCTGGCACCATCACCGCACTCACATTCCATCCTACCCCTGTTTCCATGGTAACCAGAGACAAGGGAAACACCGCACTCGGTGTGTGGAAGTAGGTGATAGAGCCACTCCCTCAACCACCAGCGCACCTGATTCAACTGATTAGTCAGTCGTTAAGTAGTTAACAAATTGAATCAGGTGTGTTGGTGGTGGAATTTAACAAATGCATGGACTGACCAAGGGGTCCCCTAGAAGAGGTTTGGGAAACACTGACCTGCAAGAATCCCCTGCACATAACGGAGGAGGGAGACTGAGTGTGGGGCTCCCCCTGTCTGTCACAGCTGTGATAATCAACTCCGTGAATGAGGATATTCTCTCCTGAGAGCTGGACAATGCCGTCATTACACTCTCCTGGTGAGAATATTGCTCTTATTTACCTGGCAGGCAGAAGTGAAGCCTGGGAACACAGAGGCATGTCTCACACCTGGTCTGCCACACACCTGCACTTGTCACACTTTTATTCAAAGCCAGGTGTTCTTTGAAGTAACAGCCCTCTGGTGCCTGGCCTTTCAAAGGCCCCTTTCAGAACAGACCGACAAGATCAAAATAAACTCCTGTCTGAATCGCACTGAGTACCCTGTCTGAATCGCACTCAAGAACCGCCTGAATCACACTGCCTACCCCGTCTGAATCGCACTCAGGAACCGCCTGAATCACACTGAGTACCCTGTCTGAATCACACTGAGTACCCTGTCTGAATCGCACTGAGTACCCTGTCTGAATCACACTGAGTACCCTGTCTGAATCACACTCAAGAACCGCCTGAATCGTACTGAGTACCCTGTCTGAATCGTACTGAGTACCCTGTCTGAATCGCACTGAGTACCCTGTCTGAATCGCACTGATTAGGACAGCAGGACAGCCTTGCACTCTCCCTCAGTGGGAAGCATTGGCTCCGTTCTTTTTTGTCTTTCTCCACTTTCAACAGGTGAAATCATCTCATCACCTGCAGCCAGCAGCTCTCTGACTAATGAAGTAATGCTGTGACTACACAGAGGTCAGAACCACTAAATAAACTGGGCACTGAAGCACTGGCAGGTAAAAATGCTTTAAAAAAGGCATGCAACAGAATCACATGACAAACCCTTTTGGCTGTTTGTGGTTCAGGCACAATAGAGGTGAGGCCTGCGTTTACTCACTTGTCCTGCTGTAAGGATGACCCGTGTTATGCGAGCCCTACTGAGCATTCATTCTGCTGTCTCTGACCACAGCCAAAAGCCACAACAGTGCCACTAATGCAGCCAGCTAATGTAGCCACTAATGCAGCCAGCTAATGCAGTCTGCTAATGTAGCCACTAATGCAGCCAGCCAATGCAGTCTGCTAATGTAGCCACTAATGCAGCCAACTAATGCAGTCTGCTAATGTAGCCACTAATGCAGTCTGCTAATGTAGCCGCTAATGTAGCCACTAATGCAGTCTGCTAATGTAGCCGCTAATGTAGCCACTAATGCAACCAGCTAATGCAGCCTGCTAATGTAGAGTACAACCTCAGAGTTATGGGCAAACCAAAAAAGGAGCACAATTTTTTTAATTGGTGTATTTTGACGTCAGTTTTCGAAGTCGAACCTTTCAGAGTTATGGACACTTCCATTCCTATCTCAGAGGTTCTACTGTATATTCTCAGCTCTCTCGCGGCAAAGATAGAAAGTCTGCTTTCACTATTTCGATTAATAACAGAACTGAGCCATCTTGAGGATTTGAACAACCTCCAGTGATTATTTTAGTTTTCTACGCCGTGATACCCTGCAGCGCTGTATGTGCTGTTGCACAGCACTGTTACACCGACAGGCGTCAATCCACAACCAAATTGCTTCCCCCGCTAACTTTGCGCTTTGAATCTGCTGTCCGTGAACGTGGCACAGGGGACAGACAACGCCATGCCGCGAAATAAAAACAAACATGGCTGAAAATAACAGCAGTCATTCACACTTCCTCGGCCAAATCACCGCCTGGAATTTTGCCGTGCATTATTGGCGTCTCCATCGATGCTGGCATGTCCCCTTCAGCGCTCCGTAGTTTGTCCTCCTCGCAATTGACACACACAGCACACATGCATGCGCGCGCTTGTGTGCTGTGTGTGTGTGTGTGTGTGTGTGTGAATTACATGAACGGCTACATTTCATGTCATGGCTATGCGGTGCCACGATCAAGTATGCGCCTTTTCTCCTCCACACAAACGTTTACCCTGTGAATGGTACTGTGGGCTTTAATGTGGATATGCACTGCCATTCATCAGTATCATTTTCACAGTTGAGGTGCAAAGCAGCATCCAAACCTCCGCAGCCTTTATATTCTGAAAACGTAAGTATAAATTCATTAACGAATGTCTTGTGAGTGGTCACACGGTCGTCACATTTAGATGCAATGTCAAACAATGAGGCGCTTTTAATTTAACTGGTCAGTGTCAAGCCATTCCCCTGGAGACGCGCTACTTGCAATTTGACAATCTCCTGACCATTTAAAATTAGTCTTCCTGAACAGACGCAAAGACACAAAACCATAGAACGCTGCATTATAACCACGGCTCGTGACATTTACATTTAGTGGCTCGCCTACTGTACAACAGTCCGCGCACAAGATTAACTACAAATATTTTGAGCTTTCCTTGTATCAGATTGTGTCCTAGTACTAAGTAGTAACCCCCGTAAACTCACGTAATTAAATTTTCGACATTTTCTTTCTAACCATAATACAGACGTACCTTTAATCACGGAGAATGTTGTGGGTTTAGTCCAAACAGTCCGTCATTCCTTCCATCGTGAAGATCGGTCGGAGGCCCACATCACTGACCGGAGCGAGAGGCCGGAACGGTGCAGCTGTATTTGAAGGGGAAGCGTCGGCGGCGCTCCTCGGCTGTCAGCAGGAGGTGGCTGCTTCAGTCACCCCGATTCCGAAATGGTTGAGTCTCGCATCCACTGGACAAAGCGGGGTGTGGCTTCTTTTACGTAGGAGCTCTTGCGATTCGAGGACCGGAACGTCTCTACAGCATCTTATAGCTACTCACTTTTAAGCAAGGTATGTGAGAGTCAGATTCCATCTGTCCACAATATAGGCTACTTAAATTAATGGTATCATTCTCATAAGACCTAACGAGCCATTACTGTAGCAATTGACATTTCATCATGAATATTAGTCGCGAGGCTCTGTTTTTACACGATGTCCTGTTTTTTTTTTTTTTTTTTTTACCCTTTTCGGTCATCGTTGTGATTCCGTAAAAATCCTGACACGCTCTTATATATCATGTTTGCTAGTGTGCGACACCGATGGTCGGTCAATCTTGTTAATGTAGCTTTTATATTCTAGGACAGTGATTAGTTCGTTGCCTGTCTGCACCGGTCCAGCGAAACGTTAGCGGGTGATACAGTATAACTGTTCAAATCGGGCCGTAACCGGAGGTTTTCAGTCGGACATGAACGCTCTCGCATTAATCAATTCAGAGAACGCAAGAGGAGGTAGTACAAATCAGCCTATCAGCTCTGCTGGAAGTAGTCCAAGTGCACACTGCCAGCCAACAGCGACGGAGAACTAATCGGAATGTTAATCACGTATTTTTCTCACTGTCAGCCTGAACCCCAGTCAGTGCGGAGAATAGTATCAAAGTAGTCCAGACAACCGCGCGCGATCATTATCCACATCACAAATATGTTTGACTTTCGGCTGAAATAATAGACCTACCGCGCGATTGTACGGATTACATAAACTTGAAAGAATACCATTTTTAAACCCACGCGGGTATCTGCGACGGCCGCTGCCTGCTGCTGTGATTTAGGTCTCTTTCAGGTGCATCTAAGGAATTACGGAATAAACAGCATTGCCGCATCTAAATCCTTCTCCCCTGCCAATTGCAGCCCAGTTCCGTCATGTTGGACCTCGCCGTCCGCGTAAACGAACACACGCAAATAACTCCAGAATAGACGTAAACAAGCCAGCAACCTCGAAACAGGTGTTAAGTGTACAGTATGAATCTGGACATCTTCAGTCTTTCTTATGCGAGGCTGTAATTTAAACAAATGCACCCCCGACCTAACCCCAGCGTGTGTGAGAAGAGCCGCGGGCAGCCCATCGTCTCAGTACGGAGCTCGGTGTCATTAGTCACAGCGACACGTGACCGAACAGAAATTGTCATCGCAAAATGACCACGGGGTGGCATGGGTACCAGAATCACTTTGATAAAAAGCAGCTTTATCTCTCATCGGAAGCACGCACCGCCGATTTAGCAGATTACAGAGAGGTTTGTCCCGTCTCTCAGATTTCCATTTCGGATTGAAATCTAGAGATGAAGCTAATGAATTGCCCGGATAGCAGAAGACAGGTGCTGCAATATTGAGTCAGTGTCACGGCTCTGTGGAAGAGCTGCTGTTAAATGCAGACTGGCAGTACCAGTACTCAGGACCTCCTCAGGACAACTAACAGTAGTGCATTCTGTAAATGCAGAATGCAGAAGTGTGAGAGAGAGAGAGTGTGTGTGTGTGTGTGTGTACGTAATGGGGCGGATTAAAGTTTACTGTTTGCAGGTGTGCAGCTTCCTCGGGCAGTGCCCCTGCGAGGCTCAGGGCCGGCTGCATACAAAGTACATCCCATTCACGATAGGATCTCAGCCGCAACACCGCCTCACAGTCAGAGAATGTGTCCTGAGAATGGGAGGCCATGCAAAACAAGTACATATGTTGTAACAAGGTGCAATAGGCACCCCTTTTATTTGAAGAAAATATACGAATAGACAAAGAAATACTGAAAAATATTGCACACAAATATTAAATTTAAAAAATCCAAAACATATACAAATAACACATTTAAATTGAACAATAAATAGATACATACAAATAGCATGCTTCTTTTAAAATGAACAAAAATAAGGAGGTGCTGTCAATAAATTAGAACACTGAAACATATTGCACACTCATTTAAAAATTGAAGGTGCACACAAATAAAACTAAATTGAACACAGCGGAGTTATCTTTTCAATACTGGCTTTGTCTGGTTCAATGAGGCTGAAAGTTAATTATGCGCGAACCAGACTTAAGATAGCTTCTGCTGTTTTGCTGCTAGTTTAGCTGGACTATATGCATGTTAACTAGCTAATAGGAAGCTCATAGTGATGCAGTATAGCGCTGCTATTACCCCCCAAAAATAACAGAAAATCTTCATGATGAGAGTCAAGAAAGTTTTGGTTTTTTAGAAGGTTCAGCGTCATTATAGCCAGTGTAATGTTAGCTAAATGCTTTAGGTACTAGCTAGCATTAACGTTAGTATAGCAATTGATGCAATACCTAGCTAGCACGATTATTTACTAGACTACTTCAAAACGTAACATAATGTTCATGATGAGATGACATAACACATACCTTTATCTTTGGTCCGTTTCTTCTCTTCTTCTTTTCTCTTTTTTATAAACTGAAATCCCGAAGGCTTTTATCTTTTCATTTTGGCAACGTACCTCAATGTGTGTGTGACATGGTTGTTTGTGTGACTAAACGATTGCCCATCAATGCAAGGTCTAGAGACTAAACCATTTCACCTTGGTGGTGTACAGACTCGTTTTCATTTATCATTATATTTTAAACGAGGCAAAATTGTAGCTGTATATCAGTAGGTATTGAGATATTATTTCCATTTGCTTGTGTTACGTGAGCAGGGGCGCATTTGCTTGCAATGCTATTTTGTGATTTCATTGATTGGCTTGTCCTGAACAGTTTGAGTTTGAGAGGCGCTATTTACCTCCACCCCTCCCCCACTTCGGGCTTCCAGCAGGTGAGAACTAGGAGACTTCATAGGCTGAGAGACAGCAGAAGCAGTGGGACGAAAATGTTACATCATGCCTGCCCGATGCTAGCGTAGCACTGAGCGCAGATGAGCGAGACTGAAGTGAGCGCGCGTCTGTGTCTATATATGGAGAGCTGTGTGCATGCGCCCCTTGCCGGCGTGCCGCCCTAGGCGACTGCCTATGTCGCCTATGCCAGGATCCGCCACTGTGTGTCCTTGTGCACTGAACACTGCTGCCCCTGCCGGAGTGCAAGGATACGCCCGTTCATCGCATCATCAAAGCATGCGCAAGATGATAGATCTGTCTGTAAAAAGCATCCTCATATTATGCTCTTTTCTGCACCCAGTCAGTCCCCAGCAGATGTGGGCTCCTACACAGATCTTCCATCCCGGCCAATCACTCACCTGTGTTCTGATCTCTCACCTCCTGGCCAATCACACTCTCCTGTAGTCCGATCTCTCACCTCCTGGCCAATCACACTCTCCTGTATTCTGATCTATCACCTCCTGGCCAATCACACTCTCCTGTATTCTGATCTCTCACCTCCTGGCCAATCACACTCTCCTGTGTTCTGATGTCTCACCTCCTGGCCAATCACACTCCTGTTTTCTAATCTCTCACCTCCTGGCCAATCACACTCTCCTGTGTTCTGAACTCTCACCTCCTGGTCAATTACACAGGCAACAGCCTCCTCCCTTATAACAAACAAATAAAAACAAACACATGCCAAATGGCAGCCGTTGTTGGGTATAAATAATGATAATGACTATAAATGGTAATCTGTTACGCAAAGCTGCCATCATTAGGGTTAAGACGATTACAGTTTACATAAGCCGTACGCCTATTTCTTATAGTCATGTGATCACGGATAATGCAGTTTTGTTGTGAAAAACAAAAACACGATTTCTCTTTAGCACTGCATTTCAGATTTAGAAAAATTACGGTAACGTGTAATTATGTCATTTTATACACTCAAGTTTCTGCACTGGATGTAGCGGATGAGCTCTGGTATAATCGATAAGAGTGTGATTCGTTCACAGAGTTAGAGACTTGAGTTGTTCTCTTGTCGCGTAGAGACCCTTGGTTTATATTTAAAACCTGTATTTATGCATTAACTCATTAATACATATATACTCATAACATAAGACCTCATGTTCTTAAAAAAAACTATTTCAAGTTAAGTTGGTAATATTCGTTTTTCCTGAGACAGATGGCAATCGTCATTAAGCAGGATCTAATATTATCGCATATTAACAAATAACTTATAAATTAAACTAATTAGATTTATTGCCGATGTTAGCCAGAGGGTGCTGTTCTGCACAGCTCTCTACAGAAGGACAGGTGTGATTGTCTCATAAAAAGATTTATTTTTTGCCTCAATGTTCAAAGGCAAGTTACAGTATTGTATAAAAACAGGGGAGCCATGTACACTTTACATCAGAGAAAATAGTCCAGAGGGAGGGGGCGGAGTCAGGAGCAGGTGGGAGGGGCCCAACCAGGAACAAATTCAAACAGCCAATCCCGAACAAGCAAGCATTAACAAAAAGCTGTAAACATCTTCCTTTCAAGTACCACTGATAACGGGACACACCCCCTGAATGTGACACGACAGAACACATAGGGGTGGGGCAGCAGTATTTATAAGCCACACCCCATAAATGTGATTGACAGTAGGAGGAAGGAACACAGGGGTGGTGCAGACACAGAGATGAAAACACAGTTCCATTAAGAGTTTTAACCATTTTCCAGCCCCCTCACACACACTCTCAGTGTATCTTAAAAGTACATTTATTTGCCGTTTGAGGGTTAAACTGCTCTATCTGCTAGGGACATGCGTGCACGACATCTCCAAAGACACTCTAGAGTGAGTTTACCCAGCAGGATGCTGGGAGAGAAATTCTGTGTGGTTTGTTTTCCAGACTGACTGTTTGCTATAGAGACTGTGAGGTGGAATGAAAGCAGAGACCAAAACCTGCACAGGTGTAGAATGATGATGTCAGAGACCTGCATAGGCACAGAATGATGATGTTAGAGAAGCCTGAACACAGCAACAGCAACCATCCTGTTTGCCTGCCAGCTCTTCCTGTGTATGCGGGGCTGACTGAGGGCAGACCTCCGCAAACACTGCTGCTGCTGATTCATTCTGCAACGGGTCCTTTTGCGGCCCCCTAGATACACAACCCCCCCATTTGAGGGTGAAAGTTATATCTACACATCTTCATACAAAAACGATCAAATCTATTTGCTGATATATTTCCCTGGGCACTATTCAGGTCAAAGAGTCACAAAAATAAGAGTTCAAGTATCAAATAATTGGATTTGCACGCTTCCAAAATGGTCCAGAAAGTGTGGGCTGGAGCCAGGGGAGATGAGCAGCAAAGACAGTCTGTGCCTAAACTGATCAGCGCGTCGCTACAGACTGCCTGTGCCTAAACTGATCAGCGCGTGGCTACAGACCGTCTGTGCCCAGACTCAGTGCTTCAGTGGGGAGATGAACAAAAATATTAAGGAAAAGGGCAGAGCTAAGTAAATAAAAAAAATAAAAAATTCAGCACTTAAAATATAATGCCTGTTACAGCTCCTGTATTACAGTGGTAGAAAATGAGGGAGAACGCAAACAGACAGTAATACATCCCAACAGCCTGCTAAAATAACTCCTCTGTACAATATATACAGAAAGCAATCACCCGAGAGTGTGTGTGTGTTTGGCATGGAGGAGGGAGAAACAAGGAGGGAGAGTAGACATGCACCTGTAGAGGTGGGTGTGTTTCAGGGTGGTATTAAAATGAAAGACACTGGGTGGGGTGCAGCCGGCACCCTGACCCAGTGTCGACCACAAACTTTAATTAGCAGTACTACAGCAGAGCTGGCCCCTGGTCCCACCCCTTGGCCGCTGCGTTTAACTCCAGGTGGGATTAGAGGCGGAGCCAGCAGGTGCATACGGAGGTCTCCTCCTCCTCCTGGAATACTGTGATTGGGTGCTTATCAGGCCCCCTCTCCTCTCCTTCTTCAAAGAAGTTCTGACAGGTGTGGGGGGGCTCTCTCTTTTGCGCTCTCTCACTTATCGAGGGGGCATACATGTGGGGTCAGTGTGTTGGGTCTGCAGGTGCGTTGGGACAGTGTGTTGGGTTTGGAGGTGTGTTGGGACAGTGTGTTGGGTTTGGAGGTGCGTTGGGACAGTGTGTTGGGTTTGGAGGTGTGTTGGGACAGTGTGTTGGGTTTGGAGGTGCGTTGGGACAGTGTGTTGGGTTTGGAGGTGTGTTAGGGGCAGTGAGTGAGGGAAAGCAGCTTCGGTTTGTGAAGAGCACCAGGGTGGTGAGGTGGACAGAGAGGGACACAGGTGAACAGCTGTCCCAAAACCCACCAGAAAGGTCCGGAACAGTCCGGAGCGCTCTGGATCAGTCTGCAGCAGTCCAGAACAGCGTCCATTCCAAGAGGCAGATACAGGCTATCCTGCACGTTTCTCAGTCAAGCAGCAAACCAGGGCCCAGGTAAGCAAACAGAACCATTCCAATCAGCTGGTTTGATTACCTCAAAGAGTTTATTTATTTCCAACTGACCCCAAACACTCCCCCCCCCCCCCCACCCCAGCTGGCTGCAAAAGTAAAAATAATGCTGTGAAGCACAATAGTCTTCGACAGTCAGCCTGTATCTCTCTTGCAGCAGCAGTGCTGAGGGGCGGAAGGGTCCAGTGCCCAGGCTTTGCCTGGCCGCTCAGGGCCCACAGACACCGGGAACGCCACGCACACAAACACCATTCAACTGATGTTTAAACCAGCCTCGCACCACTCCTCATGTGATCCAGTCACATGACTCCATCATGTGGGTGGCAGCCAATCAGATCGCCCTATGAAAAGAAACGGACAAAAGACCCTTAATTTCACTGGACACAAAACCCATTCAGCACAGAAACTTCACAATCATCAAGTATCCTAACCAATCGACTATGTGCAAAGGGCTAATACCACTCATTTCAAACTTTACACTGTGAAGAGTGTGATTTTCAAGAGATGGTTGGTTTGTTCAGTCAGACTCCTGCAGTGCTCCTGCAGTACAGCACAGGGCAGCATGGCTCTGTCTTTATGAGTGAAGCACAGGCCTCTGGCAGCCATTGTTCCTGATGTTGTCCTTAAAGGACCTGAAATCGAACCCCCGCCAGATCACTCACCTGTCTCACCTCCGTGTGGGGGGGTACAAGGAGGGGGCAGATGCCTGCTGGCTGGCAGCAATGGCTGATGACGACAGACCTGGAGAGAAGGAGGGAGATAGAGAAAGAGAGACGGTTTACGTTGTTAGCAAATAATACAAATAAGAAATACCATCACTGGAATGTATGTTAAGAATCCAGGATGACCAGATGCAATTCTAATGAATATTTATCAAACCTTTAGCAGCTACCTTATGTACTTAGAGCATGTAAATATGACTCCATGCATACAGGTTGTAGATAAACCAAGAGTAAACGATGAACGCCAACGGCCCCCACTGTTCATATGTGACCCCTTTATCAAGACCATGTTTCAGACTGATGTAGGACTTGCCACAGGAGGCTGAATGCTGATCTGAGAGCAGCAGGCAAACTGATCCGAGATCAGAGGGGACTGACCTGTGGCATAGGACAGGTCGTACTGTGCGGAGAGCAGCGGGTAGCCGAGGTGGTGGTGCGGGGGCACGATGCGCTGGGAGGGGGAGGAGCGGGGGCGGTCGGACTCGCGGTCGCGCTCACTGACTGTGGGGGACTTGCTCTTGTACTGGCTGGCGTGCTGGTGCAGGACGTCCAGGGCTTTGGGTTCGGAGGAGGACTTCCCAGCCACGGTGGGGCTAGAGCCAGCCTTCTCACCTTCCTCCCCACCCATCTTACCCCCGTACGGGGAGAAAGAGTACCCTGCCGACAAGTAGGAGCCTGGGGGGACGACGACGACGACGACAGCACTGAGTATAAGACCTGTTACACTCTACCCCTCAATCCACTCACCCAACACAGCCCCCCACCCACTCCCCCCCCTCAATCCACTCACCCCACCCACTCTCTCTCAATCCACTCACCCCACACAACCCCCCCAACCACTCCCCCTCCCCCTCAATCCACTCACCCCACAAGCTGAGTGCTGGTACTTTGTCTTCTCATTAGTTAGCTGGCTAGATAACCAAAACTAAAATGTTTGCTAGCTGGCTGGCTTTTTGCGAATGTTAGCCAGCTATCTAAATACTGCTATATATGGCAAGACTAGCTATGTTAGCATGTTAGAAAGTTAGCAACTTACAGCCATATAATGTTAGCTACATTGTCCTTGTTTATGTGGAGACACTGGCATGTTAGATTAGACAGCTAAAATGTTAGCCAACAAGCAAATCTCTGCTGGTTTGACAGCTGGGTGCTAGTAGTCAGTCTTTTTGTTAGTTAGCTAGCAGCTAGATCACTAGATAGCTGGCTAGTTAGTTACAAGAAATCACTAACTAGTCAGTCAATAATAATGGTGTCATGCTAACTCGCCAACATTAAAGTTAAACACAATCATGGTTTTCTAAATCACTTTAGAAAAGTTTTACTAGCAAAATTGCACTGACACATGTAAATGAACTTACTAGCTAGCAAGCAAACTATTTTTCAAATGCATGCATGTGTAGTCTGTCTAGGGGAATTTGGAGGAGGAGATTGAGAATGTGGGTTTAATTGGCTACTTTGTTTAAAATGATGAATCTGCTTGCATTATGGAGGATTCATGAGTAATAGTCAACAAATTGCAGGCATCATCATTGAAAACACGTAGTCATGTCAGGTCATGTCATTAAAAGTGACATGCTGCCACCCTGTGACGAGAATAGTGTACAGCACGCCTCAAGGTACCCGCAATCATTGTTAATCATGTAACAATGGTACAGTAAAAGTTGTTTATGCAATCCCCCATTCAACGATGGTTAAACAGTTTGATCCACTCACCCCACACCCAATTCCCCCTAATCCACTCTCACAACCCCCCTCCTCCAACCCCAATCCACTCACTCCACACCCACCCGTCTCTGCTATACCCAGTCTCTGCTACACTCTGTGAAACACCTCTACCTGACTCCGAGATGTTTTAGGCACTAGGTTTAATAGTCTCTCTCCCATACAGATTTGGCCCTTCACTATGGCGATGAGTAAGGTCAGTCACACGATGCAGGGAGGACGTGGCGTGGCTGCGGACGGCATAGGTGTGAACATACCTGGGTAGTTCTGCATCATGACGGAAGGCATGGCGCGGTAGCCAGGGTGGGTGGGGTCGTAGGCCTGGCCATAGGGGTAGGAATGCATGTACGGTACGTAGGCCTGGTGCTGAGGCAGGCCGGTGAACTGCATGTGGGCTGGGGGGCGGGGCTCCTTGGCCCCTCCCCGATGGTCCTCCGAGGCGGCCGCCAGTGTCCGTGCGTCTCCGCCCTCTTTGCCCTCCTCTTTGGGACGCGGCCGCTCGTCCCTACCCTTCCGCTCGCGCTCCCTCTCTCGGTCCCGCTCTCCTCTCTCCCTTTCGTCCTTGCAGCGCTGGCCGCCCTCGTCCTCTTCCTGCTGCTGCTGCTGCTGCTGCTGCTGTTTTGGGGTGTCGGGGTACTTGCTGGGGTACACGTAGGGCCACAGCCGAGAGTCCGGCTCCTGAGGGTGGGGTTACAGAGGCACAGATGTTTCTCTTTCAAGAAAAAACCTTGCACTTGCCTAAATAAACCTGAATAAACTCAGTTAAGTGAGAATTTTACCCATATTTCAATTTGTAGTATGAACGCAACTGTACATACATATTTTTTGTAGATTTATTAACAATTATATAGATTCACTTTAGACATTTTAGATTTATTGTAGGAATTATTAACCAAATTCAACCAAAAGGCATTTTTCTATGCAACTTCTGTGAGTTTCCTGAAACTACAATCTCCCGTAATTTATTTATTTCTCTCCTGCCCACAACAAAGAAAAAAAAGCATGCATTGCAGTCTGGGAAAATGCAGCTGTGGGTAAAAGAAAAGAATGGATCACTTTCCACGTTGTGCAAAAGGTAATGAAATGTGACCATTGTGCTGTAAAGGGCTTAATGTATTGAGGACAACCATGCACACATGCCCGCGCTGCAACTCAATACAAATCCGTAAAATACAATGCAAATGCACCTATCCATGCATTTTTAGATCTGTTCCTTGACTCGTTTTCCCAAATTATTTCCTTTGTGAGACTTGATTCGCGCAATGAAATCTAGATGACCTCGAATTTGTGTCCTGTGATTTATAGACTGTGTGGGTGGTGGGTGATTTTTTTTCCATGTACAGATTGTGGAAAGACGGGTGATTTATTATGTCATGTATACATTGTGGAAAGGGCAGATTTTTGGGTGAAGTTGGCTTTTCGGGACACACTTGAGCGGCTCCAGCTAAGCGATGGCGTACTCTGGCAGTAAGGGGCGGGGTTGTTACCTGTCGGTACCACATGGCTGGCTCCACCCCTGTTGGACGGGCAGGGTCCAGGGCAGGTTTGGGCTCCACCTTCCCATGGTGCCCCCCCTCGCCGTGCTTCAGCTTGTGCCCCTCGGCCTGCTGGGACGGCGCCTTAGGCTCCTCCCCCTTGGGGATGATGACAGACTTGGCAGGCTCGGGGTCCTTGGGCTTGGCGGGGGGGGGCTTGGCAGGGTCGTGAGCGGGGGCGGGGACTTTGGAGAGGGTGGGCGGGGCCCGGGGCTTCCGCTCAGCCCCCTGGCGCTGCCGCTCCTCATACTGCTGGCGGTAGGCGGGGCTGCTGCTCATCAGGTGGGCGTGGTAGGCCTGGTCAGCATGGTAACTGTAGGGGGGCACGTAGGCGTACTGGTTGTAGTAGAGTGGCTGCATGTAGACACTGGGCCGCTGCTGGATCACAGAGGCCTGCTGCTGGGCTGAGCCGCCACCGCCCACCTCCACCTTCCTCTCCTCCTGTGGCTCCACCTTCCGCTCCTCCTCACAGGGCTCCTCCTCTTCCTCCTTCTTCACCTTCACCCCCTGCCCCTCCCCCAGCGCCGGCGCCCCGCCCGGACTCGGCTGGGGGTAGCTGGGGGAGTAGTAGGTGTCGTAGCTGGGGTAATAGGTGGCCTCCTTGCTGGGCGTGTGGCAGGGGAAGAGGGCCTTCTTGGCGGCGTCTCTGGCGGCTGCGTCCTCGGCCTTGCTCCGCCCACTCTCTCCCCGGCTGCTCTCGCCCCGCCCGCTTTCTCCCCGCCCCTCCCCTTCCTCGCCAGCGTCCGAGATGTCGGAGTACGCTGGGCTGCTGGCGTCCGCCCCGTTCTGCGCCTGCATGTGGGGGGGCACGTCCGTTCGGCCAGTGGCTCCGATGGACGGACTGGGCGCATTATCGCTGAAGCTGTACACCTTGTCGGCCTCAGCCTTAATGCTGGCCAGCCGGCTCTGCAGGGGGTCGGCACCGTTCAGCAGCGACTCGGGATCCACGGGGTCGTGGTACGGGCTCTTACCCTCCTGTCGTTTGGGGCCATCCCCCTCCTTGCCCGCCTCCTTCCTCCTTTTCTTCTTCTTGTCCTTGGAGGCGCTGAGAGCGGGACTGGGGGTGGGGGTAGGGCTAAGGGCGGGGCTGTGGGCAGGGTCAGCCACGCCCGTAACTTTGAGCTGAGGGCTCTTGGGGAGGGGCTGCACAACGGTTGCCATGGCAGAGGCGGAGCCGGGGCTGGTGGCAGTGAACAGCGGCGTCTGCAGCGCATACAGCTGAGCGGGGGTTGCCGAGGTGGCGGGTGTCGCCGGGGTGATGGGCCGTGCTGCCTTCTGGCTCCTCTGCGGTGGCTTGGCCCCGCCGCCAGGCCGCTTGGGCCGGTCACGGTCCGTGCACTTCCTGTCGTCCACGCCGTCGTTACTCGCCTCATCAGTGAGACACACCCCGTCCTCGCCCTCCACGACCCCACCCTCCGGGTCAACGTCGCTCGCCCGCTTCTTACCAGCCGGCCTGGAGCCCAGCCTGCCAGGGGAGGGGGAGGGGCTGTGAGGGTCAAAGCCCCGCCCTTTGGGGGTGAGGCAGCGGGCGGGGGAGAGGCAGGGTTTCTGGGAGGCGAGGCCACCGTTGTGCAGGGCGGAGTCCTCCCCGAACTCACCGTCGCCCCCATGTGCCCGGGCTTGGTGGTAGCGCAGTCCATGTGCGTGCCGGTACTTCTTGCCGCAGCCGGGGTGCGGGCAGTCAATCAGGGCAGGCGAGGGACAGTCCCGGTCGAGGGGCGGGGGTTCGGGGAGGACAGCAGGGGGCGCTGTGTTGGCGGAGTTGGGGCGCATGCGCTTGCTGCCCTTGCTGTCCTCGGAGCTGGAGTTTGGCTCCATGTCGGATGGTGGCTTGCTCTTGCGCTTGGCGGCGGAGGGGGAGGGGCTAGGCTTGGCATCCTCGCCGGCGCTGGTGGGCGGGGCGTTCTGGCTCCCACGCCGCACCTTACTGCCTGACCCCGCCCGCGTCTTGCTGCTGCCTTTGTTGTCGGAGGAGTTGCTGTTCTCGTTCACCGGGGTGTTGCTGTTGGGACGGACAGGACGTTTGCCCCGCCCCCGGCCGTTCCTCATCTCCACGTCACTGGTGGGAGACTCACAGAACCTGAGAGGGGAACAGTGTGTCACCCTCCTGCACACAAACCAGGTTAGCCTGCGATAGCATACAGAGAGCAATTCCCTCCTCAAACAATTATCTAGTGATACAACAGAAGAATGAGTCACTCTCTGAATCTCTCTTCATAATCCAACAGGCTGACTCAGTAGCATAAAGCCAGGAGCAGAATACACCAAACAGTTTCAACTTCACAGTAAAATCTAAACCAGCTTCAGATTAGATTCAGGTTTTAAACACCTAACACTGCACTGATTATGCACATTCATTTACATTTTCACATCTCTGCAGACTGTTTGTTATCGGTGTGTGTGTGTGTGTGTGTGCGCGCATGCGAGCGCTTTTACCTGGGTGGTGCCCAGTCGTGTCTGGTGCAGTCCAGGAGAGTGCCAACATAAGTCTTATTTCTCCAGGTAACGTTCACCACCAACATCCCTGCAACACAGGAGAGATTCAACACACAGCCCCAACTCCCCTCAATAAACAAGCAGACCCTACAGAACCAGCATCGCTGTTAACCTTACCCCCCAAGCCCTGCCCCCATCTGCCCCACCAATGGCCCCACCCGTACCGTCCCTGGTCTCCTGCCCCACCTCTGGCCCCACTCGTACCGTCCTCGGTCTCCTGCCACACGATGCCCTCCAGGTTGACGCTGGTCCCGGGTTCGCAGGGCCCCAGGCAGTCGGGCTGAGTTGCCAGAGCAACCTCAGAGGTGTTGACGGCGACGGAGCGCGTGTGCACCATGATCTGCTCACAGGCCGAGGAGACGTCGCTGTTCGTCAGCGGGCCTGGGGTGCAGACCGGAGACTCCATCTGGGAGGAGAGGGCAACATGCCGAATAGACACTGAAAACACCCAATAACACTGAAAAACGTTGTAGATCAGTGGTTCTCAAAGTGGGGATCGTGAGATGATTTCAAGAATGTGAGAAAAATTCTGACAAGAATGTGAGAAAAAAAAAAGAATTCTGACAATAAAATGCTTTTTTTGTTTTTTTATGCCATAATTGCACTTATGCATAACATTTAAAAAAGAATAGGCCTACAATTCATGTGTTAGCCTTCCATTTTTCTTTTAACACAGTATGTAACCTACAATATTTTGGTTCTCAAACTTTTCAGCCCGTGACTCCCAGTAGAGACTACAGAGACCCCTTGCGCTAGTTCGCTTCCCCCTTCCCCATTAATAGTGGTGCTTAATGCCCTGCTGAACAATTTGGATCAAAACAGTGCTATGCTTGCAAGAGCTCTCTCTGTATAATACAGCGTGTGAAATTAACGTGATGTGCTACTTGTAAGACTTGCCTTCATTCCTTTATTTTGACCCAATATTGTCTAGCGCATCATAGCCTAACCTGTTTTCCATTAGCATTGTCGTTTGATGTGTATAATTATTTAATGGAAAAAGGGCATTTACAGCGCAACACTAAACGTTTCTCTTTTATTTATTACTAGCTAACAAACTACCTTGTGGGGACATACTTTTTTTATTAAAGGAAAAAATGCAATAGCTAACGTTAATCAGCAAAATGGAACGGTGGTAAAATCAGCAAAATGTTAAAACAAGGACACAACAGATATCGAGACTGAAGTAATTCATTAAATTAATTCAGAAAAGCCTTCTTCAAATCATACGGGACGTGACAAAGGCATGGGTAAGGCCGTCCACCACCATCTGACCAATCGTCCAAGCGTTGGAAATATTGAGACGAATTCATTCAGTATGGATTCACTTGCTTTATCTTCAATAAGGTGCAACACCCCCAATGCATTGTGTGTACAGAAGTGCTTGCACATGAAAGCTTAAAGCCCGTCAAAATGAAACGACACTTGCGAACCAAGCATCCCTCTCATGCTGATAAACGAGTAGACTTCTTCCACTGAAAGGAATGAGAATAGTGGGACCAAGCTATCCAAGGCCGCAATGGATGTACTGATACCTTTTGGATCTACCTATTTATGTGAAAATACTTTTTCTGCACTAATGCACATAAACAACAAATACCAATCACGACTCAACGCGGAGGATGATCTCCAAGTGGCCATCTCCGACATCAAACCAAGAGTGGAGTTGTGCTCCAAAAAGCAGCAGGCCCACCCATCACATGGGCATAAACTTCATTAACATGCGAGAGAACAGATATATGGCTGTTATTACATGTGTTCTTTTTATGTTGTTATTATTACCCGGAGGCTGTAACCGTGTATTGAGTTTGAGTTTATAAAAGTTTGAGAACCACTGCTGTAGTTAAACAGAAAAAAAGTACTAAACAGAGAAGTGCTGGTAAATGGGAAACACTGCGCTAAAATAAGTGCTAATTTATAATGAAACTCAATGTAAAATTGCAGTACTTGTGTGGTGCTTGACCAGAGTGAACCAGGCTTAAAGCTGAAAGAAATGAGACTTCTCTTGAGAAGGGCAAAGGGTTTAAATGTTGAACAATCACCAAAGCTGAACAGATTTGAAGGCCCTGTAAAGGATATAACTTTCTAGCGAATCACTATTATTTTTCCTTTTTTTTTCTTTCTTCCTCCCAATTTGGTTGCCAATTATACCCTCTACTTATCTCAATTCACCCTCCCCCACGAGTCCGCCGCCCATCCTCCGGGTCGATAAATCCGCCTCTTCTTGAGACGGAACTCTACCACGGATGCCTTTTTCCTGCTCGACGGACTCGTGCCAGCTCACCCTCCCCCCTCCCCCGGAGGCGGACAGCCAAATGCCGCCTTCCGATCAGGGCTGACGACCAGGGCCGGTCTGGTAGAGACGCGGGTTTCGAACTGCGTCCCTGACAGGCAGCGCACACCACACCGGACCAGCCAAAGTGTGGTGCGTTAGACCGCTACGCTATCCGCCACCCCGTGAATCACTATTTGACAATTCTGGCCAGTCATACAGCTGAGCCAGCTAATCTCAGAATAAGTCAGAGAACAGTACCATATTTTTAAATAAACCTAAAAGGAGATATTACAAGAATATATATTTAGCTTTCAGACTTTCCTACCAGTAGACTGTCCGCCATCTTTCTCGCGTTTTAATTGGTCGGCCACGTCCATGTCGCCAACCATATCAACGAAGTGCAAATAATTTTTGCTTGGCTACACATTCAGCTTCTGCGCTTCTGCGTGTTTCTCTCCATTGGAAACAATGAAACGCAAGTCGCGAGTGCGTGATTGTGCTTTTGGTCTGAACCTATGAGCCTCTCAAAAAGCTGGGGAGCTGGGTATCCCGGAGGACAGGGGTCACGCAGGAGTGAGGAAGGGGTCATGCAGAGTTCAGGCAGGGGTCACGGTGGAATGTTTGCACAAAACAAAACGTGGGACTTCTCGCAGTCTCAGACAATGGCACAGAAACACAGACACATGGTTAGTGCCACACAAAGCACTCTGTACAGCTGGCTGCACCAGGCTGATAACTGCCTATTCATCTACACAAATGCATTTCACCATCACCACGATTGATATAGATATTACATCTGCCCACAGTCCCAACGGGTCCTCTTACTGGGCAGGAGGGCCAGATCTACACACTGGGACAGAAGCGCTGATTTTAACATGAATCCAAGGTCATTCCCTCATATTTTCATTGATTTGTCTGGACAAATGTAATTACTGCGAGTGGTCTCAAGCCAAGAACTACAGTTTTCAGCTCAGTTTAACTTGAGTTATGTTATAATTGGCAAAAGCTACTGAACACTTTCGCAAGCTAACAAGCAGTGAGCCAGCAGCCGCCATGGTAACCACGGGCAATTAACCTGCCAACAAGTGGGAATGAGAAGTGCTAAATTCAGTGTTAGAAATTAAAGGAAAGCCAGGCTTTATTAAAATGTAGATGCTGAGGACAAACTGGCTGCAAGCCTGAAGCAACAGAGGCTTCCGTGAGCACCTGAACGCTCTGAAGCAAGAGTCTGCCAGACACACACACACCCTCAGCTTCAGAGCCAGTGAATGGGGAAGCCCAGGGTCACACATCTGCCTTAATCCCACAAAATGATCAGGAAGTTGCAGGTGTATTACCCCTACACCTGATTGGCTACATAATCCCTTGCATCTGATTGGCTACACAATCCCTTGCATCTGATTGGCTACACAATCCCTTGTAAGGGATTGCATAGCCAAAGATTGAGCCGGCACAAGCTTGCCGAGAAGCGTGAAGGGTGTCTCTAGAAAGTAGGTGGGGGAGTTCCGTCTCGGAGGAGGCGGATCATCACTGGCCTCGGGGAATTTACTTGCCCCGTAGTGACGGGCAGCGAGTTTGTGGGGAAGGGCGAATCTAAAGAAATAGAGGATACAATTAGCTACCAAACTGGGAGAAAAACTGGGAAAAAATCTGAAACAAATTTAAAGAAAGACACTAAACATCTCTGAGGGGCCAGCATGTGCACATGCACTGAAATGGACCTCCACCAGGCCCGCTATATTCACATACGATAAGCCTTTCGAGGATCTGGTCACCTGGATTGGTTTCCTCACAAGATATAAAACACATTAAAGATGTAATTCTGTGCACCGCGCTTTGGAGCGGTGTGCGCTGCCCGTCAGAGACGCGGATCGAAACCCGCGTTTCTACCAGACCGGCCCTGGTCGTCAGCCCGATCGGAGGCGGCATTTGGCTGTCCGCCTCCGGGGAGGGGGAGGGAGAGCCGGCACGAGTCCGCCGAGGAGAAGGTTAATGGAGTCCGTGGAAGATCTCCGTCTCGAAAGAAGGCGGGGAAATAGGTCCAGGAATACGAATCTCGTTCCCGGAGGACGGGCGGCGGACTCGTGAGGGTGGGGAATTGAAAATAAAATAGAGGGTATAATTGGCTACTAAATTGGGAGAAAAACGGGGGAAAAATCAGAAATAAATGTTAAAAAAAAAAAAAAAAAAAAAAAAAAATGTAATTCTGGATCATCTGTGATGCAGAACTCTAAACTCACTTTAAAATGGCTGCCAGGCAAATGTCTCCTATGCCTCAGCAGGTGGGCTATGTCTCTTAAAAACGTTAAAAGCGAGGGGCGCCGGATAGCGTAGTGGTCTAAAGGCCACAGTATACTTCAAACGTAACCGAATTTGGCGTGTTCACACAGGCTGTCAAATACTGCTGTTGAGGTCTGTTCGTTTATTGACACTTCACGCCAGATGGGGGAGCTTGTTAGTCGCTAGACTACAGAACCAAAAATATAAATATCAACGAAGCAAACATCGGCAAGGACCAAATGTGCAATGCAGTCATGCTTGATGTGCAAAATACCCTATGTTTAAACCATCATACCTTATGATAGGATCATATGCAACAGACATAAGTGTGCTCCAGAAACTGCAAAATGAGCAAAGTTGTCAACTGGATTTGCAGAAAAACCCCCACTTATCAACACGAAATATAGCTAGCTAGAGCTAACAACGCAAGTTTTGGAACAGCTGGAGCCTGTCTCACAAAGCAGGATTAGTGGGCTAGCAAGCTAACTTTGGGCTTAACCCAGGGTTTTCGCTCTCCGACTGAAAAATTAGGGCTGTGGTTAGGGAAGCAGAGTTCAATCTCCCAATCAGAGAATTTGCTTATACCGTAGAGAAGCAGAGTTCGGTGGACCCATGTGGGAGGGTAAATCAAAATAAATAGAGCGTGTAATTGGCTACTAAATTGGGAGAAGAATGGGAAAACATCTGAAACGAACAATAATTTAAAAAAATTTTAAAAGCAGTCATTTAAGAAAATAAAACTGGAATGAAAATGCTGGGAGTGTAACGTTGGTAACCGCTGCAAAACAACCAAGTCCAGAAAGGAGGAGCAGCATTGTGTGAGGAGCAGCAATGGTGTGGGGAGAAGCTGTGGTGCGGGTAGGAGGAGCAGCCTCCCCCCTGTGCTACCTCATAGCCTGTGTGTGAACAAGTCTCACAGCCAGAGAAGATGACACTTTCCAGAAGATGACAGGCTTGCATTACCAGTGAGAACAGAACAAGCCCTATGTGTAAATTCAACTCAACACATGGAACAGCAGGGGCAGAGAGAGGCAGAGAGAGAGAAAGACATTGTGGAATATTCCTGCCCTAATGTAGCCCACACCCGACAGGGTTCTTACCTTTTCATTCTTCACTTTCTTCAGAGCCCTGCCGTCTCCGTGGTCGAGCTCATCGGGTTCAGTCTTAATGGCACTCAGCGGGATGGTCCCGGGGTCCACGCTCGCGTTCCCCAGCTGCTCGCCCGCTGGCGAGTCTGTGTTCTGAGCGCCCTCAAACTGGGTGCTGCGGGTGGCCGCAGCCTGGGACCCTGCCTCCTTCTCCGCAGCAACCACGGCAACCACGGCGACGCCTTCGCTTTTCTCCTTCTTGCTTTTCCCAGACCCCGCCTCCTTGTCCTTTTTGCCTCCAGAGATGCTGCGGGACGGCTTCCCGCTCTTCTCTGTGGCCTTCCCGGCCCCGGCCCCCGTCCCGCCGGCGGCCGCCCCCTCCCCCTGGGTCCTCCCCGGGCCCTCTCTCTTGGCTACTGTGTCCCCGGCCATGGCTTTGCCGCCATCTTTAGAGTTCTTGCTGCGCTTGGACTTGGCCTTGCTCTCCTTGCCCGAGGGGGCGGGGCTCACCAGTTTGATGTTGTCGGGTAGTGTTGCCACGGCGCTGGGGGGCGCGCCCATGGCCCCGGCCTCCTTGGTGCCGGACATCTCCAGCTTATCCTTCTCCAGGTCAGCGTCAAGGTCAATGATCAGATTGCCCACGCCAATGTCCCACTCATCGCCACTGTCGTAAGCCTCCACCGCGTTCCCACATGCAGGCCCACTCAGGGACATCTTACTGCCAGCGGCCCTCCTGCACGCCTCACACGCCTGGGGGGCACGCTCACCGCCTCCCCCTCCCCCTTATAGGCACCCACATTCTGCCCTGCAGAGAGAGGGAGAGCGGAGAAAGAGAGGAGAGCAGAGCAGAGAGAGGAAAGCAGAGGAGAGAGAAAGGAGAGAGAGGGAGAAAAAGGAGAGCAGAGGAGAAAGAGGGAGAGAGGAGAGCAGAGCAGAGAGAGAGGAGACAGAAGAGAATGGAGAGAGAGGGAAAGAAAGGAGAGAGCAGAGAGGAGATATGATGAATACATCCAGGTGTAGCACACGAACAGCTTCTTCCTGAGCTGATCGTTTTCTAGAAAGTAATGTCAGAGCTAAAAACATTCTGTTCAACAAGCTGAAGCGGTTAGCAGGAATACATAAGTGATTAACGAGAAACCCCACCCAACTGGCACCACACAGCTCGCTCTCACTTGTTTCAATTGTGATGCACTCTACTCTCAACTTTTAAGTGCTTGTCACTTTACAGACACTATGAAAATAAGATATCCACAAATTACAGCATTTCATTCATTATTATCTTATTAAAAATATGAAGAGGTACAATTATACCACCCAGCCAAAAATTTAACAAATGACAGTAATAAAATTAATATTTTCATTAATAACTGAAGACACTTGACTGAGAAGGTCTTAATGTTTCCACTGTTCAGGCAGTACATACAGTGGAGGCATTAGTCTCTTGTTGCTTGGTTTATACACTCAACCACAAAGAAAGAAAGCACCATTTAAAACGGCTTTCACGGAGTTCAAAGAGAGCAGAGCTGCAAGTTTAGCCCCCTTTAGGAGGAAAAAGCTGCCATCCCATCACAGGCTACACAAATCCAGCCATCCATCAGGAACCAGAGCCAAAAGGGGACACAGAACCAGAAGCGGGACCAAAACCAGACGATGGTTGTCCTTCTGCCAGGTTCTCCCATCGCTGCAGAGGAACTCTGAAGCTCTCTTAGAGTGGCCATTGGGTTATTGGTCACCTCCTTGACCAAGGCCCTTCTTGCCCGGTTACTGAGTTTGGCCGGACGGCCAGCTCTAAGAAGAGTTGTGGTGGTTCCAAACTTCTTCCATTTCACAATGATGGAGCCTATTGTTCTCCTGGGTGCTTTCAATGCTTTAGCAATGTTTTTATACCCTTCTCCAGATCTATGCCTCAACACAATTCTATCTTGGAGGTCTATGGAGAGTTCCTAGGACTTCATGGCTTGGTTTTTACTCTGACATGCACTGTCAACTGTGGGACCTTATATAGACAGGTGTGTGCCTTTCCAAATCATGTCCAATCAATTGAATTTACCACAGGTGGACTAGAATCAAGTTGTAAAAACATCTCAAGCAGTATCAGTGGAAACAAAATGCACCTCAGCTCACTTTTGGGTGTCATATCAAAGGGTGTGCACACTTGTGTACATATGATATTTTACATTTTGATTTTTTATAAATTAGCACAAATGTCTAAAAACCTGTTTTCACTTTGTCATTATGGGCTATTTTGTGTAGAAATTTGAGACAAAAAATGAAGTTAATCTATTGTAGAATAAGGCTGTAATGCAATGAGACACAAAGCTATAACGCACAAACACAAAGCTATCCTATAGGGCACATACACAAAGCAATCCTATAGGGCACATACACAAAGCAATCCTATAGGGCACAGGTTTCAAACTCATTCCATCGAGGGCCGAGTGTATGCAGGTTTTTGTTGCAACCAATGCACTACACCAGGTGATTAGACTAATTAGCTCACTTCTTCAACTAAGGAGGGAACCTAATTGTAATCACCTGGTGTAATGCATTGGTTACAACAGAAACCTGCACACACTCGGCCCTCGATGGAATGAGTTTGACACCCCTGCTATAGGGCATGCACACAAAGCCATCCTATAGGGCACACACACTCAAAAATCTCCTCGGGGACCCACACACAAAGTCCATGTATTCGGTACAAACCACCTCCAGCACACCTGATTCAACTCAAACCCTTAAGGAGCATTGATTAGTTGAATCCATCCTATAGGGCAAACACACAAAGCCATCCATGGACAACAGCAACCCGCAGGCATATACACAAACAAAGCCATCCTATAGGGCAAAAACAAAGCCATCCTACAGGGCACACACACACAAAACTATCTTATAGGGCACACACACACAAAACTATCCTATAGGGCACACACAGAAATCATGTAGGACACACACACGCACAGCCACCTGTAGGGCGCACACACACAAACATATTCTGTAGGGCCTTCCTGCATTTGGAAGTGATACACAAAATCATAATCAAAATAGTCCTGCATTTTATAATATAATATATACCATTTAGCAGACTATTTTATCCAAAGCGACTTACAGTAATGAATGCATACATATTTCAGTATATGTGGTCCCAGTGGGGATTGAACCCACAACCTAAGCGTTGCCAACGCTGTGTTCTACCTACTGAGCCATACAGAACCTTAGCATGAGATAAGCAAAATAACACATATCCTCGAAATGAGTGATTCCCAAACTCGTTCCTGGGGACCCACTGTGTATGTTGGCTTTTGTTACAGCCAATCTCTTGATCAATTAAGGTCGTTGACAACGTGTGTAAATTCTACCATAATTTCTTCCCTTAAATTTATTTTAGCACAATGCAGGTTTGGGTTGGCGTCATTTGCTCTGTCGTTGAACTCTTCATTCTCCACAAACTACTTCTTCTTGTAGTTTCAGCGACCAGGTGTCACCTGCCAGTCTATAAATGAATCAATTAGAAAAGGTAACTAATGAGAGCATTAGTTGATTTGACTGATTAAAGGTCCTGGGATGCAAATATGCAACATTACTGCATGCCATGAACCTTATTGTTCTGAACCTTATTGCATAGCTATTTCTGACATAATATGGCTTTAAGAGAGTAAATCCAGTAATGAACCACACTAATGCAATCTTGCTTTAACCACTAACGCATGTGCAGAACTTGAGTTGTTCAACTGAGATCTGGTATGTCGCTGGCAGTACGTCGAACTTGATTACTCATTTGAGACGTCATTACCCAAATGTGAATATCACTGGTACAAGGAAAAAACTGTGGAGTGGAGTGCAAATCCAGCTCCCCATGGCATTTAAGCAGCCTTTCGCTGATAATTCAGACAACGTAGGTTTTTTTTATAGCAGCGGATCTGCGATCATACTCCGTTGTCGAGAACACAGGTTTTAAACATACAATGGGGGAAATAAGTATTGAACACATCAACATTTTGTCCAGTAAATGTATTTCCAATGAGCCTATTCAAGTGAAATTTGCACCAGACTTTGGTATTAACTCAAAAAATCCAGACAAAAAAATCTAAACATTAAAGTCCATATGTAAATAAAGTTATGTGTAATAAAGTGGAATGACATAGGAAAAAAGTATTGAACACACTAAGAAAAAGCAGTACACCACAGCAAGGAAAGGCAAGGAACCAGCTGAAAACCATAACTAATTAGGAGGCAACTCTACCTCCAATCTGTGCTAATTAATGTCAGCTGGGTTAGAATATATTGATGGGCTATAAAATGTTTTTTTTTTGTTACCAAGGTGCCACACAAGAAACATCTAATGATGGGTAAAAGCAAAGAGCTCTCTCAAGACCTTCGCAACCAGAATTGGCTACAGACGTATTTCACAACTTCTGAATCTTCCAGTAAGCACCATTGGGGGCATTATCCGTAAGTGGAAGCAACATCACTCCACCATCAACCGGCCACGCACAGGAGCTCGTCGCAAGATTTCTGATCAGGGAGTCAGAAGGATACTTAGAAGAGTAGCCAAAGAGCCAAGGACCACTAGGAAAGAGCTCCAGAAAGACTTGGAGGCAGCAGGTACAACTGTGACAGAAAGGACAGTAGGCAATGCACTCCACCGCCATGGCCTCTGTGCACGCTCAGCCCACAAGACTCCACTACTGAAAAAAAGACATGTTGAAGCTTGTTTAAAGTTTGCCAAACAACATTTGGACAAGCCAGTGAACTACTGGGAGCATGTACTCTGGTCAGATGAGACCAAAATTGAACTTTTTGGCTGTCACACAACACACCATGTTTGGAGGAGAAATGGCACTGCACATCACCCGAATAACACTATACCAACAGTGAAGTTTGGAGGTGGAAGTATCATGATGTGGGGCTGTTTCTCCTCTCGTGGTACTGGCAGACTTCATATCATTGAAGGAACAATGAATGGAGCCATGTACAGAGAGATTCTTGAGATGAACCTGCTGCCATCCACCAGGATGCTGAGGATGAGACGTGGGTGGACCTTCCAGCAGGACAACGATCCAAAGCATGCAGCAAAGGAAACTCGCAATTGGTTTCAGAGAAAGAAAATCAACTTGTTGGAATGGCCCAGTCAATCACCTGATTTAAACCCGATTGAACATTTGTGGAAGCATCTGAAGATCCAGATTCACAAGAGGGCCCCCGCAATCTTCAAGATTGAAAGAATCTGTGTAGAGGAATGGGCCAAAATCACAACTGAATACTGCGGGCGATTAGTTACTTCATACAGAAAGCGCCTTGAAGCTGTCATTACAAACAAAGGCTTCTCCACTAAGTACTGAATTAATTTCAGTTAGTGTGAATACTTTAATACTTTTTTCCTATGTCATTCCACTTTATTACACAACTTTATTTACATATGGACTTTAATGTTTAGATTTTTTGAGTTAATACCAAAGTCTGGTGCAAATTTCACTTGAATAGGCTCATTGGAAATACATTTACTGGACAAAATGTTGATGTGTTCAATACTTATTTCCCCCATTGTATGTTGAAAGTGACTGAACCCCGCTAAGTTCCCTCTTGTCCGCATTTCAGTAAATTATGCCCATAAGCTGTTTACAAGTTTCATAATAATAAATAATTCTCATCATAAAGTTTGGTAACCACTGCTCTAAATCATTGCTGATATCAGCCTGAATTACAGAAAGTAAAAAAAAAAAAAGTTAAAAACAGGAACCACCCATGTAGTCACTTAATACATGTGGCCAGTACAGCCTGCAGGCACTGTGGCATAGAGTCTATCAGCGTGATTCTGCAGGAGGAATACGACATTGCTCTTACACAAGAAAGTCAATCAACTCACTCTGAACTGATGGAAGTATTTAGGGCTGACCCCATGTAGTCGACTGGTCGATTGTTTGGTCGATGGGCTGTTGGTCGACCAGTTTTTTAATTTACAAAAATTCTCGACACGCAGCATGAGACACCTAGATTCGCGCCAGTTTGGCGCGCTTGTCAGTAGAATAATCCATTCTGGATGCTGCGGGTATGGCAGTGACAGTCCTTCACTCTTAACATAGCTAGGCCTATATATGTTCTCTTTAAATTATATTATGCAGTTAAGGTAATAGTAATGTTGTGAATAATTCAGCAAAACTAATACAAGTAACATTTTATAATAAATGTGTTTTGCTAATTGTATGGTTTATATATTTATAACTAACATGCGTAACACCCCCTTTCATGTAGCCTATATTGTATCCTTCTTATTTTAGGCACGCGAATGTGCATTTTAATTGTAGCCTAAGATTTGCCTAGTTAAGATTAGTGATATAGGCATACTTTAATTACTAATTTCGATATAACCTAAGACCATAATGCCAAAGAAAAAATCTGTAGTATGGCAGCATTTCATTTTAGTCGCGGACGATCCAAAAAAGTGGAATGTAAACTTTGCAAGCGCGTTTTCCAAGGCAGGGTTTATCGTTAATAAAACGAGGAGCAGCCTTTTGACAAAAAATGTGGACAAGCTAGTGTTCCTGTGCCATAACATGAAACGACTGGGGAAGTTTCCGACTCGAGTAAGTTATTTTTGATAGGCTATAGCCACTTTATGTTCAGCTTTAGGCTACAATTTAAGACATTAGGCTATGTGTGATCATTCGTTTGTTAGCCTATTTTTTTGCAAAAGAGATTTTAAATCCCAATGAGATCAACCTGGTTAATTAAATAAAACAAAGCCTATGCATTAGAATGTGTTATGGTTGTGGTCAAATAAAAGCTTCAGCCCATTATGTGGCCATACCGCAACTTCACAAGCGCAGCATGCGGGGAGGCTTGGAACGGACAAGTTTTTTCTTTCTTTCAGGTAATCTTGAACTCCGGCTCCATAAAGTAATTAGCCGATTGTTACTCATTTGTGTCATTCACTTAAGAAGGTTATAGAACATGAGACAAGCGCAGTGTGCATATAGTTGTATTTATTAAAACAAATAGGGTGTGTCATATAGAAGAACAAATCAATAAAAAGGTTTCGACCAATTGGAAAAAATGGACGACTGTTGGTCGACCAAGATTTGTTTTAGTCGGGGACAGCCCTAGAAGTATTACACACAGTGTGGGGTATTGTTCCAGAATGTCCCAGAACTGCTCCATTGGGTTGAGTGACCGAGAAGGCCATCGCTCATGGTTTACTTCAGTGTCACGCTCCTCGAACCACTGGGCAGCTGCTCATGCTCTGTGCATGGGGGCTTTGTCATCTTGAAAGACACCACTCTTTGCACTTTAAATGCTTTAAAATGGGGTTAAGATGATCACATTTAGTAATGATTGACATCGACCTTGCCTTCGAAGGACACGTGTGGTCCACAACATTACAGAACCATAAGAACCCACTCACTCCGGTGAAAATATTCTTTTTTGGTTGAAACGTCGGTGTAGACAGCTTACGACAGTCGACTTTACACACAAAACATGCTATAAGAGCAGTTTCCAAAGCTTGAAAGAGTTATCAACTAGATGTCTATGCAACAAGCCCGCCGCCTGGAGCTATGGGACCAGGCACTACTCTGGGACCGGTGGTGGTAGGGACGGCGAACTGCCGCCTTTGAGACGGCATTTACCCGAGCGCCGACCGTGATTCTGATAGAGAAGCTTTCTGTGCATGCAGAGAGCTCATGCCTGAAATCAAACCCCGGCCGCAGTGGGTAACATGCACTTTACCGGCGAGTGCCTTTACTGTTGGGGGTCACTCATTACCACCCTGGGGGCCTCATGTCCACTTAGGAATATTTATACAGCATTGTAGGATTATTTACAAGTACCAAACCATGGCCATGCCACCTATTTCCTTTTTTAAAAGAAAAGGCAAAAAAACAAAAACAGGGCACAACTTTCACTGTTGTGGGTCTATAATTAACAAATACATCATTTCTTTTTTTTGTTTTGTTTTTTTTGTTTCAGATTTTCTCCCATTTTGATAGCCAATTAGACCCGCTATTTTATGTCAATCCCCCCCTAGTAATGTGAGTTCGCTGCCGTAGTCCTGCGACCGGTAGTGACGAAGGTGAAGTAACGCCTCCTCCGAGACGGCACTTGCCAAGCCGTCGACCGTAACCCGGTACTACAGGGCCACTCTTATGCGCAGCGAACGTCATGTCGGCTTCCCTCCCACCTCCCTGGGGCGGACAGCCAATCGTCACCCCTGGTGGCACTCCCGGCCAGAGCCGACTCTGGCGAGACGGGGAATTGAAGGGGAATTGAACCCCGGTTTCCGTGGCCAGCATCGGACGTTGTAACCACTGGAGCACGCTGGAAGCCCACAAATACATAATTTCTGATAATTACTGATATTTGTGCCCCCTACAAAACAAGAAAATTAAAGCACAGGCATACCGCCCTCTTCAGTCCTATGTTACAGATACAAAGGGTTGATACAGTGTGGGATCAGAGTAGAATAGTGTGGGATCACTGTAGGATCAGTATTGAGGAGTTATGAGGACCCTGCTCCAGTTGCAGAACTGGGATCATATATAAAAATGTAAAAAACGACAAGAACGTCCAACACTGCCCACTGCGACCGGGGTTCAATCCCACCAGGTCGCGCCAGTTTCAGCTCTGGCCAGGAGTGCCACTAGGAGGCAGCAATTGTCAACGAGCTCGCTGCGTATAGGAGTGGCCCAGTGTGCATACCGGAGTTACAATGACGGTGGGTTCCGGCTCCAAAGACGGGGTGCTCCGCGCATGTCAATGCTGGTTTCAGGACCAAGGCAGCGAGGTCTCAATATAAGGGAGGAGATCATTGACATGAAAAAGAGGGTATAATTGGCTACTAAATTGGGAGAAAAATGGGGGGAAACAGCAGAAAGAGAAAACAGAAAAAAGGCACTGCACAGGAAATACAATCTATGATGCTTCAGCACCATCTTCTGAAAACCCCTTTAAAACCCTCAACCCCCATTTTTTTGTGAAACTCACTGACAGCAAATCTTCCACCAGAAGAGGAAAAGATAGAGAAATAACTATGGCAACAGCAGGATTGTGTCACTGATCATGGTGTGTGCGCGGATACGGCTGTTCCGGAGGACCTGGGCAGGAAGTCCACTGCGCACGGCAGGAAGGAGGTGGGCTGATGCCTTAATCTGTGGTGATCCTGCACAGGCTTGACCCCACGCTCCTCAATGACCAAACATTACTATCATCTGCACCCGGAAGACTGATGTTTACCTTCAGCCAAGTCCATAAATACTCACTGATAACACCCCCCCACAATCATCTAGCTGTTAACAATATAAACCAACATGCTTATGGTTAAACCACTGTGGACCAAGGCCCAAACTCCTCCACCTCACAAGACCAGTGTAAACCTGGTGGGTAAAAAAGCTAGGCCGCTTTTATGGCCATAAAGGGCCTTCAATTGATATCATATGAACTATATAATATTTTAATCTTAAGTGATATTCTGTAAATTCTCCTGAAACAGAAAGCAGAGAAGCAAAAACAGAGGAGGAATTAGCAGTTACATGGACTGTCCCATTGGTACAAACCTGGACATGTTAGAGACAACAGCAGCTACAGGTCAGTCAGGGAGGAGCGCTGTGGAAACCTGTGAAGGCCTTTACGCAACCACTGAGCCTGCTCTCATGTCCCCATGTCACACCGTATCCCAGCATGCACCGGCACCATCTAGCAACCACACCAGCTGCCCCTGCCACTGCCTGCAGGCACACACTCAGTGTGCCGTTCCTCTGGGATCTGCAGGGCCAGGAGGACAAGAGACGAAGAGTGTTCCACGCAGTGTGCACACGAATCAGAATCAAGGGCGTAACTTTTGTTTGAACATGGGGAAGGGGGGGGACAACTCTTGCTGCCTCCAATGTTCAAAGCAAAGTTATCTTGTGTGGCTACATGAGTTTGCATCTAGCTACCTAACCAGCTAGCCAGTTAAATGATGGAGAGATAAACCATTTCCCTCTAAACCGAATTAATGAAGATACCTAGCTCTACGAGACAACACCTCTATAGCACAGTAACTCCAGTACCGTGCGTACAGAATAGTGTACCTAGGCAATAAACCAAAACACACTCATGGGAGGACTGAAGCACACAACAGACACTCTCCAAACATCTGAGAATAAAAGAAAACACTGCCTATGGTTTAGATATGCCACGGTCAAACCAGTCCCTCAGAAAATACTAAACGCACAAGCTTTTGACTGATCTTTTTGCCTCCTGGCTGAAATGAGACAATCCCCTTCTTGCTCAATTGCCCTTTCAATGGGGATTTGATCGGTTTCTAAATGCCTAATATCCATGCTAGCACAGTTCATCACTGGCTCATTACAATTTCAGCACAGTGAATCTTGGTAATGGGACTACATTCAGTCTGGCATGGTGCCCCTTTGGCACCTCAAAGCTTCAGCCTCAACCTTTCGTCCCAAATTAGATAACCTCACTCAACCTCAGCAAATCACTCAACCTCACTGATCCTGAGTAAGTGACTGATCCTGAGTAAGTGACTGATCCTGAGTAAGTGACAAACTCACTGATCCTGAGCAAATCACTCACCAGTGAATCACTTTCTTTGCCATTCAGCTGCATTTCATACACATGCTGCCTGTCTGGTCTCTACCGGGCATGTGTACATCAATGAACCCTGCTGTGGCCAATCAAAGCGCAGTGACACCCCTCAGGTGCTGCAGGACACACCCAATGTTTGTGCAGAGAATGCCACTTGGTCAGATATGGGCCTCTCAGAAAAACTAATGATTAAACTTATAGTTATATACTAGGCTTATAACTAACTGGAATTTGAAATAAATCTATTTTTCTTGAGGAAGTAAGAAGACAAGAATCTGAACCCCGGTGAAAGTGTTGAAGCAGACATAAAACACACACGCAGTACCAGCGGTTCTTACAGGACTGACTTATAAACAAGACCATCTAAAGCCTTTCGATGGCTTCTGAGTATGCTTCAGACACCCTGTCCACATTTCATTTCAGAGAACAGAAATCCAAACAGTGTTTCCCATTTTACTTTTATTGGCGACATTTTGACTGATCAAACACACACGGCACTGAGACTGTGCACTAGTATGCTCTCAAATGCAAATACTTTCTTTGAATTCAAACGCAAATGCAAATTAATTCGGCTAAAAACGTTGAAAGCGCAGAGGTATTTCAATAAATTTGGAAACCTTCAGGCTACGATCCACACAATCAAACAGAACATTCACGGTCTTCCTAAAGGAATGTAATGAGGGTGATCCTGCCTGTCCATGAATGAGCAAATGCAGAGAAAAGCAACATTTCATGACAAATGGATCAAACAGAAGTCAGAAGAGATCCTTGGGGTTTGTGTGATGCTGTGAGTCTACATTTCCTGGGTTTCTCAAAGAAATCCAACATCCTAACCTCCCCACCCCAACAAACACACAGCTATCTAGAACCCTGAAATAATGTTCACAGCTTTAAAAAAAAAAGACTCCAATCTACAGCAAAGGCTAAAGGCCGCTTAGAGCAGCGGTGGATGGCAGTGCCCCCTGCTGGGGCTCCTCTTATTGAGCTCGTGCTTCAGCGGATACACATCGTGCCTCGGCCTCAGAGGTCAACATTACAGACACAGTGCCTGATCCTCCTGTCAGAGCGAGGGGGGTCACTGGGCAGTCAGGAGACTTGTTTTTCAAAAGCGACTCCGTTTGGACGGGGAGAAGCTGCAGGGGAAACAAGCCTTTCTTTAGCGGAACGCAACTCCAGCTACTGCTTGCTTTTCGCACTGCAGTCCTGCAGCTGAGCTGCACGAGCTGAATGGTACTTCATGTGCAGCTGGCCCAGTCAAACTGCATGCTCCCAATCGACCAGAAGGAGGTGCTCTTGCGGAGTAAGTTGGGGAAAACCCTTCATACAAATCTGGAAGACATTTCTCACCGGAGGAGGCCGTTAGTTCACTATTCTCCGTGTGTGTGACAGCGCTCGAGTGATAAAACAGCTCCGGATAAGTTCAGCCCTGATATTATTCAGCAGAACCCTGTAGACATGCTTGTGTTGGTCATCATGGTGATATTTTTTTAGCCAGCTCTTATCAATTTTGATAAATGGCAGGTAATTATGAATATGCATGAACTCCAGCATTAGTGAAACTCCCGTAACGGTGGTGGAATCAAAACCTCAAAGGTCAGACCAGTGTTTCTCAATCCATTCTTACAGGGCACACTGCCCTGCATGTTTTCATTCCAACCAACACTTAATCATGCTAAAGTGATCATTAACAGACGACTGATGCAGATGATAGGTTGGGAGCGGAGGTTGGATAAAAAATTTCCAGGGCAGTGTGCCTTGTAGGAATGGATTGAGAAACACTGGGTTAGACTAACTGCTTTCTGTTAGTGAATTCTGAGCCAGTAAAGAGATGACTTGTCACCAGTGACATTTAAAAAGGAACCGAGCCGTCCCCTCCACACCGCGGAATGCAGGGGAGACTCTCCAGCAAGGAACACAATGGAAAAAAACCTAAACAGATCATAATCCCATTGTATTACCAAGGTGGAACTACTAAATCATTGTTTTGCAATCGCCAACAGCCTCAATTTTCTAGTGTTTTCGAGTTGGGTTACATCACTGGCAGTGTTCAAGCCCCCCAGGACAGAAATCCTGTTTGCAATCATGACATCACTGCCGTGGGCCTGACTTCACACCTTCTCCTGAAATGCGATCAGATACCTGTCAGTGGTCTGTACTGACATGCTGAAAAGCACACTGCTGAAATCCTGAGTTGTTCCTCATCCACTCTGTGGATATCACCAGCCGGCCTTTAGCTGAACCGGAGCTGTAGATGTGGCCTATGCCACTATAGGCCCTGAGAGACAGTGTGTCCATGTGCTATCAGAGAGACACAGAGCGGGGTCAAGGTCCATACTGACAGCTGCAATATCACGGCCCCACTAACACACTTACAGGTGAGCCCTACATAGTCCACCACACACACCTGATCACAATGTCACCACTGATCTTATCCACTACGAAATATACTCAATACCATCATTCATGACACTCCATTACAATTGAATGGGAAATGAATGATGTTACACCAAACTACTCCACAGCGTTAAGGGCACTTTCACACTGGGCCGGCCGCTGGCTACAGTGGGCACTGACATGGTCTGGATTGGACACCATCCACACACTAGAACAGTGCATTAACAGAATGAGCCAGCCAGCCAGCCAGCCAGCCAGCCAGCCTGGTGCCTTTTTGACCAGCTGGCTTCCTTTCACACTGCACAACTTTTACATGGATTTAAATCCCAAACGTTTGAAGGGGATGGCCCGAACGTGCAGCTGCAAGGCCCTGAATCTTTACACCTGAATCTCAGGCTGCTGTCACATCAAGGAGCTAGCAGCTGGAGGTAGCACACACAGGAGAGAACACGGAGGAGTCTGCATGCTATGGCGATTTGCCATTATGGGAGAACATGTCACTAATAGCACAGGATAGTTTTTTTTCTGGTAGCAGTATGGGGGGCAGATAACAGAACTCCCACTGTCATCTGATTCTCCAGTGGGTTAAACTCTCCTTTTGTTTGGGGGAGATTTTATCCAATACTGTCAGCGCCTGCCCCTCTGCCCACACCGCCGCACCGTTCTTACCCTCAAAACCCTGCTCACGTGCAATGCTGATTTGAGGCCATTTACGGCGGCGATTAGATGTAGACATATTGCTCATTTTCAAGGAAGTGAACATATCCTAAAAGTGGCAGGAGGGTCAATATATAGTGAGATAACTCCACTGTCCCATTCACTGTGAGATTACCCCACTGCCCCACTCACACAGAGATTACCCCACTCACACTGAGATAACACCACTGCCCCACTCACACTATGAGATTACCCCACTGCTCAGCTCTCCGGTCTGCTGATAAGAACAGCCACTGTTCAGAAGGAATAGCTTTTCAAAATAGCACTTTTCCCTAACGTGCTCCAAGACTAAAAAAACTAAAAAATACAAATAAGTGCTTTAAGTTATTACTTGTGATATGAGATAACAGCCATTTGGGATGTTAAAGCCTGCAGGTTTTTGACACCACTTGCTATAAATTAAACATGGACCAAGTCTCCTGGAAAAACAAATACAGCCCAAGCTTTGAGGATACAGGCCATTGCATTTCTATAAACTTGACTCACACTCAACTGACTGCACATGTTTAAAAACTCAAACTCCAGGAACATAATCCACTATAAAGCCTCAGTTACCGACTGAAGAAATTGGCTCTGGATCATTCCTTAGAAAGTTCCCCTGTTCAAGAAAAATACTGATAAATATTTCTGGAGTCAATGTTGACAGTTTTGACTTCCATTCCAAATAATACTTGACACCAATGACATACAAATCTGTTGTACAGAAATAGCTATACAAATCTGTAACTTTTTGGGTCATTAATGGAACAATATTTTATCAACGCTGAATCTGAATCTTGATAAGGTATTAATTAGGCTACTTGGGATGCGGATAAAAATGTATGGATTTAAATCATGTGAACCAATCACCCCAACTTCAAAACCTATTTTAAAGATAAGAGGATAGGATCCAATCCGTTATAAGGTAGGCTACTGGATAAAAACTAGGATTAACTATTCCAATACTAGACAAATTCATATGACCCTGATGTTTCCTATCAATTTTGTTTTTGAGTACTCCCTATTTCCCATACAAGATAATGATAACTATTTCCCATACAAGAACCGAAATATTATAAATCCCATGAAACATGACCTGGTTTCGGGGTGTGAGAATTTGGTTAGAAAAGTTTCATTATTTTTAACGTCACATAAAAAGGCAAATATCTCATCCGGTTAGGTTAAGAACATGTAGATGCATTCACACAAAAAATTCGCCGGTTTCAAAACAACTTTTCAAGCAACGTTAAATCCACAGATTCCAACGCCAGCCCTTTCTCCTTCAGTTAGCTAACAACTAAGAACAACAATCGTACATGGGTGTTCGTGACGCGTGAATAGAACAGTTGGTGTTTTAAAGCAGCACGATATAGCAGTAGTAACGTTGCTGTATTTCTGAAATATGCTAGTTTAGCAAGCCGACAAAGTACTACAGGTACTTTGGTAGGCTACAAAGTACGGTTTGATAACCGAGTGAATCAATGGGTCCGTAATGATTATTAAATATTGCTTCATTGCGTGACACCAATTCATGTCTCCAATCACTCAACAAGACGTGCGGGAACCTCGGACGGACTTACTTCAATCAAGCGCATTGAATGCATGCCAATAAATGGCGTGCAACGAGGTTCAACATCGCGTACAGGCCTCAAACACAATTAGCACTTCATAAACCGCATTCTGTCTGATATTTCTGCTACGTAGTGAGAGGCGGAAACCCCATTACAACGCGAGCAAACAACAAATGTCGAGAAATACCGCGTGTGCCTTGACAAATAATTATTGAGCCTCCAAATGGGACATAACATGCACAAAACACTGCAACAGTGGACACGGGCCTGCGTTAGCTAGCTATGATTTGATTTCAACGAGATTAGCCAGCAAAAAATGCACATCTGCTGATAGCTACAACACGGAGAGTAAAATAAATGATAAACGACTGAGTGAAGCTTTGATTTTAGGGCATATTTCTGCTGGCGTGTACGAAAGAGAAAAGCGGACTGTGATTTGACGGCATAAAAACAAAAAGCCATACTCATTTCTGTTGTGCACTGAACATGGTGTTTATTAGTCGCTCCAAATATGCAAGTAAGAAACGAACATAATTGAAAAGAGCGAATATACAAAAGGGTAACATAGCGTAAAATGTAGCTTACGCAAAAAAAACACGAACAATTAGGAAAACATTTTCAGTAAGCCGATGGTAACCAGTGTTAACATACGGCAGCTATGCTCGCTAGCTAGCTAGCAAGCTACACGTCCGACGTCTTCCGAGGCGACCACGAAATGAAAAGGTCCGTGTCTGTTATCACTAGTCAACGAGCCCCAAAAAACACAGTTTCTGAAATGCGTCTACATGTCCTGTTTATTTTCGAATTTAAGTCAAACATACTGTACCACGAACAGTATGATGCCAAAACTGATCTGGTAAACATCTACTTCTGAATCTCACAGACAAAGGGCTTTCGGCTAGGCGAAGCATGCGATTGTAAACACCCAGCTAGCCAGTTATCTAGCTAGCCACTTCTCGCATTATAAAAAATGGAGAAATTCCTACACGAACGTTACTCACCCCACTTGCGGACCCCAATCCAACGTATATTTAAGGACATTCCATAGATCCAGAAAGTAAAAGTAGAACGGCTTGAACAAGCCAGATTTCGTGAAAACAAACGGCCAGATCAATGTACTCCCAAGAAATCCAACCGTGGAGGACAGGAAAGGCCAATTCACTGGACTGCAGCCATCACACGTTGAGATCCAGTTCAAAATTGAAAATACCGGCTAAAACGGGCATTTTGGGTCCAATTTCAAGCCCTGCTCGTAATAAAGCACAGTTTGTAGATCATCCAGGTTGTGAAATCCAACATTTATCCTGTTTCCTCTCAGTTTAAATCCTTGACTCAGTCTTGCTGTATCTCTAATAAATCTTGTATCTTTCAATGCTGGAAGATTGATACAATGTAACCAACAAGCAGAACGAGATGCCCATAAACTCAGGGAACGATTCCACTCGGATTGAACCATCGGAGTAGGAAGGAAAGCGCTCGAAAGAACCGGAACTGGATTCCTGTAATGGATTTTTTGTTTACTACACCCTATAACCCTCTGAGTTAACCGTTCCAAAATGCTTTTAATTTAAAAACAATTTAAATTATAAATGCGTTAAATAAATGCAAATTCAAATACAAGCCAATCCATGTTAAGTAACATTCAGGGCAAAATTCAGAGTTAAGTTAGATTTGATATATTGGTTTACATTACAAACAAATTACTTATTTGACTATGACAAAAAGTGTAATTTTATGAATACTGCATACCGACCTATGACATTTATTAAGACAGATATTACCTGTAATTGTTCTCTATTTAGTTTCCTTGAAAAGGGAAGATGTTGCCAGATTGAAACCATTGAATTCCTTATTTCAACAGACAATAGGCTACGGTAGTTTTAGTATTCCTTGGCTGTAATACACTGTAAAGTTAAGAATGAACTTTATAAGCGTTGATCGGTGATAGTGTAAACACATAAGCATTTATATGTGGTTATGGCTGGACCCATACCACTGCCAGAAAAATATATTTTTTGTTTAAAACACAGAAAAAACCCGCCACAAAAACGGTATATTAGAAAATGACCCACCAATGACAGATCCTTATGTTCTGTGTTCGTAGCAATTTTTTGTGTTTTACTCCAGACCTTACTCTGCACATTAAGAATATCGAGTGAAGGCCTAGTTGCTTTATAAGAGTAAAATGTGTTAATACATGTTACAATATAAACAAATTAAGTGATTGAATATATATATTTTTGACATATATTATTAGGGCTGTGACAGTTTTTCACGGTATGATAATTGTACTACTCAACATCACGGTTTTCGGTATATCACGGTATCAGTTTTTAAGTTTAAAAAAAGTATCACAAAGTTTAAAACAAGATCTGTTTTTTGTATGGCTCTTTGCAGATTTATATACCATTTTAATACCAAAAAATGCAACTGAATATAGTTAACTCCTTGTAATTGTATGTTTAAATCAATTTAAATCATTCACTTTTCCATTAAGAAACATTTGCATATCGCGTTATCAGCTTATCGGATCGAGTACTATACGTGAAGGATGATGCTAACGCAAGTGGAATGCAAGGTTTGACGTACTCCCTCCTCTGGCCATTACGTTTGCCGCAATCTCTAGAGATGGGAGATCCGTTCTCAACAACAACACCATCTTTTTTCTGAATCCAAAGTGAGTCTACACGGATGAACGAGTTCGCTTTTTGGGGGGATATAATTTGTCATTACAGACCGCCTTGGCATCGGAATCAGCGTCGGCCATCGCAAGTTTTATAAGAGACAGCAAACTGAGATTTATGCCCTGTAGTTAGCTAGCTAAAAACAGCTGTTGGCAAATGCGAGGGAGCTGTCTGCCCAATCGCGTTGTAAACAAAGCAAAATGGCCAAAGAGGTGGTGGAATTAAATGACATTAGCAGACACCCCAGGTCCAGTGTTATATTATTTAATATAGGTTATTTAGACATTTTAGTAGGGTAACGGTTGAAATATTACCACCTGCATACTTTTTTTTTGCCACGTGATTTACTATCATGGTATTACGTTAAGTTTATGATAGTACTATTTCATATTTTAATATCACGTGTTCAGTAGCAGTCTTGTGGTCAGTAGCAGTCTTTGTGGTCAGTATAAATTAGGGCCGTGGTCAGTAGCCGTCTTATGGGAGAGGGCATCACCCCTAATTAACACTTATAGGGTGTGGTCAGTAGCAGTCAGTGTTTTATGAAGGCGCCAGGCTTTGAGTAGTAAATTAGGGTGTGGTCAGTAGCCATCTTATGGGAGAGGGCATCATCAGTAGCAGTCTTATAGGAGAGGGCGTGGTCAGTAGCAGTCTTATGGGAGAGGGCGTGGTCAGTAGCAGTCTTATGGGAGAGGGTGTGGTCAGTAGCAGTCTTATAGGAGAGGCCGTGATCAGTAGCCGTCTTATGGGAGAGGGTGTGGTCAGTAGCAGTCTTATGTGAGAGGGCGTGGTCAGTAGCAGTCTTATGTGAGAGGGCAGTCTCTTATGTGAGAGGGGGGTCAGTAGTAGTCTTATGTCTTATGTGAGGGCAGTAGCAGTCTTATGCAGTCTTATGGGAGAGGGGGGTCAGTAGTAGTCTTATGGGAGAGGGCATGGGGTCTTATGGGAGAGGGTGTGGTCAGTAGGTCTTAGTAGTCATCTTATGGGAGGAGAGGGTGTGGTCAGTAGCAGTCTTATGGGAGAGAGGCGTGGTCAGTATTAGAGGGTGTGGTCAGCAGTCTTTATGGGAGAGGGTGTGGTCAGTAGCAGTCTTATGGGAGAGGGCGTGGTCAGTAGCAGTCTTATGTGAGAGGGTGTGGTCAGTAGCAGTCTTATGAGAGGGCGTGGTCAGTAGCAGTCTTATGGGAGAGGGCGTGGTCAGTAGCAGTCTTATGGGAGAGGGGGGGTCAGTAGTAGTCTTATGGGAGAGGGTGGTCAGTAGCAGTCTTATGTCAGTAGTAGTCTTATTGGGTCTTATGTGAGGGCGTGGTCAGTAGTCATCTTATAGGAGAGGGTGTGGTCAGTAGCAGTCTTATGGGAGAGGGTGTGGTCTTAGTAGAGGGTGTGGTCAGTCTCTTATTAAAGAGGGCGTGGTCAGTAGTTGTCTTAGGTGGTCAGTAGTGGGAGGGGGTCAGTCTTATTGGAGAGTCTTATTGGGGGACGGCAGTCATCTTAGTAGCAGTCTTATAGGAGAGGGTGTGGTCAGTAGCAGTCTTATGGGAGAGGGTGGTCAGTAGCAGTCTTATGGGAGAGGGTGTGGTCAGTAGTAGTCTTATTGGGGGACGTGGTCAGTAGTCATCTTATGGGAGAGGGTGTGGTCAGTAGTAGTCTTATGGGAGAAGGCGTGGTCAGTAGCAGTCTTATTAAAGAGGGCGTGGTCAGTAGTTGTCTTATTGGAGAGGGCGTGGCCAGTAGCAGTCTTATTAAAGAGGGCGTGGTCAGTAGTTGTCTTATTGGAGAGGGTGTGGTCAGTAGCAGTCTTATGGGAGAGGGTGTGGTCAGTAGTAGTCTTATTGGGGGATGTGGTCAGTAGTCATCTTATAGGAGAGGGTGTGGTCAGTAGCAGTCTTATAGGAGAGGGTGTGGTCAGTAGTAGTCTTATTGGGGGATGTGGTCAGTAGTCATCTCATGGGAGAGGGTGTGGTCAGTAGCAGTCTTATGGGAGAGGGGGGTCAGTAGCAGTCTTATAGGAGAGGGTGTGGTCAGTAGCAGCTGGTTGAGCAAACCTGATAGACTTATTTTCATCTTGGGCACTCTTTGCTAGCACTTTACAGTTGTGTTATTGTCACATCAGATAATTTCCTTGCAATTTGAGTACATTTCCCACAAGCGGTGTATGTGTGTGTGTGTTTATTACAGACAGCGCAAGGTGAGCGGGGGGGGATTTTGGAACTCTCTCCTAAATGCTTATATGGTTTATAACACCAGTAACATCATCCTTAATAATGTTGTCTACTCACTGTCAAAGCTGTTTTCTCTGTCTCAACGCTGAAAAAGAGAAACAAGACTATATATATTATAGAAAACATAACTGGGCTTATACTTATATAAAAACTGTATATAAGATGGGAATAATTGAGTCTGAATGTTTACTATTTGATGGCTGCAGCTCACTGACCCTGTAGACACTCTGTCTCGTACTCCAATTGCTGTCAATTGACAGGGTTCCCATGGAAAAACTTTGAAAATCATTGAAAATGAGTCATGGAAATTGATGAAAAAGCTCTATGGCATCGACATTTCTGATTCCATGTAACTTTATATATATTTTTCCTCTTTTCCGATAATGTTACCACAAAATGCCTGTTCCCCATTGTTGCCACCTGCCACGGCTCTTCTCTCTATCTCTCTCTCACACACACACACACACACAAGATGTGTATCTGCACTGGCAACATTATGGCATCATACCTTTTCACAACATGGTAAATGAGAGAGATAGCTCACCATGTTTGGCATGAAGGAAGACAGCATCAGCTTGAATTGATCCTTTCCATGTCCCTGCATCCGAAGTCCTCTGATGCTGACCCTACTTTCTGATGCTTTCCTCTCTCCTCCCTTGTCTTACTGCTGCCCTGCTACTCCACTACTGCTAAATAAGCCTCCTTAATCTGCAACACGCTTCGCAAACAAAAACTGAATAAGAAAAATGGAATTAACAATCAATAAATCAATGTGCTCCTGGTCTTACGCAAGCTAGCTGGCTGAATTTCATAGTCGTTTGTTAACTAGCTAGCTAGCTACAAGGCTAAGTTAACTGCGAGCAAGCTCACAACAAGTTAGCTGCAATTACAGACAGCGCAGGGCAATTACAGACAGCATAGGCAACAGAAAAAGCTGGCTTTAAGGGTTACTACTTATCGTGCTGGTTGCCCGAGCAACAAGAATATGATCATGCTGAAATTGAAACTGACAATTGACGTGACATTGATGTGAAAATTGCCTCCATTTTGAGTTAGGGTAGAGTAAATAAGGCATATTTCTCCCCGCTGTTCTAAACTGCTGACAGAAGAATGGAGAGGCAGAGATCACAGATAAAGTCTTGGCTGTGCCAAGAGCACCTTTACCTCAGTAACTATAGGTATAGTTTGAGTTTTTGGTCTGAGGGTCTATATTATGATGGGGGCTCTGAGGGTCCTCTCCCAGAAAATGCTGAGTTTACAGTCTTATTTCATGCATTTCTATAAATCTTTATGAAAAATCTTAGTATATGAGTAACAGTTCTAAAATTACCTCTAAATTAACTTAAATATTTGACCATGAAAGCCTGATACCAACCTACTGCACTTCAATCATCAAAAAAGTCAAATTAGCCACATAACCTAAATAAAATCAAGGCAACTCTTCTCATCCATCCATCCATCCATCCATCCATCGTCTACCGCTTGTCCTGTTCGGGTCGCGGGGGCAGCGTCCTAAGCAGGGAGACCCAGACTTCCCTCTCCCGGCCACTTCGTCCAGCTCTTCCGGGAATCCCGAGGCGTTCCCAGGCCAGCCGAGAGACATAGTCTCTCCAGCGTGTCCTGGGTCTTCCCGGGGCCTCCTCCCCGTGGGACGTGCCCGAACACCTCACCCGGGAGGCGTCAGGAGGCATCCTAACCAGATGCCCCAGCCACCTCATCTGGCTCCTCTCGACGCGGAGGAGCAGCGGTTCTACTCTGAGCCCCTCCCGGATGACCGAGCTCCTCACCCTATCTCTAAGGGAGAGCCCAGACACCCTGCGGAGGAAACTCATTTCAGCCGCTTGTATTCGCGATCTCGTTCTTTCGGTCACTACCCACAACTCGTGACCATAGGTGAGGGTAGGAACATAGATCGACCGGTAAATCGAGAGCTTTGCCTTTAGGCTCAGCTCCCTCTTTACCACGACAGACCGATGCAGCGTCTGCATCACTGCCGACGCCGCACCAATCCGCCTGTCGATCTCCCGCTCCATCCTTCCATCACTCGTGAACAAGACCCCGAGGTATTTAAACTCCTCCACTTGGGGCAGGATCTCCTCCCGACCTGGAGAGTGCACTCCACCCTTTTCCGGCTGAGAACCATGGTCTCGGATTTGGAGGTGCTGATTCTCATACCAGCCGCTTCACACTCGGCTGCGAACCGCTCCAGCGAGAGCTGGAGGTCACGGCCCGATGAAGCCAACAGGACCACATCATCTGCGAAGACCAGTGACCCGATCCTCAGGCCACCGAACCGGACCCCCTCAACGCCCGGCTGTAATAATGAAATACCTCTTTTTTAGGGTAGTTACCCATTGCATAAAATGTCAACCTCAAACACCTAAATTAATTTGATATATGCTTGATTAGTTGGTTGGAGTTCTCAGCCAGTAAATTAATCAATTTGTTAAACCAATAGCTTCATTATTAACTTATTGAAATCGTATGGCTACAATGTTGGAAATGGAATGCTCATGCCCTTTAAAAAAAAATATATATATTTTAATCAAAATATTTAAATTATAGTCACCAGACTTCATACAGACCTAAAGTTTATGCTTGTGTGTCCAACTTGTGCTTTTTATACATTTGTGATAAATACCTTCTGGAATATTTGAAATTTTTAGCAATTAGCCTGCTAGGTCCTTGCTAACCAACATATCATAGCAATGATAACTTAGCTGATGTCATAATGATGTAACTCCGCTCCCAACAATTTACTGTACTTGACCTAACGTTCGCTAAAGTTAGCTAGTTAACTTACAAAGAACACAACCTTAATCAACCATGATAATTTATTGTATTTTAAAGCCTTAAATGCTGGTTATCTAGCTATCTGACTATGTTAGCTAGCTTAACAAGCTGCAAATATATTGTTAGCTCACCCCAAAAATCTTTTCTTATATACAGATTCATGAGTACACTTCACTCATCCAAGCCAACTATCAAACCTAATGGTTGTGTAAATATCTCCAGTACTGGCTAGCTAGCTTCCTGACTACATGACCAATAGGAATATCATGGCAATCATAGTAAGCTCACAATAGTTGGCCTACTAAATCAGCAATGTCTGAATAATTACATCTTATGTCCTGCTTATCTTACTAGCTAACTAGCCCCTTCCTTGTTGGCTCCGGTTCCCAGCTTCAGGAAAGACGTTCTGTATTTAAAGCCTTAAATACTAGTTATACAGCCATCTAATTATATTACCTAGTAAGCTGCAAATAGATTGTTAGCTCACCAAAAGACCATACCTTATAAAGATTCATGATGGGCACACTTCACTCGCCCAAGCTAGCTATAAAACCTAACCTGCCGGGTAAATATCTCGAGCACTGGCAAGCTAGCTGAGGTGCAGGTGAACCTCTAACCTGAGTCTGAAACAACTCACCTGTCACAGGACTGCAATCATTACAAAACTCAATTTTGTGTGCTTTTTAAAATGAGATTAATGTGATTAATTTGTATGTTTGACATTAGATTGACAGAGAAGGGTAGAGGGATTTGAAGTGAAAGCGTTTTTTATTTCCATTTTCACGCAATCCATGTATTTTATTTTAAATAATTGCTCTAATGTCATGTATCATTCTTAAAACAGCCAAAGATCAGAGTAATAAGAACCCACTTTACTGCCAAAATACAGCCATGTGCCACACACAGCCAATCACAGCCCTGTGTGGGACATGGGCATACACACACACACACACACACTCAACCAATCACAGCAAAGTTTCAAGAATCTTGCACATTTGTTGTGGATTGGCTTAGTTTTTTGCATTAGTGTGTAGATCAGATGCAGTGAGGGTCCGGGTGTGTAGATCTGACGCAGTGAGGGTCCGGGTGTGTAGATCAGATGCACTGAGGGTCCGGGTGTGTAGAGCTGACGCACTGAGGGTCCAGGTGTGTAAATCAGACGCAGTGAGGGTCCGGGTGTGTAGATCAGACGCAGTGAGGGTCCGGGTATGTAGTTCTGACGCACTGAGGGTCCGGGTGTGTAGATCAGACGCACTGAGGGTCCGGGTGTGTAGATCAGACGCAGTGAGGGTCCGGGTGTGTAGATCTGATGCCGTGGTGTCTCCCCCTCCCGCTCTCAGGCAGACACAGCCAGAGGCTGCATCAGGCCCTTCCGAGCGCCCTGGTGGTACTGACTATCCAGCTTCCCTAAGACACACACACAACAATTAATGAAGTAAACTTCCATTCACAATGCTTTTCCAATTTGTTTCCATGAAGTTACACTCTGCGTTTCCTGCAATCTGATTGGTTTTAGCCAACTCTAGACAGTATTATGTTTTAGGCCAATAGTTGAGTTGAATCATTGCCTCCCAGTGGGATCATTTCGGTATGGCAGTTGCCATACCCTGGCTCCAGAACCAGTTCCCCTTTTTACCTTTTTCTAACAGGTTTTTATCTTTCTTTGTTGTATATAGGGGGAAACGCACAGCAAGCGAGCGTAGGTATGCCACAGAACATTCCAATTAGAGGAAACACACGGTATACATACCTTCCGTACGTAACTTGTGTGTTCGGTCTCATCCAGTACATTAGATTTTTTTAAATTTCTGTTTCCGAATTTCCCCCCCTGTTTTTCTCCCAATTTGGTAGCCAATTATACCCTCTATTTCTTTTCGATTTACCCTCCCCCACGAACTCCATGGCAATGTTCGTCTCCTCCGAGATGGAACTCACCCAACCCTGTTTACGAGGTCACCCTACCGCCTCCCGGCAAGCTCGTGCCAGCTCTCCCTTCCCCTGGGGCAGACAGCCAAACGCTGCCCCCGATCGGGGCTCCCCACCAGGGCTGGTCTGGTACAGTCGGGTTTCGAACTGCGACCATAATGGGCAGCTCACACTCGCAAAGGACCAGCCAATATGGAAGTGCTAGATCGCTACGCTATTGGAGGCCCCCATTACAGTTGATTTTGATTGGAATCTTTTAAGGTAAAATGTGTGTGTGTGAGTGAGTGAGTGAGTGAGTGAGTGAGTGAGTGAGGGAGTGAGGGAGTGAGTGAGTGAGTGAGTGAGTGAGTGAGGGAGTGAGTGAGTGAGTGAGTGAGTGAGTGAGTGAGTGAGTGAGTGTGTGAGTGTGTGAGTGAGTGAGTGTGTGTGTGTGTGAGTGTGTGAGTGTGCCTGCTTTGCCTGTGTGCATGCTTGCATATGTGTTTGAGAGTTTGTGTGAGTGTGCGTGAGTGGGTGCGCGCCTGTGTGCACGCTTGCACGTGTGTGTGTGTGTGTGTGTGAGACTCACAGATCTTGTGTTTTCCCTTCATGGGGAATTTGACCAGCAGCTCCTGGGGGTGTGAACAGATGAACACAAAAGGGGAGCTGGACTCTTCACAGGAACTAGGGAACTACAGGAGAGGGAGAGAGAGAGCAGTTAGCTGAAGGAGAGGAGCACATCTGTTGAGGTCTGGGTCAGGACAGTCATATTCCCCATGTATCTGGGTACGAGGAACAGCTCCACTCAGTACATTGAGTACCAGCCTGGTGCTGTATGCACTGTTACAACCACAACCATCCCAACACATAACCACAACACTGACCCACAACCAACTACAAACAGCCCAACACATACCCACAACCTACCACAACCACCCCAACACATAACCACAACCAACCACAAACACCCCCCAACACATAACCACAACTACCCCAACACATACCCACAACACTGACCCACAACCAACTACAAACACCCCATAACATAGCCACAACCAACCACAAACACACAACCAACCACAAACACCCCAGCACATAACCACAACACTGACCTACAACCAACTACAAACATCCCAACACATGCACAACCAACCACAGCCACCCCAACACACCCCAACCGTCGAACCCACCCTACCCGACGCACACGACAGACACACATAAAATGGATGTGCAGACACACAGAACCTGCAGGATGCTGACAGATGTTACTGGTTTCAAACAACTAGAAGTAAGGAAATAAGTGAAGCATTCTTTTCAATTCACTGGGTTATTGCCAGCGCGACAAGGCAAACAGTCCTGTGATATGAATCCATGGGGGCCCTGCAGCAATGACAGCACTGAATGTGGACTGCAAGAGACACAATTCCCTTATGCCTCAAACATTACGGCACTAAATCAAGCATCTACAAAAATGAATTAACCTGTTCAGTTCTACTTGATGCCATTGCTTTTAAAAAAATCAAAATCAAAGCCACACCCCTTCAAGCAAAGCCCCACCCCTTTACAGGCATGCCCTCCATACAAAGGCCCGTCCCTTTACAGCCCCTAACCCTTCACACAGAGCCCTGCCCCTTTACAACCATGCCCCTTCACTTAGATTTAACCTTCTTAAATTAACCATTATGGCTGGCAGACAATATTCATTTTATAGATATTCCTGTTACAAAGGCTACAGCGCATTCTGGGCATCAGCACCAAAATCCCTGTTTCTCTCACTGTTGATATAAATGCTCCCCCTGTCTGTACAAGGGGATCTAGTGCAGGATGTCTGTAGGAGGGGATCTGGTGCAGGGTGTCTGTAGGAGGGGATCTGGTGCAGGGTGTCTGTAGGAGGGGATCTGGTGCAGGGTGTCTGTAGGAGGGGATCTGGTGCAGGGTGTCTGTAGGAGGGGATCTGGTGCTGCTTGCCATGTTTAAGGAGGATGAAAGATTAAAAAGAGCTCCAGCAAGCCTGGGCTGCTATTATTCTTTATTTTACAGAGGGTAAAACACAGACACCTGCACCATATATATATATAGATATATATATATACGTATATATATATACACATACACATACACACTTAGGTACACCTTTCTAGTACTGGGTAAGGACCCCCCTTTGCCCCCAGAACAGCCTGAATTCTTTGTGGCATGGATTCAACAAGGTGCTGGAAACATTCCTCAGAGATTCTGGTCCATGTTGACATGATAGCATCACGCAGTTGCTGCAGATTTGTTGGCTGCACATTCATGTTGCGAATCTCCTGTTCCACCACATCACAAAGGTGCTCTATTGGACTGGTGACTGTGGAGGCCATTGGAGTACACTAAAGATGATGTGTGCTTTGTGACATGGCGCATTATCCTGCTGGAAGCCATTAGAAGATGGGTAGACTGTGGCCATAAAGGGATGCACATGGTCAGCAACAAGACTCAGGTAGGCTGTGGCATTTAAACGATGCTTAATTGGTATTAAGGGGTCTAATGTTTGCCATGAAAACGTTCCCCACACCATTACACCACCACCACCAGCCTGAACCGTTGACCAAAGACAGGATGCATGCATGGATTCATGTTGTTTACCCCAAATTCTGACCCTACCATGTGCATGTGGTAGCAGAAATCGAGATTCGTCAGACCAGGCAGGGTTTTTCCAATCTTCAACTTTCCAGTTGTGATGAGCCTGTACCCACTGTAGCCTCACTTTTGGTCTGAACAACAACTGAACCTCTTGATCATGTCTGCATGCTTTTATGCATTGAGTTGCTGCCACATGATTGGCTGATTAGATAATTGCATTAACGAGCACGTGTACAGGTGTACCTAATAAAGCGGCCACTGAGTGTGTATATATACACACACACACACACACACACACACACACACACACACACACACACACACACACACACACACACACACCTGCACCATACGTGTGTACACGCATACACACACCTGCACCATATACATATATATATATATAGGAAGTCCTTTTCTGAGGCATCAGCCTGGAGGATACGGTCTGTCACACACACACAAAATTAGAGACACACAAACACATGTGGGCATTACAGACACAGACAGACAGACAGACAGACAGACAGACAGACAGACAGGCAGGCAGGCAGACAGGCAGGCAGGCAGACAGGCAGGCAGGCAGGCAGACAGACACACACAGACACACACACACACACACACACACATACACACACACACATACACACACCTATATATATATATATATATATATATATATATATATATATATATATACATACGTATATACATATACACTACTGGTCAAAAGTTTTAGAACACCCCCATTTTCTAGTTGTTACTGAAATTTAAGCAGTTCAGTGAATAACCTGAAATGGTACAAAGGTAAGCGGTGAACTGTCAGAGGTTTAAAAAAAAGGTTTTGGTTACCATACACACACGCCTGCACCATATACACACACAAACTGGTTTGTTATGTCGTATTAAATTTGTTCACCAGCTAAAAATGGTTTCCTGCTGGTTCTAAGGGTGATGGTGCATGGCGCCCTCTGCTGGCAGCAACTACTGACTACTGCTCATCTACTGCACCGTTTTGTGAAATCTGCTCTATCAGGATCCATCAGCAGATGAGGGGAGTCAGAGGAGATGATGAATTCATTCAAGTATTCCGACAGTAAAAATCAATAAACTGAAAAAACTAACAAAAAAACAACAACTGTGTCCTCCTTTCCAAATCTGTGTTTGTGCGTGTGTGTGTATATGGTGCAGGTGTGTGTGTGTGTGTGTGTGTATATACAGGTGTGTGTGTGTGTATATATGGTGCAGGTGTGTGTGTGTGTGTGTGTGTATGGTACAGGTGTGTGCATGCGTGCGTGTGCGTGTTTAACAATCTTACAAACCTTCTACAGCTCCTTCATTGAGAGTATTCTGTGTCCTATCCATAGTAAATGCCTGTTAAAAAATCGCTGGGATGCCTCTCAGAAGCCTTGTCTCATTCTATGAGCAGCAGGCCAAGAGGAAGGCCCACGACATCCTGGGGGACAGTACCCATGTCCTCTATCCTCACTTTCAAATGCTCCCTCTCGGGCACCGTCTGCGCCTCCCAAGGGGCTCTACCAACGGACGCAGAGCATCTTTCATACAGAAGGCCATCTGCCTCGTAAGCACATCACTAAAAGACAATCCTTGGCTCTACCTGGAGCTTGGCACGTGAAATGCCAACCTTGCATGTGGACTAATTGTTCATTTCCCTGACTTATTTATTTATATATTTTTTAATTGCACTTGCACGTCCAGCCCTAACATAGCTTTATTGTATCGGTCTGTGTCTGCTTCTTGTCTGTTCTTACCATACCAAAATCAAATTTCCCCTCGAGGATTAATAAAGTTGCATTGTATTGTATTGTATTGTAATGTATGTGTGCGTGTAAGTGTGTGTGTGTGTATGTGTGTGTGTATATGGTGTAGGTGTGTGTTTGTATATATATATGGTGTGTGGCTGTGTCCCAATAGTCTTTCCTCATTTCCTCATTTCCTCATTTCCTACCCTCGTCTCCTCATTTATTTCATGAAATTTCAGTAGGAGACGAGGGTAGGAGACAGCAGTAGACAATGAGGAAATGAACAGCACAGAGATGCAGTGGGAGGAAATGGGACACCCTGCCATCTCCTCCATCAGCTATTGCAACGTTGATAAGAGATGACATCAATCCAAGTCACATCCTCAGAAGTGCTGCTTCACTAGGACCAGATCTCTGGCTACATTATATACAGGCTTCAGAAAAATACTGAATAAATTAAACCGTAAAAAGATTTTTCTCAGTATTTTAGTACATATGCTTCACTAGTGATGAACAGCACATGATCAATTATGAACTTATGAAGTTGTGCATATTTTAATGCATTTCAGGATTCACACAGAGAGCTCTGTTTTAAACACGTACTTCTTATTTCTTTAACCACGTTATTGGGATTGCAATGCAATAAACTAAATAAATAAATATGTGCTTCATGAGTGTTTTGTTGTGAAATAAATGTGGTCTTTTCTGCATTTCTCTCACACGTTAATTGCTTGGCAAGTATTATATAAGGGCAAATATAACGCATCGAGCACTTTATTTACCAACTGTCACTGCTACGCCACTGAGCGATAGAACTTGCCCATGACAGTCTCCCTGTCTACATCCACCTTTTTACTCCACCCTTCTTACTGTACAGATTCATGGTGGAAAGGCATTGGCCAACCTTCACACAGCGCTGTTTTGGGCAAAGGAAGAGTTTCTCCAGGAAAAACGTATTGTAAGGCAGCCTGTGTGTGTGTGTGTGTGTGTGTGCGTGTGTGTATGCGTGTACAAGTGTGTGTGTGTGTGTGTGTTCATGGGGAGAAGACTCAGGCACTCACTGACCTGCTCTTTGTACTGATCCTGGGAGAGACAGTCGGTCATGTTCACACAGCCCAGCAGGCAGCCGGTGGGGTACTCTGTGGGGAAGCGAGGCTCTGGGGACAGATACAGAGACACACTCACATTACAGCTCTGTGACGGTCAGTGGACATGTTGGGCTGCACTGGGACAGGTGCATTGTGGGTGTACCTGTCCTGTAGAGCTGGCAGTACTGGGACAAGTGCATTGTGGGTGTACCTTTCTTGTAGAGCTGGCGGTACTGGGCCTCAACCTGGCTGATCTCCTCGGGGGTGGGTCTCTTAGCAGCAGCAGCGATCCACAGACGGCCCCTGTGAGCTGAATACCATGACCTGCCCTCCACCCTGCAGGGACACACCGACACTGAGGCACTGCAGATACCTGTTATGTTAGATGTGTTATACGGGCATGTCAGATATGCCCTGTGTTTGCGGTGTACTGAGTGAGAATGTGATACCTCTTGATGCCCGTGACGAGCAGGGAGGCCCAGGGCTGGTGCATGCTGAGACACCAGCCCCCGTCCGCCATCTCCTGCAGCTCTCTGTCCTGCAGCCGCAGCTGGACGCGGCCCGGCCCCGCCTCACTGGACACGCCCTTCCCCTGGGGCTTCCTCTGGGCCTCGTGGCTGCCCACATCCACCCACTACAACAGGTAAGACACAGCTATATGCAGGCAAAAAACAGCTTTCCACAGGCATAACACAGTGTTACACAGGCAAAACACAGCTTTTCACAAGCAAAACAGTGCTTTACAAAGGCAAAACACAGCTAAAAAAACACATCTTTTCACAGGCAAAACACAGTGTTAGACAGGTAAATACAGTGTTACACACCTGAGGCGCAGCCTGCAGGATGTTGGGATTCACCAGGTCTCTGAGCGGCAGATTCACTGGCCGTTGGGCCGTGTGCACCAGGCCCCCTGTGTTGATGGCGTGAACGGCCTCGTCAAACCTGTCAGTGACACAGCCTCAACACTCAAATCGAAAAGGTCTACTTGCTATTAAAATGCTATTAAAATGCCACGCATGCCATCTTAACTCTTTTTACAAACCACTTAATGGTCATATTTGCCACAAATACAATGTCTAACAGACAATCCCGGTCTGTTAGCTCTGCCCCAATCTGCAGGAATCCACCATTTACATGCATTCATTATCCAAAGCGGCTTAAGGCCTCTACATGCTTCTGTGTAAGCAACGCGACATCCTCTGCAACACGTCGCAGAGCACTCTGCAATTTATACCTCTGCGCAACCTATGCGACATGGTGTTCTTACACTTCTGTACACTAGTAGGCGTAAATGTATTGAACAAGGTGGGTAAAGTTTTCATGAAAGCAGGGAAACTCCTGTACCTTCGAACTTCAGCCAATCTTTCCTGAAGCTGGTTCATTTTATACAGTGTTGAACAAATTATGCTAGCTATCTATATTGTTAGCTACTGTTAGCAAGCTTTATTTGGCCGTGATACCAGGTTGCTAGCTAGCTAGCTAGCTAGATATCGATAGTTTTGCTTAGCTAACGTTGACATAGATATATACAGGTATGGTATGCAGCTGCCAACAATGATGTCTATTGCTGTATTACTTCACTGATCTCTTGTGCAAACTATGATTGTTCTTACCATATATTAATGCACATCTAGTAAATCGCTCTGGATAAGGGCATCTGCTATATGCTTAAAAAAATGTATATGCACCCTGCTCTTTCTTTGTTTTGTTAGTTGAATATTCTGCGCATTAAGGTGTTGTAGTGACATGTTACATTTATATGTAATCTAAAGCACAAAACATCTGGATATTTGCAACCTTAAATATATAATTTAGAATGACGTGAAGACCACAGTCGATCCTTTGTCATTTGCAGAATCTCAGAGTTTAATGTACTGTCAGTATGCCTGTCATGAAAGCAGCTTGTGTGCGAGCAACTCACCTTTATAGCATTCAAATAATAGAGTAAATTCACGTGGAACAAAGGAACCAGCAGATGACTCTGGTTCATAATGTTAATGTATTAAGGGAAATGAAGGATGGTCTTTTTCTGTCTTTTCACTGAATTAAAAAAATTGCTGCTTTTATCTTTCTCCCCTAATCTGGATGTCGCTCTGGATAAAAGCGTCTGCTAAATGCTTCAAATGTAAAATGTAAAAAAATGATGTACTAGCTCGATGAACTATGACCATGACAGCTCCGCCTCCATTCGCTAATAAACCAATCAATGCTGTGCAACATCTACGCGAGTTCGATTTTTGTGCTGCAGAGGATGTCGCGCTCTATTTGGAGTCTCTCAGTCATGTATATGCAGTCGCGCTGTAGCAAAACAATGCGCCAGCTGTTAGTTTACCTGTTTCGCAGAAACTTTGGCAGTGTCTCCATAATCCATAATTAGTCCAATTAATCTACCGTATTTTCAAGTATCAATGTTGGCAGGTATTCAGAATCAGAATCAGAATTTCAGTCCTTCTTGTAGGCAATGGCATGTTCGTTGTATGTATTTGCCTGTGTCCTCTTATCTGCTGTAGTACTGGCTCAGGTGTGCTCTTACCTGCTGTAGTACTGGCTCAGGTTGTCTCCCTCCTCCAGCACCTGTCGGCCGGCGAAGTCTAGCGTGATCTTTCTGTCCCGGCGGGAGGCGTGGCGCAGCTCTCGAAGCTCCGCCTCCCGCTGGCGGATCGACTCCCTCTCCACGGGGGACAGCCACTGGTTGGAGTCCGAGGAGAAGTAGTCCGACTCATCATCAAGCACCTGTGTACGCCGCACACTGACACACACACACACACACACACACGCACGCACACACGCACGCACACACACACACACACACACACACACACGCACACAGGCACAAAATAATCTGCATTAGTCAAACAAAGAAAAGCTTCTATCTGAATCACTGTCTGCTCCTGAAGGGATTGGTCATTTATACCTGCTCACACTCTGATAGGTTGGCTACTATGCTAACTATGTTCACACTGTGGTTGGTGGTTTACACCAGTTTAGACTGTGATTGGTGGGTTGTACCTGTTGTTCACACTGATTGGTGTGTTGTACCTGTTCTTGTCGAACTCAAGCAGCTTGTCTTTGTGTTGGACTGCTTTCTCCAGCCCCACCTTCACCCGAGCCTCCTCGCGTGGCAGGAAGTCCTTTTCTGAAGCATCAGCCTGGAGGATACGGTCTGCCACACACACACACACACACACAAAATTAGAGACACACAAACACATGTGGGCATTACAGACACACACACACACACACACACACACACACACACACACACACACACACACACACACACACACACACACACACACACACACACACACACACACACACACACACACACACACACACACACACACACACACACACACACACACACACACACACACACACACACACACACACACACACACACACACACACACACACACACACACACACACACACACACACACACACACACACACACACACAACATACCGCCCATGAGTTTCTTGCGCAGTTTCTGGCTTTTGTTGGAGTCTCTCTGCAGGATCTCCTGCTCCTCTCTAGTGCAAACCTGCAAAGTAACACACCTGAAACTGAGTCTGCAGCCTCAACAGCATACCTACACACATGAACACTACACTTCTCTGTACATTACACCTACACACCTCTGTACACTACACCTCCACACCTGTACACTCTGTACTCTGTACTGCTTTGTATGTAAAGTACAGGTCAGTGTGAGTGTGTCTCACCAGGTTGCCGCAGAAGAGGCAGGGCCCAGAGCCTTCCTGCTCGCACACGATACGGCCGCAGGTCATGCAGTTGTTGATGAGCTGGTGCTTCTGAGCCAGGCATTCGCAGGAGTGTCGCCCGGGCAATAGAATGGCCAGCTTATCCTGGCCCTCCTTTGCGTAGAGACTCACAAACTTGCTCTTCTTTTTCACAGAGGAGCTTTCCTGCGCCTGTGACAAGACCAAGTTATCTTGTTATAGTACCACACCGCTTTTGCTTTTCCATGGCAAACCCATCTAACCGCAGCGCAGAGTAGGTCAGATCAGAGTTTCACCTTCAGAAGATCTATGGGCGTTTTCACCTCCTCCGGTCCCGGCTCCGGGTCGCTCACGGTCGGTAGCTCCTGTCTGTTCCTCCCTTTGCGCTTGGACTTCTTCAGCGAGTCCTTGGTCATATCTAGCACCTCTGGAAAACCACAGAAACTTGAGTTGTTAGCCTATATAACTGGTTTAAATTTTTCTAGATGTCGAAATATAAAAAAGCGGAGCTCGGAGACGTACCAGCGGATGACTCTCTCCGGGGGAACGGGTCGGCGCTGTCCGGGGCGGAGAGGCGAGCTCTCTGCCATCGCACCAGCAGCTCGTCAATGAACTGCTTCTTCTTCCCGTCTGTGCCCTGCACCAGGTCCCCCACATACTCCGCGATCTCCTCTGCATTGTCAATGGAGAGGATGTACCTGGGAGTAGCGTCACACAGCGTCTCAAAACATCTAACGTCAATGCATTTTCACATTCACCACGACACAGCAAAGACAAACCGGCTTTGACATTAAGACATTAGCCAATTGAGTAAAGACAGGCTAAAGCATTTTTTTCTCTCCAAATTTGACAAGATTTAAATTAGAATTGGTGACGTCTACATTGATTAGCTAGCTCACGTTACTTCAGCTGGCTACCGTAACAACCCATCTGACCACAACATTACAGACAGCAAGCTAACGATACCTAGCTAGCCAACTTTGTATATGTTGCTAGCTACGTCAATGTTCCAACTTTAACCAGCTAGCTAAGTAAGATAGTTAATAGATAATAACTTACTGAACTATGTCATCGCTGGCTTCCAAACCAAATGTATGGTTTAACTGATCCACACACCAACGGAGTATTAAGTCCGACATTATACTGAACGTTAAAGATAGCTACTGATTTTTCAGGTTTTAAATGCCTAATGTAAATTAAGCTAACTACACCGACACATCACGCGCGGCACCCGAGAAAGTATTCTCGGTACACAGTCCCACATCACGATAACCACGAGTGGAAACAACAAATGACAGCGTAGTTCCTACCCGTCCCAGTAAAGTTCCAAAGACAATACAATTGATAGAATGTCTAATACAATCTCTCTATATACGAGTCATTCTACGAAAACGTGCCATTTCCCACTTTCCAAGTTTGATTTTCAAAGTACTATTTTAAAAGCTATGAAGCCCATTTTTGGATTAAGTACACCCTTACCTGTCTGGAACATGTGCCGTGCCATCCCCTCGTTACACTGAGTTTATTTGTAAAGTAAGGATATTGAGGATTTTTTATATTCATTAAATAATATTCAGGATCTTTTCCAATGATGAACTCGCTCATTCACAATTGACTCTTCCAAATCATCTTCTGTTTTAAGAAAAAGTTAAGAAAACAGAATTTTTCAGAGTGTGTGGGAGAATCAGATCTCAGTCAGGGCCAGTTAGACTGAGTGATCCCAACCACACTTAATACTTCTTTAAAAAACAACATGTTCTTCAGAGTCTGATGTAATAGGGTTTATTGTACATAATGTACATTCATTTTCCATCATTTAGTTCTTTTGCCTTCACTCTTTAATACAAATAAATAAACAGACATAAACAGACACTTCATCTGCCATAACTGTGTACTATATATTTACATGTATCATGTACTGATAATTTTATTTGATAAATGGCTACATCGTTCCCACACCATTTATGCAGATAGTCTAATTCCAGGGGTTTATAATCTTTCTGCCGTGTGACTCAGGAATGCTGGCGGTAAATTTAGCAGAATCCCTAATACAAAGGTAAAATAATTAAACATGGCGGGATTCATTTATTTAACTTTTAATCCACGTCCTCTCCTCCTCGTGCCGTTGGAGACTTGCCCGAACTGGGCTTGTAAACCCCAGTGACAGGTGAGCCATGCTCAACGTCCTTCGTGGTCATTATCTTGTGAGGGAAGAACCCCTGTTGATTTAAGCCACAGAGTGCTGCGTCTGGTCCTTGGGCTTCAGATTGTGAAGTCCGAATTCCTCCCCTACACGTGACCATTACTTCATCAGACAGAGATAGTTTACTACTGCACAAATGAACACTTTCACCTTCAATTTGAATTTATGTTTGACTCAATCCTTGTGTTCTTTGTATTACGAGTTCTGTACCTTGCACAGCCTAAATGCCTAATGTGTCTGCTTCATTTCAAGTCCTAAGCGTGTCACTCCTAAGCATAGCATGTAGGCAATATTTCTGTTTTGCTTGACATTCTGATAATATACTAACAGTGGTATATTCTGATAATATAGATAATCTGTTATACAGTTTGTGTAATAAAAATATTATGCAAACTGAACTCTGCAAGATCGTAATTCAAACAAACTCCTCCACCTGTGCTCTTGACCCAATCCCCAGTAAATTCCTCAAGAACATCTATAGTAGTTTGTCTCCTTCCATCCTAAAGATAATCAACACTTTGTTAGAAATCTGTATCTTTCCTAATGCCTTCAAAACAGCAGTAGTGAAGCCACTACTAAAAAAGTCAAATCTAGATAATAACAATCTTAATAATTACAGACCTATATACAATCAGCCATTCATGAGCAAAGTTTTAGAAAAGGTGATCTTCAATCAACTTAATAATGAGAACAATATCCTAGAAAAGTTTCAATCAGGCTTTAGATCAAATCACAGCACAGAAACAGCTCTAGTCAAAATAGTTAATGATCTTAGACTTGCTACTGACTCGAATAAAGTGTCAATCCTCATCCTCTTAGATCTAAGTGCAGCCTTTGACACCATTGATCATAACATCCTAATCGACCGTCTTGAAAACTGGGTTGGTCTCTCAGAAAATGCTCTAAACTGGTTTTGAACGTATATAACTGGGAGAACATTTTTTGTTAGCCTGGGCGATCATGTATCTACAAAACATGAGCTACGCTTTGGCGTAGCTCAGGGAAGTTGTCTTAGTCTCCTGCTATTCTCACTGTATATGATTCCATTAGGTCACATCATCAACCAGTACAATGTACATTTACATTGTACATAATTATGCAGATGACACCCAATTATACATTTTTGTTGAACCAACGGAGCCCGACCCAGATGGCCTAAGCTCGCTGACTGCCTGCTTGACTGCTATAAACAAATGGATGAGTGACAACTTCCTAAAACTAAATGAGGATAAAACAGAGATACCTTTGCTAGGACCAAAATCTGAGAGAGAAACCCTTTTTAGTAAGCTTGGGGACCTTTCTCCCCATACCAAACCAGAAGTAAAAAGCCTAGGTGTCATCTTAGATTCCGACTTAAACTTTAAAGCCCATATTAGCAAGGTGACCAAGACAGCTTTCTTCCACCTAAGAAATGTTGCAGCCGTTTTTAACACAAGCAGATGCAGAGAAATTAGTTCACGCTTTTATTACTAGCAGATTAGACTACTGCAATGCCCTCTTCACCGGGCTGCCCAAAAAGTCAATAGAGAAACTTCAGCTCATTCAGAATTCGGCTGCTAGACTTTTAACAAAGACCAGAAAGAGAGAGCATATCACTCCTGTCCTAACCACTCTGCACTGGCTCCCCATTGCCTTTAGAATTGACTTCAAGGTACTTTTACTCACCTACAAAGCTCTAAATGGTACAGCACCCACATATATTTCTGATTTTCTAATCTTATATCAGCCAACAAGATCCCTCCGGTCCTCAGGTGCTGACCTTTTTTTATTTTTATTTTTTTACATTTGTTTCTGATTTTATCCCATTTTCTCCCAATTTGGTAGCCAATTAGACCCGCTATTTTATGTCAATCCCCCCTAGTAATGTGAGTTCGCTGCCGTAGTCCTGCGACCGGTAGTGACGAAGGCGAAGTGACGCCTCTTCCGAGACAGCACTCGCCGAGCCGTCGACCGTAACCCCGATACTACAGGGCCACTCTTATACGCAGCGAACGTCACGTCGGCTTCCCTCCCCCTTCCCTGGGGCGGACAGCCAATCGCCGCCCCCTGGTGGCACTCCCGGCCAGAGCCGACACTTGGCGAGACGGGGAATTGAACCCCGGTCTCCGTGGCCAGCGTCGGACATTGTAACCACTGGACCATGCAGGAAGCCAGGTGCTGACCTTTTAACCGTTCCGAAAGTACTGCACAAAACAAGCGGGGAAGCCTCTTTTAGCTATTATGCCCCAAAACTGTGGAACACCCTACCCAGACACATCAGAGATATAAGCTCTATGAACATCTTTAAAAAACTGCTCAAAACCTATCTGTTAGAACAGGCTTTTAAATTAAATACTGGTTTGAGGAGGGCGTCAGTCTCGGCAACATGGGAGTGGCAGGGTTGCCTTTGTTTTTCCTTGTTATGGAGGCCTTTGAAGCAGGAAGACTTTCCGGGGGCAGGTTTGGCACTCTCACAGCGTGTGAGAGTAAACTGTTGCCCGGAAGGTTGCACCAAAGGCCATAATTGATTTAATTATTATTTAATTGATGTTAATTGGTAAGTGATTATTCACTTACCTGTTTGCGTGTGAGAATGTGAGTGGGTGTGTTCTGTCAATTGTTTGGTGTTTTGTGATTAGGTGTGTGAATGTTAGACCAGTGATTGCCTCACAAGTCCCACCTGAGCCAGGCAGGAAGTAAGCCTATTTAAGAGCAGGTGGGGCGAGTGGGGAATCAGTTAGTCTTTGTCTTGTCATTCATGTATGTGAATCAAGAGTTAGTCTTGTCATTGACGTGTGTGTGTCTTGAGAGTTTGTCTTTGTCATTGACGTGCGTGAATCAAGAGAGTTAGTCTTTGTCTGGTCAGTCATGTGTGTGAGTGTGCGTATATTGTGTATTATTGTGGAGTGTCTGTACTCCAAGCTTCTGGGAGGCAGAGTCTGTGTGGAGTTCATGTTGAGTTCTGTGTGCGTTTGTCGAAAGTGACTGAGTAGAGTGCTTCCTGTGTGTGGGAAAGGGGGAGAGAGGGCGCACTAAGAGGGTCCGCCTCTTGCCTTCAGTGTGATTGGAGAACTCGCACTCGGGCAGTGGAGAGTGTTTCTGAACAACAGCCCGAGAACTCTCACTGAAAGAGTGAAGAGAGTCTCGGGGCTGGTTGCCAGAGAACTCTCCCTGTGAGGAGTGGCGAGGGTGTGTTTGGGGTAAAAGAGAACTCGGACTGAAAAGTTTGAGTGTCTGTGTGCATGGGTTTGGGAAGCACTTGAAAAGTCACTGGATATGTGTGTGCCTAGGGAGGTTCTAGGGGAACTCCGGTCTGAGGAGGCGCGGTGTCTTGTTGATGTGTGTCGGGACAGTGTGTGAAGTTCTACCCTGTCCCATAAGTGTTGGTGTGTTAAATGTGGATGTATGAAGGCAGTGTGGAAAGCCATTGATTGTCTGTATTTGTTGTGTGTTCCCGGAAAGGGGATTCCCCCCTCGGAGGAGGCGGGGCTTTCATTTGTGGTTTGATTATTTTAGTTTGTTATTTTAGTTCATTGTTTTTGCCCGAAAGCTTCGCGGCAAGTAGGGTGAAGCTTTTGTGTTTGTGTTTGTTTTATTTTAACCTGCTCTCCCACTGTCTCTCTCCCGTGTCTGGGGGGAGAGACAGAAAAAAATAAAGATGCGGTCTGTAGACCCTCACTCCTCTGCCAGTTCTTGCTGCTCTGCTCCAGTCCAGGGATTGTCACATGGCGTGTGACATGGTTAAATTAATAGTGTGTTTTATTCCACGGTCTTTGTATTTTATGCAGTCATGTATTTTATGTATTTTTTAAACAATTTGTACTTATTTATTTTTATGTCTACCTTGAATGCCTCTACCTATGCATTTTTTATCATCTTATTTTATCTCTGCTTTTTAATTCTAAGTGATCTATTGGACAACATAGAGACAGAGCATGGAGTTCCTAAGTGCAAAACTTCTCTTGTTTTTTTCTCCCACAAGTGGTCTCATAGGCTAATAATCATTTACAAGTAACAGGGCTGCCACTTCAGTGACAGGGTTGACAACAGCCATTGAGTTGATTCAACTGCTTATTTAAATTAGAATCATGGGTGTTTTGGAGTTCTAATAGGATAAGTATAAACTTTTAATTCAGCATAACTAATAATGTGAATATTTTGGAGGCAGATTTAGGCATTTAGGAGAGATTTTAGCATAGAAGATGATGAAAAATGATGATGATGATGATGATGCTGATGAAAACCAATCTTTTTATTCGAAACATGAGGCATATGAAAATTAAACAAATATCTATTGACAGTTGAACATATTTGGCTTAAACAGAATAAACACAAGCCTGATATTCCTGACAATCCTCACTTCCCACCCATTCCTCACCAACCCAAGCCAAGCCTTCCTCCCGCCTCCCAGTACCAGGTTGGTTGAGGTTGGCCCTACTCAGCCCTACCCAACCATATTCAGCCCTACCCAACAAGTTTTGACCAGATATATTTTTGTATCTCCACATGGCATGCTGGGACTCGCACAGGAGCAAGAATAAAGCTGATAATGTCATCAAATATGTACCACATTATGTCTTCATGAGCTGGCCAGGAATATGTGTTGTGTCCAACACGATACATGAATTTGACTTCTGCATACTGCTCATCAATGGCCATGATGATTCCTGGGTAGAGATCATTGTCATATTTTATAACACACCATTCTGCTGTGATCTCATCGTTTTGCCATTCAATCCCAGACTGGGGTCCCTGAAGCTCCTCTGAGTCAGTTCTTTGAGGGTCCTCTGACAGGGGTTCCTGAGGGAAGTTTAAGTGCCAAGTGTTGTAACACTTACAGTTAAGGTTCTTCAATGTGGAGCACATACAGCTTACATCCCTTGAGAGTAGTTGGCCTTTGCTCACAGTGACCATCTGATGTATCCGCATTGTCCCTGGAACAGATGGGATGTTTGCTGGCATGTTACGCAGTGCAGACTCAATGTTTTCTGTTTCCACATAGAAAAGCTTCACTGTGGTGCCGGTCTTCAGGAGCGCTTGGTAGAGTGTGAAGGCATCAGGGATGTTATGCCCTTTACTCACAAGCTGATCTGCCTTTTTTAACACCTCCCAACCCCATTGGGAGCTCCCTTGCCATGGCTTGCTTCAAAGAAGTTCCACATGCCATCCTCAAAGCCTTTCTTGCTCAACTCGGTGCTAAACAAGAGGGAATTACCCTTCTGTCTGTATTGAGTACAGGGTGCATCACTAAAGAAGTGCACCACCGACACAGATGGATGATGAGCTTGTGCGTAGTCCACTACTGGCTGGCTCAAGATGTTGACGCGGGACCCTTTTGCTTTGATTGTGAGATGGTGCAGAAGGAGATAGGGCTTACATCTTCACCAACGTATAACATACCTGTGTGCATTGTTGCCTGTTGGTGCGAGGCACCGAAATGCGCAGCCTGAATCTCAGTACCATATTCGCAGGAGTAGTTTTCTGAGAAGTCCACATATATTGTACATTTGTGGACTTTTCTTGAGTTTTCTGGAGAATGAAAACTGCTGCCTGATGTTAAATACATGCTTCTTGAACTTATGAAGTAGTTTATGAGCTTATGTAGTAATTGATATCATATTGAGATAGATGTTGTTGTGTGTTCAGTAACTTCAATACATTGTAGCCTACCTAAAGAGAAAATGATAATAGAATCAATAGAATAAGATCAAATATGATATATAAGAATAAGACATGCAAAAGGTGTGTATATTATGTAAATACTGTTAGTTAGAAAAATATATTTGCATGTACATGCAAAAGCATATACTCTTGTCAACCCTGTTACCTTATGATAGTAACAGGGTTGATGGTAACACGGTTGATGAAAAACACTAATGGAGGCCATTACTAGCCATGTGGTAAAGGTAATAAGGCCATATGGTGTGCATTAATAAAAGGCTTAAATGCTGTTCTTCATGTAAATTTAGAAATACAAAAATAAGATGTTTACTATATGTATTCCTGGTAACAGGACTGACACAACAAACTCTGTCAAACATTACACAAAACAAAGAAAATTCATTAAAAGAAGAAGACACTTACTTGTCCTTTCACCACTGTCTTCATAAAAGGCAGATGCTGTCACTTGCTGTAAATTATGTGACTTATGGAACTGTCCATTATCTCTAAAGGGGTATTTTCATTAAAAGTAACAGGGTTGACAATAACCTGGGGACACAACTGAATTATCATTTTTTCAATATTTTACACAAATCAGGAATAAAATATTTACATGAGTAATGAAAAGACACTTGAGGCTTTATATAACATAGCGATTTTTAGATTTTATTTATTTATTTAATTGTACTTTTATTTTGCAGGGACAATGCATATTAATGAACATTTCTGTAAATATATATGCCAGAGTTAGCCAAAAGGCTAGTTTACATCTGTAGTCCCTGGCCAGATGTTACAATAGGCTCCCTAAAAAAGAACAAAACAACAGCTTGTAAAAAGAATTGATAAAATCTACATATTAAAAAAAAGTCATAATAGTGTTGGAGCAAGAAGGTTAGCAGCCAGAAGCATAAAATACATTAAGCATGCAGGACAAACAGTAAACAGCATTAGCCAAGTATTAATAGAGGCATCCAGGCAAGACTTTACAAAGGCATATGGCTCATGAAGCGAAGCATGCAGCAGCACATTAAGTAGCATTAAACAGGTATTAGTTAAAACATGCAGGCAGTAGCCTAAAGTACATATTACATGCACACAACAGGACAACATTTAACAGCATTGCACCAATATTAGCATCAAGCAGGCAGTACATAAGCGTATCAATCATAAAACAAGCAATACATACAATACATCAATCACAAAGCAAGCAACGCATACAATACATGTGAAGCAACACATGAAACACATTGAGAGAACTACCCAGAAGCACACCACAATGGACAACACATATAAGCACAGTAAGTTGTAAAATACAAGACAGATTCACAGACAACCTGACACAAGGTGGCAGCAGCAGGGGGAATCGGTTTTAGTGCTGACAGATTTGGTTACTAATGAGCCACTGTTTCAAATTAGAACTAAATGACCGGTATGTGTTAAGCTCTCAGATATGTGTAATAATAATGTGTAATAAAAGACAATAGTTTGCATTTTATGGCCTCGATAGCTAGTAGAATTTGAGAAATCATACCTAGGGACAGGCCATTTTCACAAGATGTGCTACACAAAAAAGTGTTTAAAACTCTTTAGGGACCTTAAAAATCATTGAATTTGTTTTTATATTATGAGACAGATATTGTAGAATCCAAATATAAGTTTGTTACATTTTATTGTTTGTTTATTATGATTTACATAGCAGTTTTTCCCCAGGGACCTAAAATGGCACGTTTTTGTAGAATGACTCATATATACATGAAACACACACACACACACACACATATATATATATAATAAACCATCATTGACTGCAGAGCTATTTATTGTCACTACATGGCAGCAGAGGACCATATTTCTCTCGTGAAGTTAGGGTTGCCAACTTTCTATCATCCAAATACGGGACAGAAGGCGGGGCACTGGGGGTGAAGCAGGTATGGTGTTGTACGGATGTAAATCAACACATACAGTATATTGTAATGGCAACTGTTGAAGGAAGACTCAGGAAAGTTTGCTTTTCCATAACCTTTACCAAGGTTACTGTGGGAGAATCTGACCTCAGCCAGGGCCAGTTAGACTGAGGGATCCCAACCACACTTAAGGGCCTACCGAGGGCCTCTTTATCTCACTCAAACGTCACTGTGCTTTATCTGTGTGTGCACGCATCAGAGTGAAACACACTGACCAAACTGAGGACACTGAAGAGTGTGTGTGTGTGTGTATGTGTATGTGTGTATGTGTGTGTGTGTGTACGTGTGTATGTGTGTATGTGTGTTTGTGTGTGTGTGTCTGTCCAAATGAATATGGGAGCCCTCTTTACATCCCCATAATCATAAAGGAAATATCACTATTGTGTTCCTTGGAAGAGCACCTTAAGCTAAAGAGAACAGTATGCTGGATGTAAGTGTACGTTTTTTGGATAATGTAGCTTTAGCTCCCTGTTTCCTTTAAAATGGACTTTAAGGTACTTTTACTCACCTACAAAGCTCTAAATGGCACAGCACCCACATACATTTCTGACTTTCTAATTTCATATCAACCAACAAGATCCCTCCAGTCCTCAGGTGCTGACATTCTAACCATTCCCAAAGTACTGCACAAAAGGAGTGGGGAAGCTGCTTTAGCTATTATGCCCCAAAACTGTGGAACACCCTACCCAGACACATCAGAGATGTAAGCTCTGTGAACATTTTTAAAAAGAAAAACTGCTCAAAACCTACCTGTTCGAACAGGCTTTTAAATTAAATACTGGTTAAATTAATAGTGTGTATTATGCCACGGTTTTTGGGCCATCTCTGTCTTTGCTCTTAATCTTTTACTTTTTAATTTATTTTAATGTCTACCTTGAATGCCTCTATCTATGCATTTTTACCATCTTAATTTACCTCTGCTTTTGAATTATATTTACAAATGTGAAACACTTTGAGCTGCATATCATGTCTGAAAGGTGCTGTACAAATAAAGTTTATTATTATTATTATTTGTTAGTCTTGAAATAATAGCCGATCAGGTTTGGAGGCATGACCACTTGTTTTGCTTGTATGAACAGGGACTACCACAGGTTTAGCTCCTGTCATTCTACCTATGTAATTTATTTTGAGCCCAGATCTTTCCATTCACAATCAGTAATCTTAGATAATGAAATATGCGACTGCGTGTTTGTTTCAAATAAATCTTCCTGCTCCTTACTCAAATGAACAGTGTTATGTTCTGAGTGTCTGTTCTGTTGTTTTTTGTACTTTGTTTATTTTCATTATTCATTATTCATTATTCATTATGCATTATTCAGTATTCAGTATTTCGTTTTCGTCATTCTGTCACGTTCTGTTCCCCGTCTGTCATCGTTCCTGTTATTTGAGATCCACTCCTTGTCTTGTCATGCACTTCGGGAAGTTCTATGTTTCGGTTTTTTCCGTCTTAGCTTATTATCTCTACTCTGATGATACTGTCATACTTGCACTCCTCAATGACAATAACTCTGTTTTAGGCTACCAAGACTCCATCTCCCATTTTACACAGTGGTGCAGTAACAACTACCTGGAGCTGAACGTAGCAAAAACAAAAGAACTGTTCATTACTTCCAGTACACACAGCACAGCCCACAACCCCACCTGTATCAACAATAAAGCAGTTGAGATGGTGGAGTGCTACAAATACCTTGGAAACAATAAACTGAGCTTGATCAACACACCACTGACTCCACAAAACCCGACTCTCTGCCATCAAACTCAGAGCACTTTCTGAGCTGCTTGTATAATTCAACCCATTCTCCTTTACTGTTCCCCTTGTTTTTTCAACATTCTACAGGAACATCCACGCAAACCTCCAAAATTATTGGCCTCCCCACCCCCAACCTCTCAGACCTCAACAGCAGAGCCAACAAAGACTCTCACATGACCCCAGCCACCCCTCAACCCATTCTTCACACTACTTCCATCAGGTCGCAGATACAGAACCCTTGCCTGGAAACGGGCACGCTTTGGCAGGAGTTTTGTCCCCTCTGCCATAGCATCATTAAACAAAATACCTCGGTAAAAATCATGTATAGATGAGTATGACTGTGTATGTTGGGGAAAAATGTGGATGTACCCATGTGGGCGCATATTTAATGTATGTATGTAATAGTGGTGTGTATATTTGTATTTATGTAATTTATGTAATTTATGTGAGGCTTTCTCTGTACAGACTGTGGCAACAAATTTCCCGAAAAGGACAATAAACAATCTATCTATCTATCTATTATCTCGTTTTCTTCCTTCTTACTTTCTATATTACACTTTGTATATATTAGTTAGATGTATATAGTACTAACCAACTAATCTACTAACATTAGGGATTTAGATTAAGTTACTAACACTACTAATCACTAATTATCTCACGCTTCTTACTATCGCTGTCATTCTCTCTCGTTATCCTATCCCTGTTAGCTTTTCACTTTTCTTTTCATACGCACGCAGCTTCTCTCTTTGCGTTCCTCCCCTTCTTTATATGCACGTGTCTGCCTGTTCTTCCAGGTCGTTTATTGTCTATGTGTTTGTATTATTTCCCAGTCCGTGTCTTGCGTTTCCCCGCGTTATTGGATTAACTGTTCCCAATGTTTACACCTGTGTTCCTACCTCTCTCTCCTCCCAGTCTCCCCCCTGATTCCTATTGTGTTTCCCTTTCCTATTTGTATATAAGTTCCGTGTTTATGTTCCTTCCCCGTCAGAACGTTGATCTTCATTCCCTGAGCCAATTCCTTGTAAGCCAGAGTCTGTAGGTTTTCCCGAGACACCCCTTCTGTTTTCACTCCGAGCCTGCCTGTCGATTTTGTTTGTTTGCCTATCTGCTTCCCGGTTTTTACTTTTGGATTGTTTTTTGTGACTTCTCTTTGCCTTGTGATTTTGTACCTTCGCTACCCTGACTCCTGGTTTTGACCCCTGCTTTATATTAAACGATTATTTGCCTAAACCTGATCTGCGTCTGGGTCCTTAACACCTACTTCATAAACAGTGACTCCTGAATACACAGTGCCTAAACATATAGTTTCGTTAGTCTGTGACATGTTCCCAAAACGCTCATACTCTATTTCTAGTCAGGGGTGAGAACAAAGCGGTGGAATGAAACTTCGCTGGTGCTGTCTGATAAAATCACAATTGTGAACAGGAATGCAAATAATATTTTATTATGTACTGTATTTACCACTTGACTCTTCGCGTGCTACCGGTGACACACAGTCGCGGATTTAACAACAATCTTTCCCGTCCTAAAAATGGCAAACCCCTCGGGTATAGTTTAAAAAAAGAACTGCAGGCGTTCAGGATAAAATTAAAATGAACCCATTTAAAAAACTATTAAAAAAGGGTTTTAAATGAAGTGTGTTCCAGCCAATAATGCGTTGATTCCTTAATCTATATCCCCCGTTAACTTTACAAGCAAATAAAGAGACGAACCAAACCAGCCTGTGAACCAGTACATTCCCACAAACTGGACCACACAAAATAAACAACCTAAGACAACGCAAATAAACCATATGTCTCTATATTTCCTTCACTGTGTCTCATTCATTAACACAATCCTGCGCGGATTTTTCGCTATATGTAGCCTATGCCTTTCCCACTGCTCTTTGTACAACGCAAAGGTACAACGTTCAAACAAATATAATATTTTTCAATAATCACACCGTCAACTTTTTCCAGCAACTCATGAATCAACATAATCAATTCACAGTGTCTCGTATTTTCATCCCTCTTTTAGGTTCCTGAACCCAAAGCATTTCTTTCTCCGTTTCTAATTCAGTGATCAATAACACAGATACTCACAAGATTATGATTAATTTCATAGCCTGCACACAATTTATTATAAATACTTGTCGGTAACTACGTCTCCGTATGTAGGAGGATTTGTAGGGCAAGTAAAATATGTGCTTTATATTTTATTATTGCGAAACAGGGCAGGGGTAATCCTGTGTGCTTATCATGAGACGGGCGCGTGAGGGTTGGACCCGAAATGCACTCAGAAACAATGACGTAAAATAAAGACCCGCAAGGGCTTTATTAGAGGAATGTTCAGCAGACGTGGTCAAACAAAAGCAAAGTCCGATAACCAAAAAATCAAGCCAATAACCAAAGTTCAGTTCCGAGGGAGAAGGCAGTCTCGAACTCAGTATACCATGCAAAAATCTAAACAAACCAGAGTAGCGGTCAGCGGGGCAGAGGTACAGGAGGACGGTAGGCAGGCTCGTAGTCAGGGACGGTGCAAGAGTCAAGTCCGCTCCACGGGGCAAAAGCACAAAAAACAGCAGACAAAACAGTCAGTGGTACAAAACAGGCAGTGGTAACAAAACAGTCAGTGGTAACAAAACAGACAGTGGTAACAAAACAGGTAGTGGTAACAAAACGGCAGGCAGTAACAATGGTCAGAAAACAGGCTTGGATCATAACAATGAACTCAGACTTGGAAAACGCTCAAAAGTTCTGTAGTAAACTAGGCAACAATTTCGCAATAACATGGC
>JAINUG010000030.1:0-285000 GCA_029706075.1 Aldrovandia affinis
GGGTGCAGCTAATTGCAGAGAAAAGGCAATAAGCAGAACTGGGAACTTTTACATGGACATTGTGGGGAGTCATTTCAACAGAATGACTTGAAGGTGCTGGAAGGCGATCAGGGTGCTGTGTGTAGAGAGGCACAGGGAACTCTAGGTAGGCAGGATGTGGCATTGTAGGGCGATCAGGGTGCGGTGTGTAGAGAGGCACAGGGAACTCTAGGTAGGCAGGATGTGGCATTGTAGGGCGATCAGGGTGTGGTGTGTAGAGAGGCACAGGGAACTCTGGGTAGGCAGGACGTGGTGTTGTTAGGCGATCAGCAGGTTTAAGGTGTCCAGTAAGACTTAGGGAGTGAGTGTGAGGGGGTAGATTATGTAGATGGTATTTTGAAGGGGGGGGGTGAACCAGGGGCAGGAACAATTTGACAAGACAGTTCCAGCTCCCCGTCTCCTGTAAGGATGTTGAGGGTATGCTTTCCATCCTGAAAAACAGGATGGAAAGAATTTTTGCAGTTGTGAAATCTAATCTCTTTCAAGCCCACCTTTCCATTTCCTGCAAAAACAGGATGGAAATTTGACAAATTGAATTTTTAGTACATTATATTGTGAAATTGGGTCTAAATCTCTAATCCCACAGGGTGCGTAAGGAGCAATGATTGCCAGCCCATCTCAGGACACATAGCAATGGGCAGACATGCACATTTAGGGACATAGCTCAAATATAGAATATGCCATTTAGCAGACGCTTTTATCCAAACCAACTTAGTAGTGAATGCAGATTTAGTATATTTAGTATTTAGTATATGTGGTCCCAATGGGAATCATACCTACAACCTAAGCATTGTCAACGCCATTGCTCTCCTTACTGAGCCACACAGAACCACTAGTGAGACACACAGAATAGTGCTCTGGGCACTATTAAACAAGCACAACCATTGCAGTCACAACAGATCAATGCAGATTGGGGTGGGCATTGATCCATTATCAAAAATGAAAAGATTTATGGAGAATTGAAGTTTACACAGTACTGTACAGTTTTATTAACTCTCCTGAACTCTTATGACCATCACTTTCTGTTGTAGTCTGACCCATATACAGCCCAATTTATCTTGTGCTACAGTCATAGCATGGAAAGAACAGTAATTTACTGGGAATTCTAAACCACACTTACACCTCACTTGGAGGTCCTTGGACATAGCCTCTCTTCCATCGATGTTCACAACCATGCCAAATGGGTAGCAGGAGGGGGGAGGAGCAGGTTTAGCAGGCACAATGGGACAGGACATTTTCACAGGGATCCCCAACCACAGCAACGGCAGTATATAACTGCCCCCCTACGAGCAGTCAGAAGTCAGAAACCAACAGTTGTAGTGACTAAAATCAACGTGAAGCAGACATTCAAAAGCTGGCAGGATAGTCCTTACCTCTTGCAAGCCATAGCAGGCCTTGTAGGGTGCTGTGAAGATTACATTTTTCCAGGTTGTTGTCAGAGTGTAACCACACTGAGGGGGTAGCTGCATCAGGGGTAGAGGGGTAGCCTTCTCTGCCAAAGCATGTCAGAAACAAATTCACCATTCTTTGGTTAAAAGATGGAGGGGTGGCATTGCTTATTTTAGACCAGCACCTACTGTCACACTTCAATTCTTTAAAGGCCTGAAAAGGCACCACACTAATCCTGCACTATTGCCCAGTGGTGCAAAAACAATGCAGGAACATTTTAGGTCAAATGACTGGATTGCAAGGTTCTGATTTAATAGCATGGCTGTATTTTATGTCAGATACCAGGAGTAAATATCTTCCTCAAATATCAAGTGCTTGTGATTAGTGAAACATGCATCTCCTCATGTGACCAATTCTAGTTTAGGCCAGATTATATAACACAACTTCTTCCAAAGCCAGTTATGAAATTATACAGTACACAGCACCAGTTCTCATTGAACCCTGGATTCAAGATTTGACAGGTCACTCTGCTCACAATGAACATTTACCAGTGGTGGACACTGACAAAGTACATTTACTTTACTTTTATTTTATTTATTTATTTATTACACTTCAGTACATTTTTCAAGTATCTGTGCTTACTTCAGTATTTCCATTTTTACTTTCACTCCCCTACATTTCAAAGGCAAACAGGGTTAAATGTAGGACTTTTTACATTTACTTGAGTAATATTTTATCAGGGCATCTACTTTTACACAAGTAAAGGGTTTGTGTACTTTGCCCACCACAGCTGAAAACATACCAGAATGGTGTGGTTGTGCTGACCTTAAGACACTGCACTGAAGATCCAATTGCCATGGGTGGCCCTGCACAATAGTCTTTCACAGCTCATGTCCACCTGACAGCAAGACTGAAAGGCACCATGGGGCACTTACCTCCTCGGTCCACCAGGAAACAAAAGTGAGGAGGGAGACCGCCTTGAATTGCCAGCATCATGCCATCAGTCCCACACTCCACCAGCGGGCCGGCATGCAGCAGGCTCTGCATGGCTGGAGCGAGCTCTTGAGCGATGGGTTCTGGGAGGCCGTTAAGTTTTCCATGCTTGTGCTCATTCCAGGCTAGGAGAAAGTAGCAACATTTAGCCCAGCAAACCAAAATGAAGCAGGGCCAATTCAGGCCAGAAAATACACATGCAAATGGACAAATAGTGCAGGGCTTTGGTTCGAAACTACAAGCCAAAGGGTACAGGTTCACCATGCCTAGTCACAGCCATTTTACCTGTACACAAAACAGTGAGAAGTGCAGAGTACAGAGCTGCAGACTCTTGGTGGAACATGGGTCAAATAAACAGACACACCGTTGTACCCTTGAGCACCAGAATCAGACTGGTAGTCCAGCTCTGGATAAGAGTCAAATCCAGGTAAATCAGACTGGTAGTCCAGCTCGTTGTCAAATCCAGGTAAATGCTCAGTGTCGCTGGTCCTCAGGCCTCTGGCACCAGCCTTGAAGCTCACGTTCCGCTGCGCATTCCCCACTGCGAGAGTTCCGTAGCTCATCACCCGCTCAGAATCTCCCCTTCGGCAATATCCCCCTTTCGGAAGAGGTTGTTTTAAACTGCTACTTGTGGCCGCCTTTCCAGTCCCTGTCAGCACACGGCACTGTATAACGCTCCCAAGCTTAATCACAACAAGGAAGAAAAGCGCTTCACGTTCCGTTCGCCAGGCCATTCAAAACATAACCATTTCGCAAACACACCAAAACGGGGCAGTGTGCAGCAAAAGTAAACAAAAAGGCGCTCATCCCAACTATATAGGTTTGGGCAATTAAACGTAAACAACGTTGATTGAACAACCAATTATATTGTTTACCACATGTAGCGTTCTCACGAGTTTCAGTTTGTCCACTGGCCACTAATTTGCATGCCTCCTTATTAGGTAGTGAAGCCAGCTGTTAAAACATTTACTATGTAATCGTGTTCGATGTTCTGTCGCGCATCCACTGCAAAACTCTTGTCCTCTTGTTTTAGTCATGCCTGTTATTTTCATGATCCTGTTGCTGTATTCTGGATGTTTCTGAGAAGCACAGAATCGTACTTTATAACTCCCCGCATTCCAACGACTTTCGTATGGGTCCTGATCGCCGTTCGAGGTCAATTTTTCTCTCCATTGTTCTCTCACTAAACCACATATATGCATATGCATATTTTTGAGGCATAGAGACGACAACTACATAAGTGTAGGCACCAGCGAATTTATCTTGCAAAAGTGATGACACATGTCTCTCAATTACCCCCTAACTATATCATAGTAAGTTTGTGATCATATTTATTTGAAAACACATATGCATATTTGAAGTTTAAAAACTTTACTCAAGAATCTGCCAAATCTTCGTAAATCTACCCACAATGCAATTTATGTGACATAATAGATAGAACACGATCTGGAGCCAGCTAGCTAGCCAGCTACCGACCGTCTCCACACACTCCTGTCCGGTAAATGACAATTAACGTTAGTTGTAACGTTAACGTTATAACATTGGCTCACTGTCGGTAATTAGCGAACGTTCTAGTATTCATGAAGTCGCAAAAAACGTATTATTTGGCTAGTTATTATGAAACTTAAGGCAGCAGGCCCGGATGGCATATATCCCAGAGTACTCAAAGAACTTGGGGAAATTATATATAAATCATTGACAGATATTTTCATTCAATCCATAATCACTGGAGAAATACCAGATGACTGGAAGCAGGGTAGTATAATTCCAATATATAAGAAGGGGGACCGTACTGACCCAGGGAACTATAGGCCTGTCAGTTTAATTTGCATCGCATGCAAAATGCTGGAATGTATTATTAGGGATAAGTTGGAATCATTCTTGAAAAATAATAGTATTTTAAGGGAGAGCCAACATGGATTTCTCAAAGGGAGGTCATGCCTAACAAACCTCCTGGACTTTTTCGAAGAGGCTACAAAGTGTGTTGACCTGAGCCAGGCTTATGATATTATATATTTGAACTTTCAGAAAGCATTTGACAAGGTACCACATGAGAGGCTCATTGCTAAAATGAATTCAGTAGGAATTGCAGGAGTAGTTTCACAGTGGGTTCGTAATTGGCTGCAAGGGCGAATACAAAGAGTAACAGTAGGTGGGGCCGAATCTGACCTCGGTGCTGTGGGCAGTGGTGTCCCGCAGGGATTGGTGCTGGGACCTCTGCTCCTCCTTATTTACATAAATGATCTTGATATGGACATTAGTAGCAAAATAGTTAAATTTGCAGATGATACTAAACTTGGGAGTTTGGCAAACAGTTTGGAATCGACTAAAGTAATCCAAGATGATTTAAACAAAATCTAAAAATGGGCAGATACATGGCAGATGACATTCAATATTGCTAAATGTATGTTATGCATGTGGGAAATACAAACATTTATAACAGGAGTATTTTATGGGAGGAGAAAAGTTAGTAGGTGTTCAATTTGAAAAGGACTTAGGAATTGTAGTTGATCAAAGCCTATCTGCATCAAAGCAGTGTGCTACAGCAGTGAAAAAGGCCAACAGGATGCTGGGATACATAGCAAAAAGTATAAAACAAAGGAGGTTATATTAATGTTATATAATGCCTTTGTCAGACCGCACTTAGAATACTGTGTGCAGTTCTGGGCACCGCACTACAAGAAAGATATAGAAGCTCTTGAAAAAGTCCAAAGAAGGGCAACTAAACTGATACCTGGTATGAAAGGTAAAAGTTATGATGATAGACTTAAGGCACTCAATCTATTTAAACTTAGCAAACGGAGACTTAGGGGGGATTTGATTGAGGTTTTTAAATTCCTAAAAGGGATTAACAAAGTATAATAGCAAAGATTTTTTAAGATAAGTGGTGTCAGCAGAACAAGAGGCCACAGGTGGAAATTAGTTAAAGGCAAATTCCGCACAGATATTAGGAAGTTTTTCTTTACACAGAGAGTTGTCAATGCCTGGAACAGCTTGCCAGGTCAGGTAGTAGAGGCAGAAATGCTTTGGGCTATTCAAGTCCAGGCTAGATGTAGTACTGGATACTCTTTAGATTAGGACATGATGAGCCTAGATAGGCCGAACGGCCCGTTCTCATCATTATGTATTCTTATTCTTCTTATGCTGACTAGTTACAGTGTTTAGCATTCAACCAAATAATTTAGTTATGTAGTCTAGTAACATCAGCTAGTTGTTAAAAAAGCATCTGTAAGTTATAGTGTACAGTTTTTTCCTTTGCATATTGGTAATGGCTGTATGTTCTGTGCTTTTGAATAAAGTGCCTGGCAGCCACCTTCACAGATGGGGTAGAGGATTCTTCTTCATTCTCTGTATCTCACTCTGATGTTGGCGATTCAACACCCTTGGCTCAAGTATCAACCCCCATATCATTAGGAAATGTCTCCCTAATTTTATGTACCACACAGGATGGAATGGGCACTCTGTTTTGCCTCCCGAGGTGTCCCGGCACAGATCTCTGCATGCCTGGCTGACATATCCACATGGATGTCCACCCACCACCTGAAGCTGAACCTGGGGAAAACAGAGCTGCTCTTCCTCCCAGCGAAGGGCTCCCCAATGATTGATGCATCAATCACCGTTGAAGGCTCCATAGTGTCTCCGTCCCAGTCTGCCAGGAGTCTTGGGGTAACCCTGGACAACCAGCTGTGCTTCTCGAGCCATATTGCAGCGATCACTCGGACCTGCCGTTTCTCCCTCCACAACATCCGGAGGATCCGACCGTTCCTCACCCAAGAGGTCACTCAACTCCTGGTCCAGGCCCTGGTGATCTCACGTCTGGACTACTGCAATTCCCTGCTGGCAGGCCTTCCGGCCTGTGCTATCAAGCCACTGCAACTGGTCCAGAATGCTGCCGCTCGTCTGGTGTTCAACCAGCCGAGGTTCACCCCTCTACTCTCCTCTCTGCACTGGCTCCCCATCGCAGCACGCATCAGATTCAAATCACTGGTGCTTGCTTTTGAAGCGGCTAGAGGTACTGCTCCCCCATACCTCCAGTCACTCATCACTCCCTACACCCCAGCCAGACCCCTCCAATAACGCCTTCTCTGGCAAACTGATTGCCCCATCCCTCCGGGCGCCTGGCAGCCACTCCTCGCAGTCCCGTCTCTTCTCTGTCATGACCCCTCGCTGGTGGAACGACCTTCCGCAATCAGTCAGGACCGCGGAATCACTTGTGATCTTCCGCAAGAGACTCAAAACCCTCCTTTTAAGACTCCACTACCACTGAACATCTATCTAATTGTCATCACCACTGCCTACTTGCTCAACACTGTATACCCCAGCTTACTCCACTTATTTAAAAACATTCTTTTACCTTTTCTTTCCCAGTGTTACGGGTATGGTACACAGCTGCCTGCAATGATGTCTATCGCTGTATTACTGCACTGATCTCTTGCGCGTATTATGATTGTTCCTACCATGTATTTATGCACATCTTGTAAGTCGCTCTGTATAAGTGCGTCTGCTAAATGCTTAAAATGTAAATGTGATGTAATGTCTCCAGTTCCACAGAACATACTGTCTATAAGCAGTGTAACATAACTTTCTGAGGAAGAAGACATTAATGTTTGTCTTGTTTTTGTGAAATATTTTCTCTCGCTGTCAGACATTTTTTCCGTCGCACATGTACAGTAGGTAGGCGGACGGAAGTTTTGTAATATTTTGGATGTCATATGATACCAGCGCAGCCAAGCTAGCTAGCGCCTATATTACAATAACGATGTGTTTATAATTATATACCATAACTGAGCTATGTAGATTTATAAAATTAGCTAGCTACTTGTGATTAAAACAAAAGAAACGGAAAAGACGTAGACATGGCATGTAGAAAATGTTTAATATAAAGACAGCTGAATCATACAGTGTAACAAATCTAGCCTGCGCTAGCTTGCTGCTATCCAGCACTCAGCATAGCTAACGTTAGCAGTAGCTAGCCGGTAGTAACGTTAGCTAGCTAGCTGCTTTCCCTATGAATATCGCAAAACGGTCTAGCAAATTATTTTTAAAACCATCACATGTGATAGAATACATACCAGATGGTTTGTCATATTGATTAATAAAGTTATTTATAAGAGTGTTGAATATTGTAGTTGCTATAAGCTCAATGCGTTTCAGTACAGTGTAATGTCATAATCCCCTCTTCCGTTCTCTATGACGTGTTGATCTGACTCGTGCTTTTCCGACGCGGTTGACGTAGACTCCCGGGATTGGCCTTTTTTCGGCCTTACTTTTTCAAAAAGCTCTTAAAATAGAAATTTGAAGTGTATACTTGCATTGGGAATTCTGTTCATAGCTATTACACAATTCGATTGTGGAAAAGCACAGCCCGTCTTGTTGCTCCGGCTTTAAGTCACCATGGCAATGAACGAATCGCACTCCCAGGGTTTACTACTATACATGTGCGCTCAAAATCCAATGGTGACATATGATTATCAGAAATGTATGGGGGGAAAACAAAAACTGTGATTTGGGATTTCACCGCGTGAGAAATAGGTGGTGTGGCATGGGGGCGTGTGAGCAGGGTAATATGCGTGTGTCTCACGCTCAATGTGTGAGAGTTGGCAGCTCTGTGCCCGTCACGTTATCGTCTCCGAAATAATGAGTGATCTCAGTGACCAAAATAATAAGTGATCTCTGGACCAGGGACACGTCTGGTTACTGTGAAGTGCTGCCGATTTCATTTAGACTCTGCGATAAATGTATCTTGATAGTCAGCTACTAATTGTTTTAGACAGGTTAAATTAAACGTATGTTCGTCTGTTTAACCGATTGGGAAAATTGAATTACTGCGGTAGTCTAGTATAGTTATTTATAAACTAAGCATTGTACGTCGGAAAGTTTTAGGCGTATATAATATCCGGGTTTTGCTGTCCAGGCGCTCAGCTATAACGTAGATAGCTAGTATCTTTTAAGGTGTGGATTGGTGATTTTGTATTTGTAGCTAGCATATTACAAAGGTTTGATTGCTAAATAGTTGGACCCAGGTTGTAAACTCTAACGTTAAATATAGTATTTATATCAGTAGCTGGGTAAGTGGCTATAAGAGGCCCTCCAGTTACAGTTAGCCTACTACTAACGTTAGGGCCTACTGCCTTCTATCCGGAGCTACCTAGCGTGTTTTTTAAGAGTGGTATTGCTGACTCCATCTAGACCAGGGGTCGGCAACCTGCGGCTCCGGAGGCGCATGCGGCTCTTTCAGCCTTATGTTGCAGCTCCGCGTGGCTTGGGAAAATAAATAATAAGTATCCAATTGAATCGGGCGCAAAATTGGGCGCATTTTTTTTGGCGTAGCACCCCCCCTCCCGTTGACAGAAAATCCGAGGGGCGCAATAATTATTTTCGCGTTGCACCCGCCCCCGGTCATAAATGAACTGGTCGCAGCTATTTTTCGCTGCGACCGATTCATGTCCACCCCCCCCCGCCGTGGACAGAAAATGGTGCGGCTCCCAGTGTTTTCTTTTCCGTGGAAACCGGGTCCAAATGGCTCTTTGAGTGTTATGGGTTGCCGACCCCTGATCTAGACAGTAAAAATCTAAACTTAGGGAGAGATAGGGAGTCAGCTAGGGGCCAAAATGTGGCCAAAACTTTGTGAGGGGTGCAGGATGATTGCCCTGCTGGAAAGCGATTTCCTTGGGCTGTTCACCTGCCTCCGCTGCAAGCTCATTGAGCATCTCGAGGACAAGATTCTTGTTCTCGAGTGCCAATTGGCTGTATCGGCCGTATCGGCCGCACAGAGTCCCCAATTGTCAGGGTTCTTAGAACCAATTAGAACGTCCGTTAGAGAGAAGGTGTGCACGCCTAGGCTGGGAGGAGGGAAGAATTTAGAGCAGGCAGGAAGTGACAGGTGGGTCACAGTTAGAAACAAAGGTAGGAAAGGGCTTGCACACCACAAAGGGGCGGCATCTCCAGAGGTTGAGGTGTCCAACAGATTCCAGCCCTTGCAGGAATCTGTGGCCCGTGACCCTGAGAGCGGGGGGATGCATGTGCCACAGGACACCCTGATGGCCACATCTCCCAGGGAAAGGGAGATGTTGGTAGTGGGGATTCCATAATCAGGGAGTGGACAGCATAGTCTGTTCCCGGGCCAAGGAGACTCGCACGGTGTGTTGCCTGCCTGGTGCCCAGGTTGGAGATCTCCTTGAGCGTGTGGACAAGCTCCTGGCCAAAGCAGAAGGGGATCCAGTGGTCATGGTCCACGTAGGGACCAATGACATGGGTAAGGGCAGGTTGGAGGTCCTGCAAGATAAATTTGAGGATCTAGCAGCGAAGATTAGGAGCAAAACCTCCACGGTAGTCTTCTCGGGAATTCTACCAGTACCACGTGCAAGCAGAGGGAAGCTGAAGTTTATCTATAGGTTTAACACGTGGCTACAATCCTTCTGTAGGAAAGAGGGGTATAGATTTATTGAGCACTGGGACTTCTTCTGGAACAGGGGTGACCTATACAAGCGCGATGGGTTACACCTGAACCGGATGGGTACCTACGCTCTGGGGCAGCGTATGCTTAGGGTAGCGCAGGATTATTTAAACTAGGGATTCGGGGGGCAGGGAGGATAGAGAGCGAAATGGGTAGGGTGGTGCAGACTGCCCAGATGGAGTCTGTCAAGACTACATATAACAGTGAAAGCATTAATAAAGTCTTGAGTAAACAAAATTTTAGCAAGTGTGGCTTGGGATGGAAGGGAGTGAGGGAGCGCGAGAGGAATAGTAGAAACAGTAGTCTGAAATGTCTATGTTTTAATGCTAGAAGTATAATAAATAAATTTCTGGAAATAGAGGTTGATATCAATAGCAAAGGCTATGATATCGTAGGGATTACAGAGACGTGGCTGGGAGAAGAGGACGGGGATGAATACAATATAGAAGGGTATAAACGTATTAGGAAGGATAGATCTGGTAAGAGAGGTGGGGGTGTGGCACTATATGTGAAAGATAATCTCAATGTGAGGGAGTTTCCAGAAATTAGCCAACGCATGCCTAGCGAGGATATTTGGATAAAGCTCATAGGGGAACATGAGAAGGGATTAAATATAGGGGTGTGTTATCGACCACCAGCTTCAGACAGCAATATGAATATAATGCTTTTTGAAAATATAAAACAAGCTTGCAGAGGAGGTGAGACTATTATCATGGGTGACTTAAATTACCCTGGTATTAATTGGGAATTGGAGACAGGACAAGGAAATAGGGAGGAAGAATTTCTAGATGTTATTAATGATCTTTTTTTGGCACAGTATGTTAGACAGCCTACAAGTGTTATGTTCTGAGTGTCTGTTCTGTTTGTTTTTGTACTTTGTTTATTTATCTTTCTTCGAGTCATGTTTCATTCACGTTCTGTTCCCCGTCTGTTATTGTTCCGGTTCTAGATCCACTCCTTGTCTTTGTCTTTTGCACTTCGGGAAATGTTTTGGTTTTTCCGTCTTCGTTTCTAATCTCATTTTTCTTCCTTCTTACTTTCTAAATTACACTTTGTATATATTAGTTAGATGTATATAGTACTAACCAACTAATCTACTAACATTAGGGATTTAGATTAAGTTACTAACACTACTAATCACTAATTATCTCACGCTTCTAACTATCGCTATCATTCTCTCTCGATTGTCCTATCCCTGTACTCTTCTCACGTTTTCACTTCAGTCGCACGCAGATTCTCTTTGCATTCCTCCCATTCTAACTATGCACGTGTCTGCCTGTTCTTCCAGGTCGTTTATTGTCTATATGTTTGTACGATTCCCAGTCCGTGTCTTTCGTTGCCCCTCGTTATTCTATTAGCAAATCCCCTTGTTATTAGATTAACGATTCCCATTGTTTACACCTGTGTTCCTCCCCTCTCTCCTCCCAGTCACACCTGAGTCCTATTGTGTTTCCTTTCCCTGCTTGTATATAAGTCTATGTTCTTTCCTGTTCTGTACCTGATCCTTATTCCCTGTGCCTACTCTTATTCAGCCAGTGTTTATTGATTTTTCCGAGACATCCCTTCTGTTTACGACTCCGAGCCTGCCTAGCAATTCTGTCTGTTTGCCTTTCTGCCTACCTGTTTTGACTTTTTGGACTGCCTTTTTGTGACTACTCTCTGCATTGTGATTCTGTACCTTCGCTATATCTGACTCCTGGTTTTGACCCCTGCTTCCCAATAAACAACTCTTTTGCCTAAGTCCTGATCTGCGTCTGGGTCCTTATCACGATCGTCACAACAAGAGGAAATTCAATTCTAGATCTGGTGTTATGTAATGACGCCGACAGAATCAGTAGTATAGAGGTAATGGAACCCATTGGGATAAGCGATCATTCCGCAATCGGATTTGGGAGGCTTAGCAAATTGTCAGGAATCTACTAAAGTAATCCAAGACGATCTGAATAGAATCCAGAAATGGGCAGAAACCTGGCAAATGAAATTTAATACAACTAAATGTAAAGTTCTACATGTGGGGAATAAAAACATAGGACAGGATTATTTTATGGGAGGTAGAAAACTAGAATGTGCACACGTAGAAAAAGACCTAGGAGTACTAGTTGATCAAAGCTTGTCAGGGACTGGTCAATGTGCGGTAGCAGTTAAAAAAGCCAACAGGATGCTGGGATACATAGCCAAGAGTATAGAGTACGAATTGAAGGAGATCATACGCACCCTATACAATGCCCTTGTTAGGCCACACTTGGAATATTGTGTGTAGTTCTGGGGACCGCATTACAAAAAAGATATAGATGCGCTGGAAAAGGTCCAAAGACGGGCAACCAGACTGATTCCAGGCATAAAAGACAAGTGTTATGAGGAAAGGCTAGAGATGCTTGGACTGTTCAAGCTTAGTAAAAGGAGACTTAGGGGAGATTTGATTGAGGCTTTTAAATTTATTAAAGGAATTAACAAAGTGAATTTTAGGAAATTATTCAAGTTGAGTTCGGTTAGCAGAACGAGGGGGCATAAATGGAAACTGACAAAGGGTAAATTTCACACGGACACTAGGAAATATTTTTTCACACAGACAGTGATCAATGCGTGGAATAGCTTGCCTGGACATGTAGTAGAGGCTGAGACACTAGGGGTATTCAAGGCTAGGCTCGATCCAGTGTTAGACACTCTAGCCTTTGGATAAACTAAGCATGTGAGCAGATTAGTGGTAGGAATGGACGAGCAGTGTTGGGCTGAATTGCCTGTTCTCGTCTTCCCCTTATGTTATGTTGTGTTATAAACATGTTTGCGCCACACTGCTTGATATTTGTATGATAACGTGATTGGTTCACATTAATGATTACTGTACTTCATAAAGGCTTGCTAAGAATATTAATTCAGAACTAATGAATAGCATACCACGTATTGTCAGTAATGAGACCGTCATTAATGGTTTTGTGCTGAATCATTCAGCTACTCTTGACAGTTTATTTTAAAAAAGGGAAAAACAGCCAATGCAATGAAATAACAGTCCTCACATTACAGAACCAAGGAACTGGGTGTTTTACTGCTTTATTAAAGTGTTTTAAGTTACAAGAGGTTTTTTTTCTTTGTTTCAGAAACTCTCTGAGGTTACATTCTCTTTGAGCTTTGCACTGCTACCCATGTATCAAAGTGCTCGTTTCCAGCTACACAGCCCCCAGTCCACCGTTCACATATCTTCAAATGCACCTCCTTCCCATGCACCTTTTTCCATCCTCAGATCCATCTAGTCAAACTTGTGTTCTGCAGAATACCACTTAATTAGCAGTACTCTCTGCTCATCCTTATACTCTTATTTGGGTCATTTAGCCTGAACGATGGATGAGATGATCAAAAGCAAAAAAAAAAATGTTCCACCTTGGAAACCATCCCAGCCAGCTATAATGCTTCACTCTTTTCAGTAAGTGTTCCTCTATTACGTGTTTGCATTATCATAACCTTCATTTTACATTTAAAAAAAGAAAGAAAAGCAAAAACTGTGATGTAGAACACAAACCAATTTGGCCTTGATTTATGAATGGTTTATTGGACTCAGGGGGGCGAGCCCATTCCACAAGCCATCCCTGGATGTGGTCATCGCTCATTATGCATGGCCCATCCTTGGTGGCCCAGGCTCATTTCCAAACTGTCTCCTCACTCCATGCGCTCTCCAGCCTCACTGATTTCAAATCAGCTGAAATAAAACGTGTGTCCTTAGCCCGTCACTGGGAAGTGATCTGAGATCAGCACAGCCTCAGGGAGTGCAGAGTGAGAGAGCTGATCACAGAGCCATGTACAGACTTGATGAGACAGAAGACACTGGCCTGTGTTCACTCAGCATTTTCCGTTCCCAAAATACAAAATCATATTGTAAAATACAATTTCAGAGCCTGCATTTTTACAATAAGATTTTTACATATTTGAATACATACCCAACAAATTAAAAACTGTTGAATTCACAGTTAATACATTCAAATGTATGAGTTCTTAATTCACTACAAGAAAGAAGAAACAATACCTGCACACGTATGAGGAAAGACCAATACAGCACTCTGTTAAAATTCACACAGAAGTACACCACACAGCTTTGCTAGAGCTTGATATGATGTGCAAAGAGAGGCAGTCTCTCTTTGCCTTTAATACTGGTTTTCGCAGATGCAGGGGCCCCTAACATTATTGATTGGTACGAGGTTCTTTCTTCTTAGCCGAGTTGACCTTCAGGTCCATCGCATCATCAGGTATGGCTGCCTGTGGCCCTCATCATGGAAGCGGGCGCCCCCTTGCGCTGTCTCGCAGATATCCTGTGTTGTTGAAAGCTTTGCGCCTACCACATCATGTGACATAAAAAAATCCACTGCGCCTCAGCCCCACACTCGTCAAGAGCCAGCCCTTTTGGCAGTTTCCAGAAGCTTTTCACAATGATTCATTTCGCATTCATGTGCCTCTGTACCGAGGTGACTTACAGGTCAGACAGGCACACACAGTTCAATTCACATTCCTATATTAAAACATATGCTTATAACTCTTTAAACATTGTCATTTGAAATTTCCCTCACACGTGTTCCTAAATTCTGATATTTTTGGCATAAATGCTCTTCTATACTTCCTTCACAAACACAGTTGTGCGAGTTAATATTAGTGAAACCACGTTCGTGAAGATAAAACTAACAGGCCACCTTCAATTAAATTTCTATTTTAATGTTTTATTTGCATGACATACTTTAAAAATACACATTGCCACCGTCTCTCGCATTAAGAGCTGACTGACAACTCCACCTGAATGCGATGCAATTACTGGGAGACCGGGGGGGTCAGGGATCAGGGGTCATGAGTCAGCGTCTGCATCAGATGCCCCCCGGTCCCTGCCCTCCCCAACCCCAGCACCAAATCACAACATTTCTTACACCGTCTACCTTTACTTTAGGGCCCCCGTAAGTAAAAGCATGCGATTTTCACCACTTCGCTCAAGAATCTGCAGTTCCTTTCTGATCCTCAAGGCGTCGCTGTAGGCACTCTAATTTCAGTAATTAGTGGCAATTATGAACATGACCATTTATACAAGTATATTGCCAATCTGAGTGTTGGTGCAAGGGCGCAAGTTTACAAATTGACATTGTTTCAGAGAGGGGAGTTTCCTCTAATGGGCCAATTTTTACACCTCTATGACAAGTCACGTTATATTGTGAGTTCTTTATATTTTTATTTTGCCTTTAGACTGTAAAAAAAACGTTTTCCTATTGCTTTCAATAGTTTTTATAAGTTAGTGCATAGTAGTTTCTTTGATCCAGGATGGGCATGATTGTATGTGCTACAGAAGTGACAACAGACATATTTTCACAATTGAAAGCAGTAGCCTACTTACAAATCAATCAGTATGATTATGTGTGGGTGTGTGCAGTGTCAACTGCTGAGTAATCTACTACACTGCAATACACACCTCATTTGTTGTAATTTAATTGATTACTTGACTCAATTACATTGATCGTAATGCGTTGATTACTTAACAAGTAGTGTTGGAAGACAGAACTGCAGGTTCCTGACACAGGTGATGAAAAACACATGCCCTTACTCAAAAGCAGTGGAGAACCCAACATGTGTTATAAGGGCACAGGACATATGGCCCAGTCAGGACAGACAGCGTGATTACAGCATGAATCACTGAGGCTATACACAGATTAACATGCAATACAGAGTCAAATGTAAGTGATCAAACATTAGCACTTGCAGAATGAAGCAGGATTTTGTCAATGCAGTTTCCCAGCAACAGATCTTTCATTATATTTCACACACATTACACATCTCACTCAAGTGATGCAAAATACAAGTGTGCATATTCCCTGCAGTATATATCTCAGAGAGGGGTTTACACTGATGATTTAAAACTTGGAGATATGATATATAAAAAATATAAAGGCATACATAGTGTAAATTAAATAGTTATACAGATGATTCCTTTGGATAAGGTTCTCAACACTCAACATACATTTCATAACCAGGAACCATTTAATGCACAGTTGAGTTGTAGCACCCTAGAGTTTCAAATCTATTAAAAACCTAAAATCTATTTGTAAAAATCTATTTAAAAAAACAACAACATTGAGCCCTTGATAAATAAATAAAAATGCTAACTTTATATTACAGAACTAAATAGGACATTATTACAGTATGTAAATTATAGTAATGTAGTGTTATACAAATAGTAAATAATATTAAATATAAGTCTGAAAATTTGCACACTTGAGGTGTGACCACTTTTAGTGTTCTATTCACTAAAGTGTTATACAGTAGTTGTGTTTGTACACACAGCTTTTAAAATACAGACTAAATATTGTTTTAATAAAACAATTCAATTTAATTCAACTGTAAGTTTACAGTTTAGCTTAAAAACTCAACACACAATAAGAAATATTTATTTGGTATGATCTAGAAAAGAGAAAAATGATTAACTTTTGTTGGTCTTAGTTGAGTTGATCTTAAAATGTTTGCCGCTAAAAGCATGCGGGTTGTGGGTACAGGCAGGTACAGGTGGCATAGTTCACAGAAGAAGTAACAGTTTGGCTGCACACTAACTAGGAGCCTTCTTACAGTAGACATTGCAGGAAGCAGAAAGGGCTCCACCTATTGGTAGCATCCCAGACTGCAATCCAAAGTCTCAGCACACAGAAACCGGCTGCAGTGGTTTTTGGGCTGTTCATAGCCCTCTCGCAAACCTTCGCACTGACACAATAACAAACTGATTATTTAAAATCTGAGCACAGAAAAAGTTAAATAAAGATCAAAAAGATTCAAGCTACGAAGATTGTAATTCAATGCGATGTCTACCACACGTATTTTCTTGTGGTGCATATTGAAAGCCTTTGGTTAGTGTGTTTGTGCTTTGGCTTCATAGGGGTGACGTATGACCATTCGATTGACCTAGATAGACACAGAGGCGTAAAAAACATCCAAAATGCCAATCGACTGAACACAAATGGGAATTGCATGTTGTAGTCTTTAGTCTTGCTGTGGGTTGCTCTCTAGCGCCCCCTTCTGGTCTCACTCTACAGCCAGGTGAGATAGGGCTCAGCCTTGCTCAGCACAGACTCCATGTCGTTGAGGATGGGGATGGGGATAAGGCCAGCCTCCTCCAGAGTGCCCAGGTCCACGTTGGTGCCGGGCAGAGAGTCCAGGAAGTCTGGGAAGCGGCTCTGCTGATGAGCGCCCACACTGGCCTGCTGAGGTGTGCTCAAGCTTGCCTGCACCAGGCTCTCCCCTGCAGGGAACATGATCTGTCAGCCATTGAACACACCCTTTCATTTAAAATAGCAAAAACTGGAAGGCCATGCTTAGCACATCCTACACCGCGATGAAGGCATTCTATTAGCACGTCCTACACCACGACGAAGGCATCCTATTAGCACATCCTACACCACGATGAAGGCATTCTAAGCCAATATGTGTAGGCTGTAGTCTCAGTGCTTTTAACATTTCCTAATGGACATGCCCAAATAAAGGTTATTTAACTCAACATCCAAGTAAGTATGCTTTTGGATGTGCTATGTGTAGCAGAGTAATTTTGTTGCCCTAGATTATGCACAGGTCTTTTATTTTTGTATGCATAGGTCTTTTATTTTGATAAACATTGTCCAGAGAGATCGCAGGGAATTGACCTTATTAGGAAAGGGAAAAAAGGGATGAACTTGACCTTCGCCCCACTTCCGCCACTGCTCATCCTCTCTTTGCTTTGCACTTCTAATGAGAAGGTAATACATTCCTATGCTCCATGGTTTCTCATATAAATGTAGCTATGTAACTGGTCATAAACACTTTATGTACAAATTTAGTAAATTCACTTAGTTCAATGTCTCAACAGGTGCCATGCAATTTGCCAATTGATTGCATATGATTGAGGGCATCTGTGTTTATTCCCTCTTGTGCAGGTATGTTATTGTGATATTATACTGTATATTATATATGTTTTGTGAGAATTGCACATGCATTGCAATTCTTTATGATTATTACACATTACACATGCATTCAGATTCGTTATGGATGGTATATTCTTATTTTTCATATTATATTGTTTATTTAATTGTATTGTAAGTATGAGTGCATACTCACTGCGTGGAAATGTATCAATTATTATTTTTACTTCTCATGCTCTTTGCTTTGCACTTCTAATGAGAAGGTGCCATGCAATTTGCCAATTTGCAGGCCGCAGTCCTACCGGTGTCCATCTCCTCCATGTTGTTGAGGAAGTCCTCGGGCGTGGTGGGGACGCTGTAGCAGCCTAGACCCAGGCCGCTGTCCGTGCTCTGCTCCCGGGAATGGAAGGGCCCGCTGCAGGGGCACAAACACAAGCATTCTCGTTTTCTCGTTCTCTCTCTCTCTCTCTCTCTCTCTCTCTCTCTCACCGCTTCTCAAACCTTCGGCCCAATCCACACAATAGTGTGGCACATAAAATATTTTTTAAATTCCTACATGTGGAGTATATGTTTAAGGACACATCAAATGTGAGTGATTAAAATTTTAAGTACGATACTGTATCATTTTACTATGTACTTATCACAGAGCCATGTACAGACTTGATGAGACAGAAGACACTGGCCTGTGTTCACTCAGCATTTTCCGTTATTTGTATAAAAATCATATTGTAAAAATACAATTTCAGAGCCTGCATTTTTACAATATGATTTTTATATATTTGAATACATACCCCCAACAAATTCAAAACTGTTGAATTCACAGTTAATACATTCAAATGTATTGAATTCACAGTTAATACTTTAAAAACAATTGAATTCAACGTCAGAGTTCTTAATTCACTACAAGAAAGAAGAAACAATACCTGCACACGTATGAGGAAAGACCAATACAGCACTCTGTTAAAATTCACACAGAAGTACACCACACAGCTTTGCTAGAGCTTGATATGATGTGCAAAGAGAGGCAGTCTCTCTTTGCCTTTAATACTGGTTTTCGCAGACGCAACAATGTAAAGTTTGGTCCCCCTTCTGTCTATGTCCTGCAGCTTCCAAGTGCAATAACTCACAGAAGTGTGCCCACAAAGTTCAAAGCTAATTTATCTTTGCATGGATGGACATCTGTTTTCATGCCTCTTACTAGCTAACTAGCTAACCAGCTAGCCAGGTAGTTCGTAAGCTAGCTTGGCAAATATCTGGCCACGCTCATATTTTCTTCGCTATATAACCCGGCATCCTGCTGACTGTCTTTACTACTGTTACCTTTAGGGCAGGGGCAAAGACACTTAACTTGGAGTGGACAGAAATGATTGAGGGGGACAATTTAACACTCTTTCAACATTGTGGGGAGCAGGACTCTCCTATCCCCACCTAATACGTTTGAATAATATGGTAATATAATGGATATGATCCCTCTGTTGAACAATATCAGCAGCCCCCTTCCCCTCCATTATTCCCTTCCCCTCCCACAAATGTATCCTGCTCATCCTACATTTGGACTGTTTGAATCTGGTCACCCGAAGCAGGCAAGTAGCTTAAAAAGTGACCACAAAATGCAACATATTAGGGCAGCCACAAAGGGGTACTCTTCAACACTGCACTCTCTATTCCTAGTATCAGTGTTTCTCAAACATGGGCCCGGGGCTGCAGAGAGTATGCCACTCATTGTTCCAGCAGGGTTCTCAGCTGATTTTGGCTTGAGCAGCTAACCAACCTCAATGTGACCTTGAGGTCCTGACCTTGAACCTGGGGACAGTAGGTTTCTTGGTCACAGGGGGGATGTTTGTGCTGTGCATTGAGTAAGGTGGACATTAATATATGTTTTATTCTCAGTTAGTTTACTAGCCACCACTTTTTCTTGGGTTTTTATTTCGCCCACCGTAGTCTCACTGTATCTATTTGTATGGCTGGATGTTTGTTTACCAAAAACAAACCAGCTTTTACTCAAACTACTTCACCCAATGGCAGCACCTCATCAAACATCCTGGCCTGCAACTTTCTGTCTACATGTTAATTTCCTTCCACAATGCACCACTGTGTACAATACCTGGGCCAGACACATCTTTGAAATGCTTTCACTCCTGCAGATCCCTGAGAATGAAAGGTGTTACTAACCAAATTCATATATTGGTGTACAATCCTATGAAGGAAGAGTTTTTGATGGAAACTGATGTTTCTCTTAAAATTCTCAGAAATCTGCAGGAATTTTATGGGTGTTAAATAAGGGTGGTAAGTATTTCAAATAATTACTTGCCGAGGTGTGAGAGGTGCATGGTGTTGACATGAAAGGGGAGGGGGGGAGGAAGAGAAAGATGAGTGCAGGTGATTACCTGTTCAGAAAGGGGTCAGAGCTGGGGACGGGCATCGTCCCCTGGGTCAAGGGTGCAGGGCTGATGGGGACAGGGGCTGTTGCCATGGCGTTGGAATCCCTGGGCATCTGTCTGCATAGCGCCACCTCCTGGGGGAAAACCCACAACGGTAACAACAGTCCTGCAAGGGGCTAACAAGAACACTGCAGCCCCCGTCGCTGGCTCTGAGATGCCATGCCTTAAACCAGCCCCCAAACACAGCTTACTGTGCACAACAAAAACATGCTGCCTGCTGTGTGCACTGAACTAGTCATAGTGGACATGCAATTTGGCACATGTTCAAAACATTTCATTGCATATCTGAACATTCGCCAGGCTACATTTTAATAAGCAGTGGGTCACAGTGAATGTATTTGCTCATTATGTGGGTGGTGGGCTCTGAAGGTTTGGGAACCTCTGGCTCAAATCCTCAAAAGCACCTAAATAGTTGTACTTGAATAGCAAAGACCACAAGTATATCATTAAGATGGTTTCAATCATTGTACAGAATTTGATCTTATGAGCCAACTTTCCTTTGGTTGCGATATTCCTGGTTGAAAGTGGTTAACAATTTATGTCACTATTCTCTTTTCTAAAATGTAAAAAGTCAATCCAGTTGGAACATGTTCTTTATTTTAAGTGCTACAGAAACAGGGTAGAGGAACCCCAGACTGAGGACGTCTGGCCTGAGAACTGCAGAGAGGGCCCAGATAAACACTCCCGCATAAAACACCTCTGAACTCTCTGGCTTTTACTATGCAACAACACAAATTCAATATTTCGGTCAAGACAACCTTCTTCAAGATAAAGGCCATGGTTTATTTGGTCATTAGAAGCAGGGTTTTCTTTGACATTCAAAGTCAATGGTCTGTATAAGCGTAATCCCTGGGTTCTTTGTACATCTGGCCAAAGATTTCCATGCGTTCGCCAGTTTCAGAGAACAACCCACAAAAACGCCTGATACGGTATTGATTAACAATGAGCAGGCATCGCCCAGAGTCCTTACTGGGCCCACCAAAGTGTTATTTGAAAGGTTGACAAATTGTCATGTTCATTTCTGGAGACATTGAGATCGTTATTTTGCGGCAATGCAGCAGCTAGAATCAAAACAGGAGCAATTTTAGGGCTGCGTGATGTTGATCTCCACACTAACTGATTTCTGTCACCACAAATCTGGGTCCACTTCAGGTAACAATATCCATACCCCTGAAACCTGAGACAGTTTATCAAGTAACCTTAGTTATGCCCCTACTGGGGAATAACTCAAAGAGGCTCTTTGTCTTTCTGGAAAGAAAGTCTAATGGAAAGAATCAGTTTCTTTATCTACACTCCTGTACATAAAGAGGAAAGGCCAGTTATCACACCCCTGTATGAGGTGAGTTATCACACCCCTGTACATTAATGGAGAGGTCAGTTACCACACTCCTATACATTAATGGAGAGGTCAGTTATCACACCCCTGTACATTAATATAGAGGTCAGTTATCACACCCCTGTACATCAATGGAGAGGTCAGTTATCACACCCCTGTACATCAATGGAGAGGTCAGTTATCACACCCCTGTACATTTATGTAGAGGCCAGTTATCACACCCCTGTACAGTAATGGAGAGGTTAGTTATCACACCCCTGTACATTAATGGAGAGGTCAGTTATCACACCTCTGTATATTAATGGAGAGGTCAGTTATCACACCTCTGTACATTAATGGAGAGGTCAGTTATCACACCCCTGTATATTAATGGAGAGGTCAGTTATCACACCTCTGTACATTAATGGAGAGGTCAGTTATCACACCCCTGTACAGTAATGGAGAGGTCAGTTATCACACCCCTGTACAGTAATGATCGCCAGATCGCTCGCTAACAAAATGGATGAACTAAGGCTACAGACTGCAGCTAACAACGCCGCGAAGGACAGTTGCATTCTGTTGATTACGGAGACTTGGCTTCATTCATCCATACCGGACTCTGCCATCGAGCTAGCAGGCTACACCACACAGCGTCATGATAGGACAGCGGACTCCGGTAAGAGCAGAGGAGGGGGGCTTTGTGTGTACATTAACAACAACAACTGGTGTACGAACACAGTGACTGTAGATAGTCACTGCTCCCCGGACCTGGAGTACGTGACTGTTAAATGCAGGCCCATTTATCTCCCCAGAGAGTTTACCGTGGTCATGATCATGGCTGTTTACATCCCACCCGATGCAAATGCTAACTCGGCCATTGGACATTTACATGGCAGCATTAGCAGCCAGCAGAGCACATACCCTGACGCTGTGCACATCATAGCAGGGGACTTCAATCACGCAAATCTGAAGGCAGCGCTCCCCAAATTCCACCAGCATGTTAAATGTGCTACCAGAGGAGCGAACACACTGGACAAGGTGTACTCCAACATCAAGCTAGGCTACAGGGCTAGACCACTACCACACCTGGGTCAGTCTGACCACTTGTCCCTGCTGTTAATCCCTGCTTACGCCCCCCTCAGGAAAACTGCTCCTACCATCACAAAAACTGTCCAAACCTGGCCTGTTGGTGCCATCCAGCAGCTGTGGGACTGCTTCGACCAAACTGACTGGGATGTTTTTGAACACCAGGACCTGGAAGTGTTTGTGTCCTGTGTACTGTGCTACATTATGTTCTGCATAGGTATGGTCACAGTGGACAAACGCATCCGAGTCTATCCCAACCAGAAGCCCTGGATGAACCGGGAGGTCCAGCAGCTGGTGAAGGAGAGGAACAGCGTCTTCAGGGCTGGCGACAGGGCCCACTACAGCACGGCCAGAGCTAACCTGAAAGAGGGGCATCAGAGAGGCCAAGGCGGACTACAGGAGGAAGATTGAGGACCACCTGGACAGCAATAACAGTAGGCAGGTGTGGCAGGGAGTCCAGCACATCACCAACTACAAGACCAACCTCGGAGCTGCCGAAGGTGACGCCTCGCTGGCAGAGGAGCTGAACCTCTTCTTTGCCCGCCGAGGTAGAGCCACCAGAAGCCACCCCACACCCCACGGTCCACAGCAGCACAACCCTCACAGTGGAGGAGCATGAGGTGAGGCGCACGCTGCGGGCCGTTACCCGAGGAAGGCTGCTGGACCTGGACGGCGTCCCCGGGCGTGTGCTGAAGGACTGCGCGTACCAGCTGGCTGGAGTCTTCACAAGGATTTTCAACCAGTCCCTAGCCCAGTCCACTGTCCCACCCTGTCTGAAATCCTCCACCATAGTCCCCTGCCCAAGAAACCCCACGTTTCTAGCCTCAACGACTACCGGCCAGTTGCACTCACACCAGTGGTGATGAAATGCTTTGAAAAACTGGTCCGTGGTCACATCACATCACTCCTTCCCGAGGCTTTGACCCCCACCAGTTTGCTTATAGGAGGAACAGATCTACAGAGGACGCCGTAGCTACAGCCCTCCATGCTGCACTGTCCCACCTGGAGCAGCGGGGGAGCTATGTACGGATGCTCTTCGTAGACTACAGCTCTGCATTTAACACCATCCTCCCCCACAAACTGCTGGACAAACTGAGGGACCTGGGACTTCCACACTCCACCTGCATGTGGATCAACAGCTTCCTGACTGGTCGCAGCCAGAGGGTCAGAGTGGGCCATCACACATCCACGGCCCTCAGTGTCAGTACTGGCTCCCCACAGGGCTGCGTGCTGAGCCCTCTGCTGTACACCCTCTACACGCATGACTGCACCCCGCCCACCACAGCAACACCATCGTCAAGTTTGCGGATGACACCACGGTGGTGGGTCTCATCTCTGGGGGACGAGTCAGCATACAGAGATGAAGTGGAGCAGCTGACAGCGTGGTGCAGAGAGAACAACCTGCTCCTCAACACCTCAAAGACCAAGGAGCTGGTAATAGATTACAGGAAGAAGAAGACAGACATCCCACCACTAACCATCAGCGGGGTCTGTGTGGAGAGGGCGGCGGACTTCCGCTTCCTGGGAGTCCACATGGAGGAGGGCATGACCTGGGGTGTGAACACCGCTGAGCTGCTGAAAAAGGCCCAGCAGAGACTGTACTTCCTGAGGGTGCTCAGGAGGAACAACATCACACAGAGACTGCTGGTGTCCTTCTACCGGTGCACTATCGAGAGCATACTGACGTACTGTATATGTGTGTGGTACACCAGCTGCACAGCGGCTCAGAGGAAAGCGCTCCAGAGGGTCATCAACACGGCCCAGAAGATCGTCGGATCCCCTCTCCTCACACTGGAAGAACTACATAGTTCCCGGTCTCTCACAAGAGCTGTGAACATCACAAAGGACACTTCCCACCCTGGACACTCCCTGTTTGAACTGTTGCCGTCAGGCAGACGGTACAGATCCATAAAAGCACGAACAAAGACTCAAAAACAGTTTCTACCCATCAACAATAACTACACTTAATGCAGCTACAAAATAACCTGTGATACATGTCTGAAGTGCAATACTTATCTTAAAGTGCAATAAGGGAATGTGCAATGACGGAGAATGTTTGAATGTGTGGTTGTGTGTGTTTCACTTAGTATTTATCCCAGATATATTACTCTGTAAATTCTGTAAATTACTTTTTTTATTCGTACATGTCTTTATATAATGTTGTAATTTTGCACTGACTGGTTGGCATTTCAATTTCGTTGTACGTGTTACAATGACAAATAAAGGATCTATCTATCTAATGGAGAGGTCAGTTATCACACCACTATACATTAATGGAGAGGCCAGTTATCACACCCCTGTATATTAATGGAGAGGTCAGTTATCACAGCCCTTTATGGAGTCAGTTATCACACCCCTGGTGTTTGTAGAGTTGACATTTCCTTTCACACTTTTAATATTTGTTTGACATGACAATATCAACTCTCCCAGATATCACTCGCTGATATTTTTTGGGCAATAATCCAAACAACTGGAAGTCAATTGCAACTAGAGGATCAGTCTAGGCTTCTACTGAAATTTCTCCAGGAAATATCAAAAATAAAAAACCTATGCAGCCATTAGCAACAATGAGCCATTTGTCAAATGCCAAAGAGCCACATTCATGATGATATAACCCTTTAAAATGTTATATTTTTATGACAAACTTGCTAACAAGTGTGACATCATGAGAGGTTTGACCAGGGCAGATCGGTGTGGGGCAGTGCAACAACACTAAAAAACAGGCAAAACACAGACGGTTCAAACTTAAAGTCCAGGTTTATTTCTCCTCAGGGCATGAATGGGTACTTTTCCTCCAAACAACAATTCAAAATCCAACTTAAATATTCCACGAGGAAAAAGGGTTCTTCCAGAAATCAAACATTCAAAAATTGTCTTAACGCAAAAGTCTTCTTCCACTAAACAGTTCTCAAATCAGAAGGTTACTTTCCTTGGTGTGTTTGTTTCTTCCAGCTCCTTCCAGCCATGTGCTCGGCTCCTCACTCTCTCTCCTTTGTCCTGCGTGTGGGCCTTCTATACTGGCCTTGATTAGGTGGCCCAAGCACCTACACCTGGAGTCGTGTTGCATTGTGGGGCTTGTAGTGTGTACAACGGCGGCCATTTTGTGAAGTGGCCGATCAGCAGGGAATGCAGCACTCCTCTACCACACGTCCCCTGTGATGCCACACATCCCTCTCCCCGTGCCTGCCGCCCTCGGCAGGGTGAACGAGGCCCCCGGATCGAACACTCGGCTCTCCCAACAGATCAGGGAGATGATGCAGAAGTTCTGTAACACAAAGGGCACAGTTATGCTGAACGTGAGGCACACACTCACCATGGCTCCCCCTAGCTGGGGAAGGAAGACGGTTGATCCCTTGGACCACAATGAGGGCACAGTTACTGGAAGACCCACACTGGTGTGGGGTGCGAAAACCACCGGACGGGTGTCCAGGCAGGGCAGCATGGTGCCTTCCACTTGCCCCACGGGACAAGGCAACATGCGGGCCTCATCTGGCCTCACGGACCAGGCAACATGCGGGCCACCAGCAGACCCACTGGGCCGCGCAGTGGCGACATTGGCTGGGCCCTCCAGGTTGTCGCCATCTATGCCAAACACTACCATAGGCTCCACTGGTTCAAATTCAGCTTCTGCCTCCGCCTCAAACTCAGCTTCCGCGGGCTCGGGTTTGACGATGGGCACTGCTTCGGGACAGGCTCCAAGGCACTTTTTTATTTTTCTGTGCTTCCTGTGGCTGCGAGACTGATTGGTGCAGGCTCCTCCATGACAAGGTGAGGAACTTCCTCCTGGGCAGGTTCTGGGGCTTCCTCCCCAGCCTTTGTTTCAGGCTTCAGAATGGGCTCTGGCGCCAGGTCTGCAGTGGGCTCACCTGCTGGGACAGGCTCTTCTGCTTGACTGCCCGTCTTTGGTTCTGGCTCTGGTTCTGGTTCAGGTTCGGGCTCAGGCTCAGGTTCAGGCTCAGGCTCAGGTTCAGCTTCTTCCACTGCCGGTTCTGTGGTTGCAGTCTCGTCTGTGGGTGCCAGGACCTCGGTACTCACCGTCTCCTGGACAATCTCCTGGACTGCCTCAGCCACCACGGCTAACGCTGCAACATCACCTTCTGCCTTTTCTGTTAGGGTGACCTCATCTGCAGGTGGTGCCTCTTCCGGGGCCGGTGTCTCCAGTACTTCAGCCGGCACTGGTTCCTCAGTCACTGCGGCTGCGACCACCTCCACGGCCCCTTCCTGTGAGGCTGCGACGGCCTCTACGGCCCCTTCCTGTGAGGCTGCGACCACCTCCACGGCCCCTTCCTGTGAGGCTGCGACGGCCTCCACCATGGACTCAGCAGCAACTTTATCACTGTGTGCTTTACCATCCATCGCTTTGGGAGCGGCAATGGGGGTCACCTCGGTCTGCTTCTCTACCTGGCTGGCCGTTTTCTTCTTCTTCTTCTTCTTGGGGTCAGTAGCCTGGCATGGCTGCGGCTGGGGCTGGGGAGCGTTGACTAGTGGGAGGGTGTAGTCCGTCCTCTTCTGGCTCAATGGCCCATGGAGAAGGACAACTGGAGCAACCATCTCCATGAGGCGAGTAAGGTAGGTCCATCTCACCTGCAGCAGTTCCTCCCTCTGGGTAGCCTCGTCTTCATCCATGAAGTCCAGGATTGACTCAATGTCCCGCTGATCCAGGTACAGCTCCCCGTCCATCTGCAGCCAATGGTACACCTCTGGGGACCTCAGCCATCTCAGGTCCGCTTCCATATCCCGGCAGGGTTTGGGTGCTCCCTGAAGCCCTGGGTTGGGGCATTCCCCACCTTTTGGCTGGAAGTTTGCGGCAAGGCACAATAGCTCTGCTAGGAATTCTGCGGGGCAGGCTTCGAAGTCCTCCCATGTTATGCTCATTGGGGTGAAGGGCATCTCATCGAGACTAGTGCTTCCCTGCTTCTTAGCCATTCTTTTTTAAAGAAAAAAAACCTAACCTGACTACTTATGTCCTGTCCTCTTCTGTGTTGCGTACTGCAAAAAAGTTGAGTCCAATCATCCGCACTTAGGCCCCAGTGCTCACATTCTCCACCATCTGTGACATCATGAGAGGTTTGACCAGGGCAGGTCGGTGTGGGGCAGTGCAACAACACTAAAAAACAGGCAAAACACAGACGGTTCAAACTTAAAGTCCAGGTTTATTTCTCCTCAGGGCATGAATGGGTACTTTTCCTCCAAACAACAATTCAAAATCCAACTTAAATATTCCACGAGGAAAAAGGGTTCTTCCAGAAATCAAACATTCAAAAATTGTCTTAACGCAAAAGTCTTCTTCCACTAAACAGTTCTCAAATCAGAAGGTTACTTTCCTTGGTGTGTTTGTTTCTTCCAGCTCCTTCCAGCCATGTGCTCGGCTCCTCACTCTCTCTCTCCTTTGTCCTGCGTGTGGGCCTTCTATACTGGCCTTGATTAGGTGGCCCAAGCACCTACACCTGGAGTCGTGTTGCATTGTGGGGCTTGTAGTGTGTACAACGGCGGCCATTTTGTGAAGTGGCCGCCGATCAGCAGGGGAATGCAGCACTCCTCTACCACACGTCCCCCTGTGATGCCACACAAGCTATAGCAAATGCTCTGTGTGCAAACAACGTGGCCAGCGCTTGGATAACTGGACTATTTATGAAAACAGTAACACCACCAATAGCAGCTCAGGGCTTGAAATAGAGGGGGTGAGATTTAAAGCCCCCGAGCCACTACTGGTGGTATTAATGTCGTCAAGTTTTCTAAGAACTGGTGACATCGTTTGGGCACTTAGCTTAGAAAAGGGGCATGGACATTCAAATCTGGTGTCATGGAATTTTAATTAAGTCGAAGAGTGGGAACCTTGCATAAGAACTACTTGTTTTCTGGAACACCCATCATGAGGAAAACTTTGATAGTTCAAAGTAGTTCAAAGTATTGTAATTCAAAGCTTGATAGTTTGTGGGGAATTTCTTTTAGTCAAGTATTATTGATGTGTATGGAAATAATGTTTCTTTTTAAAGTCTTTGTTCAAGAGATTTTTGACATTGGAGACTTCTTCTGAAGCCAAGTACAGTATCAGACACCTGACTAAGGCCAATTTAAACTTCAAAGAGCTTTGTCCTTAACTTGGACTACTAATAATTATTTTCCCATTGTTTCACAATTATTTGATTGAGAGGTTCTGAGACTGTGGCTTTCAGGAAGAACCAACTTTCCAGCTGAAAGTGAAAGTTTCTTTAATAACACAGTATATCACCAGCGAGCAACCTATTCATCCTGTCCCTGTCCCTCAAATGACAAATATTCAATAAATAATAAAACTACCAATGGTGGTAGTGTAAATATAAAATAAAGCTGTCCTCAGCGCTGGAAACTGACTGCAGCTCAGTGTATTGTCATTGAGGAAAGCAAATGACTAAATGGCCATTTTGGCAATCCAGGGAGGCCAGAGAATGAGCTGAAGCCACAACAGGAAAGAAACGCTTCCAAAAGAATATATATTTTTTATACCCACTGTATGTATTTTATATGAGTAATACATTTACATTATATAGTTATTTATATTTATTTTTGGTATGGGTTTGGGAAATTGGGGGTACTACTAGGAATTCTGTTGGACACTGATGATTATTCTCTGAAGAGGAAGTTCATTTGACGTGTGGCTCTTTCTGGGGATGGGCGAGGCTACCTGTCTCATCAGCTCTTTCTGGGGACGGGCGAGGCTACCTGTCTCATCAGCTCCTCCTGCCTCATGCGGATGCGCTCCCGTTCCAGTTGGATCCGCTGCAGCCTCATCTTCTGCTGGTGCTGCTGCTGGCTGGTCAGGGGATGTGGGAGGCTCACGAGCCCAGCCTGGGTGCCCTGCTGCTGGAAACTCTGCTGGGAAAGTGGGGGGCTTGAGACCACGGACTGGGCCCAGGCCTGCTGCTGATGATGCTGATGCTGATGCTGTTGCCGCTGGTGATGTGGGTGGTGTTGTTGCTGTTGGTGATGTTGGTGGTGCTGGTGATGGTGGGGCATCACTGTGAGAAAACATGATGTTTACATTAATGGCGTGTGGATTTTTAGTGTATCTAGGTGCTTGAGAACAACTTGAGAGAAAATACATTCATATTAAAGTAGGCCCTTGTATCACCGGATAATGTAATAAAACCGGATAATGTAATAACTTGCCGGATAATGTAATAAACATGTTAAACGGATAACGTAATAACCACCGGATAATGTAATAAGTTATTACATTATCCGGCGAGTAACAACTTTTTTGATGAATAATGCAATAACTTCACCAGATAATGTAATAACATATCAAAATCATTGTATTTATGTTTTATTTTTGAATTTGATACTTGAAAAAAATAAGTGTCACACTTGGCAACACATTTTGCACAGACAAACTTGTGCATGCACACACATGCACGCACGTGCACATGCACACGCTCTTTCTCTCATACACACACACACACTCAGAGAGAAAGAGAGAGAGATACCAGTGAACTGTTGTTTCTTAGAGAGTATAACATTGTAGTCAGTCAATGTGACACATATGTGGCTAATTCTAATGTAGCTACAGTGTATGTATAATCTTATTCAAAAATTACTATCTTTGTTTTAACTCTAGCTTTAGAGGAATAACATTCTATTTAAATGTTTCTGCTCCACGATCACATCGTGGAACTTTACATTCTTGAACACTTGTGTTTAGAGGGTTTTGGAAAGATTTAACACATTTTCACAAATTCTCTTTGAAACAAATAACCTTTATTGTCTCTCTCCAGATCACAGATTGCAGAGGACATGAACTTGTTATCAGAACACTTGTTCTCACCAAAGAAATATAAAGTAGTCCTACTGCTAAGAAAAAAAAAATATATATATATATTCCCAGAATGCCTTAGCCTGCTGGACCACCTGAGGCATATACTGTACTCTTTTTCCAAAATATATATTTGACCTTATAGCGTCTGTAACTGCCAAATATAAAATTATTGCATCTTGCTGAAAATTATATGTAATTAACATAAAGTGGAACGCCATGCAAAACTGTTGCTGCACATTTTCCTTTCAAAAAAGAAAATACAGTACAGTGAAAATACAGTGAAAATACCAAGCATGGACAAACGTGCAGATAACAAGAACTTATCAGAAAACTTGTCCAACATAACAATATATACAGTAGTTATAGCTGTAAGAATATTTTTTTCACAAAATGGCACACAGTCTAGATGTTAGTAGTACTTTAAAACTATAAAAAACATCCTATAAGGATCTAAAATGTGTAACTTTAAAATAAACAATATATTTCAACATTTTTCATGACCTACAATGTAGCAATGTAGTCTTAATACAAACATTTATCTCACAAGTGAATATAATGAGCTACACATCACTAGCCAAATGTGACTATTACATGCTAAATATAAAAGTATTGCATCTTACAGGAAATTAAATTAAATTAAATTCCATTCAAAACTGTTTCATTTCAAAAAAGAAAATAGTGTAGATATGGCTTAGCCTTGGACAGTTCTCTGAAAAGGTATGAAACCCTATTAAATGTTCCAAGCATGGACATGTCCAGATCAAAGGTTAACTTGATTATTATTGACAACCCTGGTCCTAGAGAGCTAGAGTGTGTGCAGACCTTTGTTCCAGACCAGTACTACAATATATGATTCAACTAGAGAGGTGGAGAAACTGCGTGTGCTTTGAAAAATCACCTGTAAGCTATTTATGGCAGGGATGGAAGAAGTGTGAAAGTGTGTGACATAGTTACGAAGTAGCCTATAGGAGTTAGCTATAACCTATTGGCAGTTATTGTGGTATCACCAGTGGTTCAAAATCAACTCTAGTGCATACAGTAAAAAAATCTCTGTGGTATTTTGAGTAATCAATGTAATTTGTTTACAGAATCCATTAAGCTAACATGTACAATGGCAAAACATAATTTTACGCAGCTTCAGAATATTGCAGACACAACAAATTGTAACCACATTTTGTGACTCAAGGTTAAACAGGGTGCCAAGGCTGCATTCATTCAGTTGCTTATTACAGTGCTATCTTCTGATCAGTTTGTGCCATATATTAAATGTAGTGATGTAGCTATCCAGCTATATTCTGAGAAAATAGCTTAACTAAGCTACTTGAAAGCTACATCATTCTGAAAGTAATTACGCTATTCACAGGCTACTGGAAGATGTAGTTACACCAATAGCTTAGCTACTCCCCATTACTGCTTAAAGTCATAGTGCACCGTGTTATGACTGATACGCAGATTGAACCCAAACGTAGGACACTGACACAGAGGATGAGATAAGGTGACAGTATTTATTATATATATACACAATGACTGGCGCAGGGGAACAATGGTGAGGGCAGACGAAGGAGGCAGGCAAGGAAGTGGGCAGGCAGGCAAGCAAGGAAGCGGGCAGGCAGGCAGGCAGGCAGGCAGGCAAGGAAGCGGGCAGGCCGGGAAGCTGGCTGGCAGACAGGCAAGCAGGGAAGCAGGCTTGTAGGCAGGCAAGCAGGGAAGCTGGCTTGTAGGCAGGGAAGCAGGCTTGTAGGCAGGCAAGCAGGGAAGCTGGCTTGTAGGCAGGCAAGCAGGGAAGCTGGCTTGTAGGCAGGCAAGCAGGGAAGCTGGCTTGTAGGCAGGGCAGGGAAGCTGGCTGGCAGGTAGGGAAGCTGGCTTGGAGGCAGGTAAGCTGGCAGGCAAGGAAGTGGGCTGGCTGGTCTGTGGGCAGGCAGGCAGGGTGGCAAACGAATAAATGAACAAAACAGACAGGCGAGAAGTAAACCTAAACAGGGGGAAAAAATGAAAACACATATAAACCGACGAAGAAAATAAACATGGAAGAAATCACGGCTAGGAAGAGCTGCTGCATGTAGCTACCACTGAAGCTGAGAGACAGAACGATCTGACGAGGAATGAAGGAGAAACCGGGGTTGATATACACTGCAGGGCTGATGATAATTGATGGCAGGTGAGTAGACAGCGCAGGTGTTGCAGATTTGTTGTAATCAAGGAGGGAGCCAGAGAATGCAGAGGAGGAAGCCGCGCCCACATCACACACAGACAAACACAACAGGGAGAACCGGAACACAGGGAAAAGGGAAGGGAAAAACATGAGGAAACATAAAAATAAACAAAGTTGCGACCGTGGCCGTAACAGTACCCCACCCTCAACGGTTGCCTCCAGGCAACCCACCAGGTCTGTCGGGATGCTCCCGATGAAAATCCCAGATGAGGAAGGGATCCCAGATGAGGCGACAGAACACCCAACAGCGTTCCTCCGGACCGTAACCTTCCAAGTCCACCAGGTACTGGAAACCCTGACCACGACGGCGCATATCCAGCAACCGCCGAACAGTGAAAGACAGGTGGCCGTCAATGACCCGGGCGGGTGGAGGGGGAATGGCTGGAGGGCACAGAGGACAGAAGTGTCGCTTGAGGAGGGACAGGGTGCGGTGGGCCCTCAGGGAGGCCCGCGGCAGCAGGGAGCGTTGGGCCCTCGGGGAGGCCCGCGGCAGCAGGGAGCGTTGGGCCCTCGGGGAGGCCCGTGGCAGCAGGGAGCGTTGGGCCCTCGGGGAAGCCTGCAGCGCCAGGCAAGGAGAGGCCCTCGGGGAGACCTGCAATGCCAGGCAAGGAGAGGCCCTCGGGGAGGCCTGCAACGCCAGGCAAAGAGGGTCAGAAGCTGGTGAGGGCGCGGCCAAGGGCTCCACAGCAATGCCAGCCTGGGAGACGAAACCAACGTCCAAAAAATTGTTGGTCCCAGAGTCCACCAAAGCCAGCAGGGAGTGGGTTGCCTGGAACGGAGATGGAGTGGGCGCAGGAGGGTTAGGCAGGATTTCCGGAGAAGCTAGGCGAGGATACTTAAGGTCCAGTTGATTCCCCAACTGGGTGACGCTGGCATTGAGGTCCTCTATCGCCTTCCTCAGCTCCTGGAGAGCAAGGCTCTGCTGGCCAAGGAGGGCGCCCTGAACTTCTAAGGCCTTGCGGAAATTGATAGTGTCTGCTGGGTCCATGATGGTCAGATCGTTCTGTTATGACTGATACGCAGATTGAACCCAAACGCAGGACACTGACACAGAGGATGAGATAAGGTGAGGGTATTTATTATATATATACACAATGACTGGCACAGGGGAACAATGGTGAGGGCAGACGAAGGAGGCAGGCAAGGAAGTGGGCAGGCAGGCAGGCAGGCAAGGAAGTGGGCAGGCCGGGAAGCTGGCTGGCAGACAGGCAAGCAGGGAAGCAGGCTTGTAGGCAGGCAAGCAGGGAAGCTGGCTTGTAGGCAGGGAAGCAGACTTGTAGGCAGGCAAGCAGGGAAGCTGGCTTGTAGGCAGGTAAGCAGGGAAGGTGGCTTGTAGGCAGGCAAGCAGGGAAGCTGGCTTGTAGGCAGGGCAGGGAAGCTGGCTGGCAGGTAGGGAAGCTGGCTTGGAGGCAGGTAAGCTGGCAGGCAAGGAAGTGGGCTGGCTGGTCCATGGGCAGGCAGGCCAGATGGCAAACGAATAAACGAACAAAACAGACAGACGAGAAGTAAACCTAAACACGGGGAAAAAAGGAAAACACATATAAACCGACGAAGAAAATAAACATTGAAGAAATCACGGCTAGGAAGAGCTGCTGCATGTAGCTACCACTGAAGCTGAGAGACAGAACGATCTGACGAGGAATGAAGGAGAAACCGGGGTTGATATACACTGCAGGGCTGATGATAATTGATGGCAGGTGAGTAGACAGCACAGGTGTTGCAGATTTGTTGTAATCAAGGAGGGAGCCAGAGAATGCAGAGGAGGAAGCCGTAAAAAATGTGGCTCGTAGTTTCTGACTGGTTGGCCACCCCTGATCTACAGGCTATTTACAGTGAATCGCAAAACAAAACCAATTTTGATAAAAACAGACTGATTGTTGTTCTAATTGGAGCATTTATTTTAATTCAGCTAGTTACAGTAGGTCAATCACACAATCAATCAATTTTTATATAGAACGGTAAATGTATCTGTGGCAGAGCAGTAAGCGCACACACCGGTCCTGTGTATAATAATTACATCTGTGTGCTTTAAGACTGCTCTGCTCCCTTCAGTAGGTGGCTGGAACCAGGAGGGAGAGGCGTTTGAGACCGAGGAGCGAGAAGAAAAGCGAAAGAAACGCGAAAGAAAAGCAAAAGTTAAAATACAGTCAAACTGAAAAGTGCCAGTTCAATATTGTTTTATGTTGCTGTGTGTGGATGAGCCCCACAGTCTGTATCCTGTTAAGGCACTGTTCTTGTGTGTGGATGAGCCCCACGGTCTGCATCCTGTTAAGGCACTGTTCTAGTGTGTGGGTGAGCCCCACGGTCTGCATGCTGTTAAGGCACTGCTCTGGTGTGTGGATGAGCCCCACGGTCTGCATGCTGTTAAGGCACTGTTCTAGTGTGTGGATGAGCCCCACGGTCTGCATCCTGTTAAGACACTGTTCTAGTGTGTGGATGAGCCCCTCTCTCTCTCTCTCTCTCTCTCTCTCTCTCTCTCTCTCTCTCTCTCTCTCTCTCTCTCTCTCTCTCTCTCTCTCTCTCTCTCTCTGTGTGTGGGGTGTGTAATATTATTATTACTTCAGCAGGGGTGGTGGGGGGGCAGGGGACTGTGGCCCAACTGTGCCCTTGGGTCAGTCCTGGGGCTCAATCCATCACCTCCCTGCTGCCTATAGGGGTCACACGGGGCTCCATGATGAGAAACACATGTTCAGAGAGCAACACAAGCACATACCAATACTCCCTCCTCTCAGTGTAGTCCACATTTTATTTTCTTACTTCATGGAATCAAAATGGATTTAATTGGGACTTCTAAAATGTCAAATAAACAAACAACTGTAAAGCTTTTTGTTAATTAATTACAAATAAAAAACAGACACTAATTGATTTCATAAGTATTCACCCCTTTTGCTAAGACAGCTAAATAAACCCTGGTGCAATCAATTGTCTTCAGAGGTCACATAATTATTTCCACTTGTGTACAATTAAGGTGTTTCAAGTTATTTTAAATTAAATCAAATCAAATCAAATCAAAAAGGTCCCACAGTAGGTTAGTTCATTTCCAAACAAGAGCTTCATCATGAAGAGCAAAGAACATTCAAAGCAAATCTGAGAAAAGGTTCTTCGAAAGCACCAATCAGGGGAAGGATATAAGAATTACTGTTGATTTTTTTATTTGACATTATAGAGTATTTTGTGGCAAGAAATCACAATTAAATCCATTTTGATTCCATGAAGTAAAAAATATATAATGTGGAAAATGCCAAAGGGGGTGAATACTTATACCCACTCTAACCATATGTGTATGCATTTAGGGGCCTAAAATATATTTAAATGCATGCAAACTGTATGCTAATTATATTGTATTATACTTATTTCACATATGCTTTCAATATATATTTATGCAATACATTTTCTGAAATGAAAAGTAGTATTAATAATAGAAATGCATTTTCTTTTAAGAATTATAAAAGTTCCTCATATTGGAAATGTGATTAATTTGGTATGCGAGGGGCAAGCATGAAATAAGCATATTTATATTTATATCAACAAAGTGGAGACAGGGATCTATCCTACAAACTTAGTATTTTCCTTTATTCAACCTGGAAGTCCCACTGAAATATGGGATCTCTTTTACAAGGGAGACCTGGCCAAGACAACAGCAGCAATAAAACATACAGTATATCATACATAAAAACATATTACAATCTCTTAATGTCTCTTCTTGGCAAAGAGGGCAAATATAATATCACTCAGTCACAACCTGTTATAGCCATGATATATACCTGTCACAACCTGTTATAACCATGATATTTACCTGTTATAACCAGGATATTGACACTCTTAACAAAAGAGCCATACTGCCGGAAAGAAATAATGTACAGTAAATGTAGATGGAGGGAGGGCAGAAATTCTTAAGTCCAAAAAGCTGGATTTTTGTTTCATCTGACCACAAGACATGATTCCAATTGTAGTTCAGATGTAGTTGAATTCAAGATGCCTTTTTTGGGGAATTGTCTTGAAAAGAGGCTTCCTACTTGCAACTCTGCCATAAAGGCCATTGTCATGTAGGCATTGTCGAATGGTAGCTTTGCACACTTTGTAACCCCAAGATGCCATGCTGTTTTGGAGATTTTGAACAATGCCCCTTGGACTTCTTTTTGCCCCTCAAACCATCCGTCTTCACTACATGTGGGGGCAAGATAGACTTGCGTCCTCTACCTGGCAGGTTAGCCACTGTTCCAGTGGCCTTAAACTTCCTAATAATTGACACAACAGTGGAATGGTGTAACTTTTTAGTAATTTTTTTGTAGCCATCTCCTGATCTGTAGAGCAGTGGTTCTCAAAATGGGGTCCGTGGCACTTAGCCAGGGGATCCGTGAAAAGTTTGTCATTCTGGTGGCTATTAAAAAAAATTTGTGTATACTTTGAAGGGGTATATCTTTAAATTTTTTATATATAATAATATCATATTTTTATATAATATTATAATAATATAACATATAATAACATCATATTTTTATATAATATTATAATAATATAACATATAATAATATAACATATAATAATATTATAATAATATAACATATAATAATATAATATATAATAATATATATAAGAACATAAGAACATAAGAATACATAATGACGAGAACGGGCCGTTTGGCCCATCTAGGCTCGTCATGTCCTAATCTAAAGAGTAGCTAGTACTATATCTAGCCTGGACTTGAATAGCCCAAGTGTTTCTGCCTCTACTACCCGACCTGGCAAGCTGTTCCAGGCATTGACAACTCTCTGTGTAAAGAAAAACTTCCTAATATCTGTGTGGAATTTGCCTTTAAATAATTTCCACCTGTGGCCTCTTGTTCTGCTGACACCACTTATCTTAAAAAATCTTTGGTATTTCACTTTGTTAATCCCTTTTAGGAATTTAAAAACCTCAATCAAATCCCCCCTAAGTCTCTGTTTGCTACCTTTCATACCAGGTATCAGTTTAGTTGCCCTTCTTTGGACTTTTTCAAGAGCTTCTATATCTTTCTTGTAGTGCGGTGCCCAGAACTGCACACAGAATTCTAAGTGAGGTCTGACAAAGGCATTATACTGTATAACATTAATATAATCTCCTTTGATTTATACTCAATACTTTTTGCTATGTATCCCAGCATCCTGTTTTTTTTTTTTTACTGCTGTAGCACACTGCTTTGATGCAGATAGGCTTTGATCAACTACAATTCCTTCAAGTCTTCTTCAAATTGAACAACCATAAAATACTCCTGTCTAATGTTTTTATTTCCCACACGCATAACTTTACATTTAGCAATATTGAATGTCATCTGCCATGTATCTGCCCATTTTTGGATTTTGTTTAAATCATCTTGGATTACTTTAGTCGATTCCAAACTGTTCGACAAGTTTAGTATCATCTGCAAATGTGACTATTTTGCTACTAACATCCATATCTGTCACGTCTCGTGTTCGTGTTCCCTGTAAATGCACTGCATGGCCAAAAATAAAGTCACCACCTGGATTTAACTAAGCAAATAGGTAAGAGCCTTCCATTGGATAATTACTGCAGTGATTAATATGTTTTAGCTGGCAACAAGTTATTTGTACAAGTCCACTCTCCTTGGACTGGTTCCCACTTACTTGTGTACATATCTCTCCAAAAGTCAAGGCCATTATAGCCTGCGCTCCCAAGATGCTTTGCAGTTGTCTGTTCCTCGTGCTCGCACTGAGCTGGGCAAAAAAGCATTTAAGTACGCTGCCCCCTCTACCTGGAACATCTTTCAGAAAGACTTCAAACTGACAGAATTTATTTCGTTTGGTAAATTTGTTTCAGTCTTAAAGGACTTAGAATGTGGCACTATTGGAGTTTGTCGTTGTGCACTAAATTTGAAAACTGTGTAATCCCGAAACTGTATTTTTTAGCTGGATGTTGTGAGAAATTGTTTGTTATTGTATGTAACCTTAATGTTTATTTGTTTTATGCTGCCCTCTTGGCCAGGTCTCTCTTGTAAAATAGATTTTTAAATCTCAATGTGACTACCTGGTTAAATAAAGGTAAATTGAAATTGAAGTTATTTAACCCTAACTAACTCATTTCTTTAACAACCATGTCGGAAGACATATCCTTTGGTCATGGAAAAGATGTTAATCTGTTTCAGAAGGGTCAAATTATTGGCCTGCATCAAGCAAAGAAAACAACTAAGGAGATTGCTGAAACTACTAAAATTGGGTTAAGAACTGTCCAACGCATTGGAAGGATAGTGGTGAACCATCATCTTCGAGGAAGAAATGTGGTCGGAAAAAAAATCTTGAATGATTGTGATTGGCGATCACTTAAACGTTTGGTGAAATCATATCGTAAAAAATCAACAGTATTACCCTGTTCCAGAGTGATGGGCGCATCAGGGTAAGAAGAGAGGCGGATGAAGTGATGCACCCATCATGCCAAGTGCCTACCGTACAAGCCTGTGGGGGGAGTGTTATGATCTGGGGTTGCTGCAGTTGGTCAGGTCTAGGTCCAGCAACGTTATGTGCCCAAAGAATGAGGTCAGCTGAATATAATAACCTGAATATACTGAATGACCAGGTTTTTCCATCAATGGATTTTTTCTTCCCTGATGGCACGGGCATATTCCAAGATGACAATGCCACAATTCATCGGCCTCAAATTGTGAAAGAGTGGTTCAGGGAGCATGAAACATCATTTTCACACATGGATTGGCCACCACACAGTCCAGACCTTAACCCCATTGAGAATCTTTGGGATGTGCCGGAGAAGACTTTGCGCAGCGGTCCGGCTCTCCCATCATCAATACAAGATCTTGGCAAAAAATTAATGCAATTCTGGATGGAAAGAAATGTTGTGACATTGCAGAAGCTTATCGAAACGATGCCACGGCAAATGCGTGCCGTAATCAAAGCTAAAGGCGGTCCAACAAAATATTAGAGTGTGTGACTTTTTTGGGGGACGGGCAGTGTAGATGATTTGGTTCATTTCATGTTTTCCTGGTTGTCCGGTCCGTGTTTTCACTATCTCTTACCTGTTTCCAGTCTCGTCATTGTATTATCGTTTTCACCTGTTCCTCATGTGTTTGATTGCAGTTAGCTGCATTCGTGTTAATTCCTGATTGTTTCTCGTTATGTCTGATGTAGTTAGCTGTTCGTTTCCCATAAGAACATAAGAACATAAGAATACATAATGATGAGAACGGGCCGTTCGGCCCATCTTGGCTCATCATGTCCTAATCTAAAGAACATCTAGTACTACATCTAGCCTGGCCTTGAATAGCCCGAGCGTTTCTGCCTCTACTACCTGACCTGGCAAGCTGTTCCAGGCATTGACAACTCTCTGTGTAAAGAAAAACTTCCTAATATCTGTGCGGAATTTGCCTTTAACTAATTTCCACCTGTGGCCTCTTGTTCTGCTGACCCCACTTATCTTAAAAAATCTTTGGTATTTTACTTTGTTAATCCCTTTTAGGAATTTAAAAACCTCAATCAAATCCCCCCTAAGTCTGCGTTTGCTAAGTTTAAATAAATTGAGTGCCTTAAGTCTATCATCATAACTTTTACCTTTCATACCAGGTATCAGTTTAGTTGCCCTTCTTTGGACTTTTTCAAGAGCTTCAATATCTCTCTTGTAGTGCGGTGCCCAGAACTGCACACAGTATTCTAAGTGCGGTCTTACAAAGGCGTTATATAACATTAATATAACCTCCTTTGATTTGTACTCTATACCAGGCCATGAACTTAGACAGTCATGTGTCCTCACTGACCCGAAACTGCTTTTTCCATCTTCGCAATATCGCCAGACTCAGGTCCATTGTATCCCACGCCGAACTCGAAATGGCGGTCCACGCTTTCATATCATCTCGGCTGGACTACTGCAACTCTCTTTTCACCTGTCTGAGTAAAACCTCCGTTCATCGCCTTCAGCTGGTTCAAAACGCCGCTGCCCGCTTACTCACCAGGTCCAAAAAGTCCTGTTCTATTACCCCCATTCTGGCCTCGTTGCACTGGTTACCGATTCCGTTCAGGATCCAGTACAAGATCCTGTTGACCACTTACAAAGCTCTAAATAATCACGCCCCTGCCTACATCTGCGACCTCATTACTCCACACCACACCACCCGCTCCCTGAGGTCCTCTAACCAGGGTCTCCTGGCAGTGCCCAGGACCCGACTCAAGACCAAGGGGGACAGAGCATTCGGGGTGGTCGCTCCAAGGCTGTGGAACTCACTGCCCCCAAATCTGAAATCTGTAGCTACACTCAACGTGTTCAAAGGGCACCTGAAGACGTTCCTTTTCAGGCAGGCTTTTGCGTAGTGTCAGTTCTATTCTCTCTCTTTCTTATATTTTTAATTTTTCGCTGCTCTTGACAGCAGCCTTTGTCTGCACTCTGACACTAGGGCCACTGTGTTCTGTGTCCAGCTGCACTCTGTGTTTTAGCAGTGGTAACTTAGGGTGCCTTAGGGTTAGGGTTTGTATTGTATTGTTAGGAGTTTGTAGGGTAGGGTTTGTATTGTATTGTGCTATGTGTTTTAGCAGTTTGTGTCTTAGCAGTGTTCTGTGTTTTTAGCAGCAGTCTGTGCTTTTCACTGTTTGTATGGTACTGTGTCTCTGCACTTTCCGCGTACTCACTTTTTTTTTTGTGTGTCTGCTTTTGCATGATCTGCTGTGCCTTTAGCATTGTTCAATGTTTTTGTGTCTCACATTTATTGATTTTTATGCTCTGTAAAGCACTCTGTGCATTCGTGCTGGGAGGGGTGCTATATAAATAAACCCTTACTTACTTACTTACTTACTATACTTTTTGCTATGTATCCCAGCATCCTGTTGGCTTTTTTCACTGCTGTAGCACACTGCTTTGATGCAGATAGGCTTTGATCCACTACAACTCCTAAATCCTTTTCAAATTGAACACCTACTAACTTTTCTCCTCCCATAAAATACTCCTGTCTAATGTTTTTATTTCCCACATGCATTACTTTACATTTAGCAATATTGAACGTCATCTGCCATGTATCTGCCCATTTTGGATTTTGTTTAAATCATCTTGGATTACTTTTGTCGATTCCAAACTGTTTGCCAAACCCCAAGTTTAGTATCATCTGCAAATTTAACTATTTTGCTACTAATGTCCATATCCAGATCATTTATGTAAATAAGGAAGAGCAGAGGTCCCAGCACCGATCCCTGCGGGACACCACTGCCCACAGCACCGAGGTCAGATTCGGCCCCACCTACTGTTACTCTTTGTATTCGCCCTTGCAGCCAATTTTTAACCCACTGTGAAACTACTCCTACAATTCCTACTGATTTCATTTTAGCAATGAGCCTCTCATGTGGTACCTTGTCAAATGCTTTCTGAAAGTCCAAATATATAACATCATAAGCCTGGTTCAGGTCAACACACTTTGTAGCCTCTTGAAAAAGTCCAGGAGGTTTGTTAGGCATGACCTCCCCTTGAGAAATCCATGCTGGCTCTCCCTTAAAATACTATTATTTTTCAAGAATGATTCCAGCTTATCCCTAATAATACATTCCAGCATTTTACATGCGATGCAAGTTAAACTGACAGGCCTATAGTTCCCTGGGTCAGTACGGTCTCCTTCTTATATATTGGAATTATACTACCCTGCTTCCAGTCATCTGGTATTTCTCCAGTGATTATGGATTGACTGAAAATATCTGTCAATGGTTTATATATAATTTCCCCAAGTTCTTTGAGTACTCTGGGATATATTCCATCCGGGCCTGCTGCCTTATTTGTCTTAAGTTTTTGTAGTTTTTGTAGTACTTCTACATCCCTTATCTCAAAGTCCTCCAGAACATTCCGTACCTTGTCTATACATTTAGGCATATTTATAACCTCTTCTCTAGTAAAGCTCTCCACAAAGTAACTGTTTAGTGTGTTTGCAATGTCCTTATTATTATAAACCAAAGTTCCTTCCTTATTCTTAATGCACTTAACCTCATCTTTAACTTTCCTTTTTCTACTACAATATTGAAAAAACTTCTTAGGGTTACTTTTTGCATCTTGGGAAATTTTAATTTCAAACCGCCTTTAGCTGATCTTATTTCCTTTTTAGCCTTAGCCCGCATATTACAATAATCTAACTTGTTTCTCTCTGAGTTATCCTTTTTATATACTCTATACAGTCGTTTCTTTTGCCTCAAAATCACCCGTAAAGATTTAGTCATCCATTGTGGAGACTGTTTTTTCATCCTATTTTTCCTTACTTTGGGGATGAATTTACACTGTACATCTACAATAACCCTTTTAAATATAGTCCATTTTTCATTCACAGTTCTGCAATCTAGAAGTTTAACCCAATCTATATTACTTAAATTCTCTCTCATTTTATTAAAGTCAGCTCGTCTAAAATTAAAAATTCGAGAGTTAGAGGAGGCTGTCTTAACTTGCCAAAAAAATATCAAAAATAACTGCACTGTGGTCACTTGCTCCTATTGGTTCTCCTACCTCTGTGCTGCAAATTCTATCAGGATTGTTACACAAAACCAGATCCAGTATTGATTTCCCTCTTGTAGGCTGAGTAACAGACTGTACCAAAAAGCAGTCATTGACCATATCTATAAACTCCTCTTCACATTTGCCCTGACCTGTCACTATCTCCCAATTGATAGAGGGGTAATTGAAGTCGCCATGTTCATTTCCTGATTGTCTCGTTATTGTATTATCGTTTTCACTTAATTCCTCATGTGTCTGATTGCAGTCAGCTGCATTCATGTTAATTCCTTATTGTTTCTCGTTATGTCTGATGTATATAAGCTGTGCGTTTTCCCATGTTCATTGCCAGATTGTCTTGTGCTTTGCTTATGCTTCCACAACTTTCCAGCATTTTCTTCGTTTACCCATGTTTTGTTTCCTGTTCGTGCTTCCGTTTTCGTGCTTCCGTGTTCGTGCTTCCGTGTTCGTGTCTTAGTCTCGTTCCCGATCCACCTGTTCATGCTCCTTGTGGTTCCAGCCCGCTCCTCTCTGTGTTCCCCGGACAAGGAGAAAATAGGTATTTTGAATTTGCCTTCATTGAAACCAACGAAGGGAGACTGAAGTGTGTGATTTGTCTGCAGGTGCTTGCTAATGAAGCCTGCTAAACTAAAGAGACATCTGGGTACAAAACATCTTGAGTGTGCTAAGAAAAGCAGGTGTTTTTTTAACATAAGGGCGAGGAGTACCGCCAACAGCAAACCAGAATGACAAGTCTCACTACCATTCCAGTCAAGGCACAGTGGGCCTCATACCTGGTAGCACAGAGAATAGCCAAAGCTAAGAAGCACCACATGATCGGGGAGGAACTGGTGCTCCCAGCTGCGGTAGAGATGTGTGAGGTTATGATCGGGAAGGAGAACGCAACTACACTGAAAACTGTACTTCTGTCAAATGACACAGTACAAAGGAGAATTGAAGACATGGCCAGTGACATTAAATCGCAACTCATGGAGAGATTGTGAATGTGTCATTTTTCAATTCAACTAGATGAGTCCACCAATGTGTCTAATTATGTCCAGTTCATTGCGCTGGTTCGCTACCAATGGGATAGACACATTTTGGAGGATTTTTTGTTTTGTAAAGAGGTGACTGGGCGAGCAACAGGTGAGGAGATATTTAATACCCCCCCCACTGGGGCCACATATACTAAAAAATGTATGCATTCACTCCTGTAAGTCGCTTTGGATAAAAGCGTCTGCTAAATGGCATATATATATATATATATATATATATATTATATTATTAATATAATTGATACTTTCATGAGTGAAACAAATCTGAAATGACAACACTGTGTCGCTATCTGCACTGATGGCGCAGCTGCTATGACTGGCCGCAAGAGCAAGGTGGTTGCGAGAATAAAGGCACTAAATCCGCAGATTGTAGCCACACACTGCATGCTGCATAGGCAGGTTCTCACATCCAAAGTCAAGGCCCCTGAACTGCATTCTATTCTCAGTGATATAACTGTGGTTAATCACGTGAAATCAAAGCCACTGCAGTCTCTGTCTGTTCATGCAGCTGTACAAAGAAATGGATGCAGGATATGACATTGGCCATGCCCTAGTGTCTTATGGAGTGAAAACTTTCCATACTGTCACCTCCTCAACGTGTTACCACCACTGTTAGGCTGGTTATTCTTGATCGGGTGTGGATGGTTTGGAACTCTCATGGCTGCGTGTGTATATCTGTATATTTCCTATGCTTGTGTTCCCCTGCTCTCACATAATGCTACTGGCTATAGCACTGCTTTTTCTGACTACATGTTCTCTTCTCTGCCTTGGCCTCTGACTCACCTGCCCCTGAGCCCTAGATGCTGCGAGAAGTGTGAGCTGCCCCCATCAACCCTCACCCCCACGCCTACCCCAGCCCCTGGATCTTTATCAGGTGTGTGAATAAAAACTGAGTCTACTGTATATATACACACACAGTCCTTTGCAAAAGTTCAAATTAAATCCATTTATCTAAGCAGAAAGCGTTTATGTGGTTGAAAAAGCACATTGAAGTAAACACAAAAAAACATTAATACAATGAAAAATAACAAAATCTTAGTGTTTTTAAAACAAGTCAGTATTTTTATCTTTTTTTCTGATTCTTTACCATTTTTCTCTCAATGTAATTGCCAATTATACCCTCTATTTTATTTTGATTTGCCCTCCCCACATGAATTCGCCGCTCGTCTCTATGAGACAAGCAAATTCTCAGAGGGCAGCAAACTCCGCTTCCTTCAAGATGGAATTCGCCCACCAACGTTCTGGAGACACCCTTACGTTCTGGAGACACCCTTACGTGCTTCACAGCAAACTCCTGCCTGGGGGTCTGGCAGAGACGGCTTTCGAACCACGTCCCTGATAGGCAGCGCACACTCCTATCGGACCAGCCAAGATATGGTGTGTTAGACCGCAGCGCTATCCGCCGCCCCAACAAGTCAGTATTTTGTTTGGCCTCCCTTAGAATGCAAAACTCAATTCGCTTTGGTAGACTGTCATGTAATTTTAAATTATTCAAAGCTTCTTGCAGGATTTGCCATAATTCTTCTTTTGACAGATTTTTTTTCTTTTCCCCATTGAAGTGATCACACACCGCTTCAATTATGCTGAGGTTGGAGCACTGAGGTGGCCAATCTAATACTGTGAGTGTTCCATCTGCACACTTCCGCTCCAAGTAGGTCTTAATTGCGTTTGCAGTGTGTTTGGGGTCGTTATCGTGCTGAAAGAAAGTTTTTGCCAATCAGTAATTTTCCCGAAGGTACAGCATAATGAATCAAGATCTGTTTATATTTCTTCAGCATTCATAATTTAAACGATTTTGACCAGATCCCCTACACCAGTGGTCCCCAAACTACGGCCCGCGGGCCGGATCCGGCCCGCCTCCACATTTGGCCCGGCCCCCTGAACAATACCAGAGACGCATTATGATTTTTTTCAGTCTGGCCACGCGAATCTAAAACTCGCCCCTGTCAAATAAAACGGAATAATGGCGAAAAGGTTAGGTAAAGAAAAATTGATTCAGAATGCAGGGTATTTAACCTGCAGTGGTCAAACGATTATTTTTTTGTTCAATGCAAAGAAAAGGCTGTTTGTCTCATCTGTCAAGAGGCGGTGGCGGTATTCAAAGAATACAATCTGCGCCGACACTATGAATCCCGTCACAAAGACAAGTATGATAGCTTGCAAGGCCAAATGCGAGCAGACAAACTCTCAAAGCTAAAAAGTGGACTGTTAGCTCAGCAGAATACATTTGTACGCCAAGCTCAGCTGAACCAGTCATCCGTTCGGGCCAGCTTTCGGGTTTCGCGTTTTTACGAGCTGCTACCCGAAATTAACGCATTTCTTCATTCAAAAGACAAAACGGTCCCAGAGCTGATCGACCCAGAATGGAAATGGCACCTCGCATTTTTAACAGACGTGACAGAAATGCTGAACAGCCTTAACTTGCAGCTACAAGGCCAGGGGAAACTCATTTGCGACATGTATTCTCACATAAAAGCATTTGAGGTGAAACTAGCGCTGCTTTTGGAACAAGTGAAAAAGCACAACTTCATCCATCTCCCTGCTACCCAAAACCTCTCTGCAGAGAACCCAGCGGTCCCGTTCCCAGCTGAAAAGTGTGTGGAAGCACTGGAAATGCTGAAGGCGGAGTTCAGTGTGCGATTCCGGCAACTACATGTTAATGCAAAAGAAATCCGTCTTTTCCAGAACCCCTTCGTTGCCGACATCGATGAAGCCCAGCCTTCTTATCAGTTTGAGTTATCCGAGTTACAGAACTGTGATGTTCTGAAAGACGCATTCAAGCCCAACAGTCTCATTGACTTCTATGCCGCCCTCCCAAACGACACGTACCCTAACATAAAAAAACACGCAATGAAGATGTCCACACTTTTTGGCAGCACGTATATCTGCGAGCAAACCTTTTCACACATGAAACATGAAACATGAACACAAGAACTTTGAGAGACTGCTCATATGAGTCATTTAAGTAAGAGATTCTGCTCTGACAACTAAGCGGAACTTTTACCTGTTAAGATTGTGCACGGCACAACAGAAAGTTAATGTTCAATGGACTTTTTTTCTGTGAAGAACCCAGAGAGGGTTATTTGGTTATTATTTATTTCATAAATAGTGTTATTTATTTCATTAATAGTGTTATTATTTATTTCATAAATAGTGTTATTTATTTCATTAATAGTGTTATTATTTATTTCATAAATAGTGTTATTTATTTCATTAATAGTGTTATTATTTATTTCCTGCCTTTTTTTCTGTGAAGATCCCGGAAAGGGTTATTAATATTTGGTTATGTGTGGCTTTCTGGAAAACAATAAATGTTTACGTTTAGGCACCCCTGCGATCGTCATACTTTTTCTGTTACAAACTGACCCCGGCCCCCATCAGAGAAGGGAAAAGTTATGTGGCCCTCACAGGAAAAAGTTTGGGGACCCCTGCCCTACACCATTGGCTGAAATGCACCCCCAGACCATGACAGAGCCACCACCGTGCTTCACAGAAGGCTGCAGACAGGCATCAATGTACTTCTCGCCAACTCTTCTTCTTACATACTGGCATCTTTGTGAACCAAAAATTTGGACTCATCGCTCCATAAGACTTTCTGCCACTGGTTGTTGCTCCTTGCTTTATGGTCTTTTGCTTATTGCAATCTCTTCTGCTGGTTGCCTTTCCGCAAGAATGGTTTCTTAGCTGCAACACATCCTACAAGACCATTTCTTGTCAGACTTCTTCTCACTTGAAGTGTGTACTTTGGTGGCAGATGACCGATGCTGAGGAAGTGACCTTTAAGTACTGTTCATCAGATGCAGACAGCTTTTTAGGTCTTCCACTCCATTTTCTGTCTTCAACTTGCCCAGTTTCTTCAAATTTCTTCATGACAGCTTGAACACCACATCTTGAAAATCCGTTCATGCGGGCAATTGCTCGCTGAGAATTGCCTTGTTGATGCAAAACTATGACCTTATGTCTTAGTAAAACTAAACGAAATACATGGAATGGCCGGAGTGCCTGGAGAGGTTTGGGAACCAAACCTGTGTTCTTCTAGCCTCCCAAAGAGAAAGCTCTCCAGGTTTCCTTATCCTAGAAGGCACAAGAAGGAAAAGAAGAAGGATAAGGACAGAGAGAGGGAGCATGGCAGGGACAGGAAAGAGGAGAAATACCGAAACCGAGATGAAAGAAAGAAGAGAAGGAAAGACTAGAGAAGGGGAGAAAAAAAAGGAGAGTGAAAGATTCGAGAGGCAGATGAAGAATAAAGAAGACTTACCTGGTAGCACAGACTGCTCACAAAAAATTGACTTTGAAAATCCTTAGTGATGATGAATATTTGAGTTTACACGGCTCCCTTTAAGTTAAATGCAAGTAATTGTTATGCTTCCCGCCTACACAATTAGGGGCTGGAATGTAGGAGCCAAAAACACATTTTGTTTAAAAGGATAGAAATGTATATGTTGTATGGAATAAGTTCATAGTTATGTATCTACATATTATTTAAAAAATCGTCAATAATGCACTATTATTTATAGTGACGTATTTCATTCAAATTAGTGAGGAAGTAGAACGTGGAAGCTTTAGGAGCTCGGCGCACTACAGTTTTTGACCGTAAGTGAAAACTTAATCGTAAGCATGATTGATACTTTTGATTACGTTGATTGATACTTAGCGTTTCAATCGGTTTTGTTTTAACAGGCGTAGCACCCGTGTCTGTAGTTGATTAGTGGGACGAACCCGTGAGTTGGTAATTAGTCTCTATTGTTGTCAGGGGGCATTCGCCACATATAAGCAACCATAGTTGTGGATATCGGTAGCTTTTCGCGGCAGCCTCACCTTCCAGGCCTCACCGAACGAAGACTCGGCGGACAAAGATGGAGGAGTCTACCTGCAGGAGTCCACCAAGGGGGGCCAGCTAGGGAGTGCTCGCCGCAAGGTAAGTATCATAGTTTTGTATCTCCCTGTTCTACTTCCTCTGCATCTAACACTACATGCTACCTCCCTATCCCAGTCCATGTCTCCTCTTCTAGATTGCCTAGAAGGAGAGATTCTACTCACACCTGAAACCTCTCCAATCTCATCCACCCTCCTAGATCTCCCGGTGTTGACGTGGTGGTAGCAGGTGGACTATGGAACTGCCAGTCCGCTGTCCGGAAGGCCGATTTCATCTCGGCCCAGGCCTCACTACTCTCCCTGCAGTTCCTGGCGCTCACGGAGATGTGGATCACTCCACAGAACATGGCCATCCCTGCTGCTCTCTCCGCTGCCTACACCTTCTCCTACACTCCACGACCCTCAGGTAGAGGTGGAGGGACAGGTATACTGATCTCCCCCCTGTGGAGATTTGGTATTGTTCCTCTTCCTCACTTCTCACCCTCCTCCTTTGAATTTCATGCTGTCACTGTGCCATGTAAACTGCACATCATTGTTCTTTATCGCCCTCCAGGTCCACTGGGGAGTTTCCTAGATGAGATGGATGCCCTACTCAGCGCTTTCCCTGAGGATGGCACTCCCGTCTTACTCCTTGGTGACTTCAACCTGCCGCTGGAGACCTCTCAGGCCTCTGCATTCCTCCCCCTGCTTCAGTCCTTCGACTTCACCCTGGCTGAATCCCCATCCACCCACAAGGCCGGTAACCAACTGGACCTGATCTTCACTAGGAACTGCGCATCACCCAACATTACGGTATCTTCTCTACATGTGTCTGACCATTGCTTTCTGTCTTTCTCCCTCCCCCTCCCCTCTGTGCCTAATCCATCCTCACCTGCTCCCACTGTCCTTGTCCGTCGCAACCTCTGCTCTCTCTCCCCCGCTGCCCTGTCGGCTACTGTTCTATCTTCCCTTCACCCTACTGATGCCTTCTCTCACCTACCTGCTGAGGAGGCATCGTCTACCCTACTTTCCTCTGTCTCCTCCTCCTTTGACTCACACTGTCCTCTATCTACTAAACCTGCGCGCCTCTGCCCCCCCGCCCCCTGGCTAACTGACTCCTTTCGGGCTAACAGACTGAAACTGCGAGCGGCAGAAAGGAAATGGAGAAAATCCAAATCCCCTGTAGCTCTGACTGATTTCCACACACTCCTGGCTTCCTTCTCCTCTAACCTCTCCTCTGCTAAGTCTGCATTTTTCCTTTCCAAAATTCAATCTTCAGTTTCTAACCCTCGTAAACTCTACTCTACGTTTTCCTCTCTCCTCACCCCTCCTCCTCCCCTCCAGTCCATTGCTATGGACATCCTCCCCTTTGTCTCCAATGTCATTAACTCCTATTTCCTCTGGCTCTGTCCCCTCTTCCCTAAAATGTGCTCATGTTGTCCCTCTCCTCAATAAACCCTCTCTGAATCCTGCTGTTATTTCAAACTACCGACCTGTCTCTCTCCTCCCATTCCTTTCCAAAACGTTAGAGCGGGCTGTCTATAACCAACTGTCTGCTCATCTCTTACAGAATGACCTGCTTGATCCCAACCAATCTGGGTTCAGAGCAGGCCACTCCACAGAGACTGCTCTCCTTGCTGTCACTGAGGCTCTTCACGGGGCTAAGTCCCAATCCCTTAGCTCCGCCCTCCTCCTCCTCGACCTGTCGGCAGCATTCGACACCGTGGACCACCGGATCCTGCTCTCATCTCTCGTCGAGATGGGAATCTCTGGATCTGCGCTGACATGGTTCGAGTCCTACCTGGCTGACTGGTCCTACCAGATGACCTGGAGAGGATCCCTCTCCTCTCCCCACACCCTCTACCGGAGTCCCGCAGGGCTCGGTGCTAGGCCCCGTCCTATTTTCTCTGTACACCAAGTCACTTGGCTCTGTTATTTCTGCTCATGGTTTTTCCTATCACTGTTATGCTGATGACACTCAACTGTTCCTCTCCTTCTCTCCATTTGATACCCAGGTCCCGGCACGGATCTCTGCATGCCTGGCTGACATCTCCGCATGGATGTCCACCCACCACCTGAAGCTGAACCTGGGGAAGACAGAGCTGCTCTTCCTCCCAGCAAAGGGCTCCCCGATGATTGATGCGTCAATCACCGTGGAAGGCTCCATAGTGTCTCCGTCCCAGTCTGCCAGGAATCAACCAGCTGGACAACCAGCTGTGCTTCTCGAGCCATATTGCAGCGATCACTCGGACCTGCCGATTCTCCCTCCACAACATCCGGAGGATCCGACCGTTCCTCACCCAAGAGGCCACTCAACTCCTGGTCCAGGACCTGGTGATCTCACATCTGGACTACTGCAATTCCTTGCTGGCAGGCCTTCCGGCCTGTGCCATCAAGCCAAGCCACTGCAACTAGTCCAGAATGCTGCCGCTCGTCTGGTGTTCAACCAGCCAAAGTTTACCCACGTCACCCCTCTACTCTCCTCTCTGCACTGGCTCCCCATCGCAGCACGCATCAGATTCAAATCACTGGTGATTGCTTTTCAAGTGGCCAGAGGTACTGCTCCCCCTTACCTCCAGTCACTCATCACTCCCTACACCCCTCCCAGACCCCTCCCCTCCGCCTCCTCTGGTAAACTGACTGTCCTTTCCCTCCGGGCGCCTGGCAGCCGTTCCTCGCGGTCTTGCCTCTTCTCTGTCCTGATCCCTCGCTGGTGGAACAACCTTCCGCAATCGGTCAGGACCGCGGAATCACTTGCAATCTTCCCACCCACCTCTTCAGACTCCACTACCACTGAACTCTGTCCATATAGCTAAATTGTCTTCACCACTGTTTACTTGTTCAACACTATACTAAAAAAATAAAAAATAAAAATAAATTCACTAACCTTTTCCTTCCCAGTGTTACAGGTATGGTACGCAGATGCCTGCAATGATGTCTATTGCTGTATTCCTGCACTGATCTTGTGCGCTAACTATGATTGTTCCTACCATGTACTAATGCACATCTTGTAAGTCGCTCTGGATAAGAGCGTCTGCTAAATGCTTAAAATGTAAATATATGCAAAACGTAAATGCAAGGCAAAAGTGAACAGAAGTAAAAGAACCAGTTATTATTACCAATGTATTTTATTTATTTGTTATCCTGCTCATTTTACTTTGCCAAATAAACCAACTCAACTCAAGAAAGATGCCTTCATGTGCTGTAGACTGGATGCTGTACAATGTAAATGGATGCTGCTTTCAAGCTCAGTCACACAAACGAAGAATTTTGGATACGCATCAGCTACACTGCAAAAGTGTTCCTTCAAAGCTGAAGTGGTGACTAAATTTTTAAGACCGAAGTGCCACTATAGTATATTTTAAGCTGCTTTTAAGCTTTTAAGACAGAGCCTGCCTCGTTAATATTCTTGTCTAAATGTAGTGTGAAAGGGATCCCCGTGCCCTGGCACTCACCCAGGTTGGGTGGCATGGTGACGGAGCACAGCTGCCCCGGGATGGGAGGGAGCGGGCCATGGAGGCTCATCTGGCTCATGGTGGTCGTCACGGTCTTCCGGGGGTCCTGCCACGTGGTGATCTTCTCCACATGGCTGTAGGAAAAGAGACAACATGGCCGCTCAGACACAACATTGTCGCTCAGAGAAACAACATGGCTACTCAGAGACACAGAGAAATAACATGGCCACTCAGAGACAACATGGCCATTCAGACACAACATGGCTGCTCAGAGACACAAATGGACACTCAGCGACAAAAACTATATGGAGTCCACATTAGTACCATCAGGGCCTGTCGGCCAGGGAGGGAGGCAGGGTGTTGGGGAAGAACACCAGCAGTTGTGCAATGCTCTTGTGAAGTGGTTCCCTGGTTCTCAAACTGTGGGTCTAAACAGGAGTTGGGTGAATCACAAGATACATTATCCATAAGTATTCACACTAGTCAAATGAAGCACTGCCCTGTTTACATGCACAGCACAAGTTACAGCATAACACACATTTGTCACTCACTAAAAATATTTGCATTATACAGTACCAGTCAAAAGTTTGAGTACACCTTCCATCTGGACTACGGCTAAGCAGGCACTCCTTCATTCTTGAGCAAGATAACGACCCGAAACACACCTTGAAGTTGTGCAAGAACTATCTGGTGAAGGGGGAACGTGAAGGACAACTAAAACTAAGGACCTGGCCTGTCCAGTGTCCAGACCTCAATCCCATAGAACTTGTATGGGATGAACTGGACAGAACAGTCAAAGCAAAGCAACCCACAAGTTGGTAATTGCTGCAGGAGAGCTGGGAAGACATATCGGGTGATTTCCTGCTGAAACTTATTAACTGAATGGTCCGTGTTTGTGAGGCTGTTATCACAGCAAAGGGTGGCTATTTTGAGGAATCCAAGATTCAATTTTCAATAAAATTTTATTGAACATTGCTTTGATGTTCCTTTTGTTTATCGTTACATGTGTTTTTTCTAATTTTCAAGTATTTAAAGAAACTTATATGGTGTAAAACATTGTCAATTATGAGATAAACCTAGTTCCCAGCAGGTGTACTCAAATGTTTGACTGGTACTGTATATTTGAACCTATTTTGTGAGGTGGCTCACAGAATTGAGCATTTGCTCATAAAGTAGGTTATAAAGTTGGGGAGCATAGCTCTTGTAAGGTTCACCACAAGGTTGTGTCCTCTCTCCCCTACAGTACATTGTGTACACTAATGATTGCCTCAGTCAGTACAAAAATAGGGAGATACAGAAATGTTCTGACGACTCATCATGTCTTTGTTAGTCTGCTGGGAGAGCAGGACACATGTCATGGCCCTGTGGTAGACAATTATTTAAATGGTCTGATGCTTCCTTTTTGCAACTAAATGTTTCTAAAACTAAAGACATGACAATTGATTTTACTCACAAACCCCATTATACTCAGTCAACCATTATTAAGGGCCAAGTGGTTGAGTGTGTTGATAATTATAAATACTTAGGTACTGTTATTGACAATATGGTGTCCTTTGCTCAGAACGCTGATGCACTTTGTAAAAAGAGTCAACAACAGATGTACTTTTTGAGAAAGCTAAGGTCTTTCAATGTTGACAAGTCCCCGATGACAATGTTTTACACATCCATTATTTAATCTGTACTTTGTTTTTCAATTATATGCTGGTACTCAAATTGAAATGTTAGACATAGGACTGCATTGAATCGTATTGTTGAACAGTGCAGCAAACAAGACAGCAAAGCAGACTTTTTTGTCTGAGCTGTTAAACAAACAGGCCATGCGTAAAGCCCAATCCATCCTTTTGGACTGTGACCATCCTTTGTACTTGGAATTCCAAATCTTTCCCTCTGGTTACTGGTTCAGGCTACCAAAAACAAGACAAACAGATACAAGCACTCATTCATTCCCTCAGTCATCAACCTACTCAACAGACTGTCAAGATAAATTTGACTAATTTACAAATTGTACCTTTGCGCTTTTTAAAATTCATTATGCGTTTATGTATGAATGTATTCTGGCATCCCAATTTTGGGCATTTGACCATTGCTGAAATTAAAGTGAATGTTGTATGGAAAATTGCCATTAAAAAAACCTGCACCGTTTCCTCTTACATGGAACTTCTGTATTTCTCCTGGGTGAATTTGTCAGGATTGGTACCAGAAAAAAAGGCGCGGACCCAGAAATGCAATAACTTATTTTATTGTGTAAACAGGCGATGGTCAGGCAGGAGTAATCAGAGCAATGCAGGGATCCAAAGAATGGTCGGGGACAGGCAGAGTTCGTTCCGGGCTTCAGGAGTATCAGGGGCAGGCAAGGCGTAGTCAGTACGCAGGCGAAGGTCGATAACGTGAAAGCAGTCCAGGGAACACAGGGGGGAGCGGGAACGAGACTGAGATCAAGACGAACACTGGAGCACAAGCACAAGCACGAACACAAACACGAACACAAACACGATGAAACAAAACGCGGGGAAACAGAGAAAACGCTGGAGAGTAGTGTAAGCATACGCAAAGCACAAGACAATCTGGCAACGAACATGGGAAAACACACAGCTAACTACATCAGACATAACGAGAAACAATCAGGAATTAACACGAATGCAGCTAACTGCAATCAGACACATGAGGAACAGGTGAAAACGATAATACAATGACAAGACTGGGAACAGGTAGGTAAAAGTGAAAACACGGACCAGACAAACAGGAAAACATGGAATAAATGAAAACACCTAATTACGGGGAACACGAACACGAGACGTGACAGAATTGGGTTTTAAAAATGCACACAAAGGCCACATTTTGAGCATTAAACTGTATTTTATAAAATCGTGGCTACCACTGCCAAAGGCTTATGTACTGTACATCAGCATATGCACTTTGAAGCTGCTTGTGCTATGATGCTGAGGAGAAAATGTGATTAAGGTCGTTGGCTCTGCCTCATTACATTACATTAAATTACAGGCATTTTGCAGACGCTCTTATCCCTTCTCTCCAAACGCTTGGGTTGGTTGGGTACAGAACATACTGTCTGAACTTCACACCTGAGTGCACTCTTCTCTTCCCTGCCAAGGAAAATGCATTTTAAATCTGTACATTGCTTTGCTTCTACTTCAACAAAAGTGATTAGATCCCATCTCTCTTTAACCATGCTGTTCCTTCCCTTCCTCCTGCCCTCCTTCAGGCTGGTGTATGAAGTCCCAGCCATACCATGGTTTTGTGAGATGTCTACACACCTCCACGCAGAGTACCTTCCTATGGTCTTCGGGTCAATCTGACCCGTTTTAAATTTTCAACATCAAGGAAAAGTATGTTAAAATATTTTTTTTTCTATGAAACTTCTTCTGCTTGGCTCATTTACTGTACTAAACATGTGATATAACGACTTTAGAATGGTTGAACATGAGCCGGGTCAAATTGACCCGAAGGCCCTGGGTGTGACTAAAAGACGAAGACCATAGGAAGGTTTTAACACAAACAGGATGGACACTGCCAAGAGTGCTTGTCATTCTTCAAGGAGGAGTTTTATTTATGAAAAATGTATCATACAGAAATCTGCTTGCCCTCCCTAAACACCAGCCCTTTTACTTTACAAAAGGACCTGTCCGTCTTTGACAGAATGACACCTTTGCATTACATTTCGGTTGCCTGGAACAGTTTCACTTAATATGGTCTCAGCCACAGTGGGGCTGGTTACAGGAAGTTACGTAAGGGCTTGCGTCTGGTTGTGCCCAAATGGGATCCTAGGCCTATGGAATGGGAGAAGTGTTTCCCTCTCATTGTGACTGTAGGCCTTCCACCAAAGTTACACTGTGTTCCAGATTGCTTAAAAAAGTCTGTAAAAAGGTTTACTGGACAGATTAAATTCACTAGTTCCAGCTGCACGACTACTGTGCACCCCTGCTGTGTTTATTTTTTTATTGCTTCAGATTTTTTCCTGTTTTTCTCCCAATTTAGTGGCCAATTATACCCTCTATTTATTTCAATTTGCCCTCCTCACACTAACTCGCAAATTCTCAGAGGGCAGTGAACTCCGCTTCATTCAAGACAGAATTCGCTCACCCACGTTCTGGAGACTCCCTTACACTCTTCTCGGTGAATTTGTGCCAGCTCACCCCCCGGGGCAAACAGCCAAATGCTGTCCCCGATCAGGGCTAACGACTAGGGCCTGTGGAAGTAAAAATGTTGTATTAAGTTGGAATGCAAGAGAATTATCCACAGGGGACATGCAGACACTAATTAACTCAGTGGGACGCTACAGTTCAGAGTGGCCAGGCAAACAAAGGCTTTTCGTGCCACAACTTCAAAATAACATATGTTCTTTTGTGATGTTTTTCCCCACTACAGGAAAACCTCCATCCCATTGGTTTATGACCTTTGGAGATTTGCAGAAACACCCTGTTCTATCTTCATGTTGCCCCATAGCTCTTATTACCTGTAGGTTAACGCCCTGTTACCTCCCTCTTGTCACTGTTTCCTCCTTTTCCATTGTGCTTGATATAAATATCCATTTGAATCTGAAGGCGGGAGATTCGCTGTCCTGCGTGACACGGGTCTCCATGCAGCTGTTCGTAATTAAAGCTGTAATACTGTTTAAAGAAATTCTCTCTGATCCTACTGAGTTTTAATTTCCACAACAATTTTGGTGCCTTCGACCCAGGACCGCAGACACTCGACAGAACGGCCTCTCTTCCACTGACGGGGACCAGACATACACCACATACAACAGTAGCCTACATGTTTGAGGAGGTTAACCGATAACAGAGCAATTTCAACGAAAGTTTAGCTATGGTGATAGTCGGAAAAGGTGGGTCATTTATTGGAATAGGTATTGAAAATGCTTAGCTGATCAACTTATTGATCAGGACTTGGTAAGCGTTGAGATGAGGGAACAGTACGGTTAAAGAAAAAAGCTATGGTAATAGTAGGACCGGTGGGTCAATTCGGGGATTAGTCATTTAAAATATTTAGCTTCTGATACGAATGATCGCATAAATCTGGTGATGCGGTAGGTGAAACAAACGGGCAGGTTAGGTCGAAAAGAGGTCGTTGTTGGCGTCTGTATTATCTGGGAAAGTAAAATATTCCATTGGCCTTGCACATTGTAAAAGAGAACATTTTACTTGTTGTACAACACTGGAAAAACTAGATATAGTTGGTTCTCCGTCGGAGTAAGATATGTTCATGTAGTTTTTGCATAGTCTGTGCCTCCACTAGCCTTACGCATACTGTAAATAGGGCACATTTAGATATTGTCTAGGGCAATGGACTATTGTCGGAGCGGTGGGTCAATTATTGGATTAGATATTAAAAATATTTATCTGGTAATACGCTCAAAAGGATCAAGGAGTCAGACTGATTTTATTACGGTGGGAAGAAGAAAAGCAATTCACAGAATTGTGCACTTGTGTGTACCCGGGAAAGTTGTTCATTATAGTTTGCCTTAACTCGCATAAGCTAGTTAATAAGATACACCTATAGAAACTGTAGTAGAATAGATACGAAACACAGGACGCTGTGAGGTGGACACGTGGTGTTGAGCGCGTGTCCAGCTGCTAGATAAAAAATAAACAAACCGAGGTGATTTGTTCAGAGTGACGTGTTTCTCCATTCACCCCGAAAATAATTCCAGTTATTTATTATTTATGTTGCAAAGGGAGAAAACTGTTTTCTTTACATCATGTGGATGTTCAGACGGGCCAACCATTTTCATCATGTGGATGGCCGGGCACATGTGCGTCATTTACCTGGGGAAGAGATGGCACCAAGATGCACTATGGGAAGAAGGCAAGCCGGCGGAGGCAATGTGATGCTCTGGGCAATGTTCTGCTGGGAAACCTTGGGTCCTGGCATTCATGTGGATGTTACTTTGACACGTACCACCTACCTAAACATTGTTGCAGACCAAGTACACCCCTTCATGGCAACGGTATTCCCTGATGGCAGTGGCCTCTTTCAGCAGGATAATGCGCCCTGCCACACTGCAAAAATTGTTCAGGAATGGTTTGAGGAACAAGACAAAGAGTTCAAGGTGTTGACTTGGCCTCCAAATTCCCCAGATCTCAATCCGATCGAGCATCTGTGGGATGTGCTGGACCAACAAGTCCGATCCATGGAGGCATCACCTCGCAACTTACAGGACTTAAAGGATCTGCTGCTAACGTCTTGGTGCCAGATACCACAGGACAACTTCAGAGGTCTTGTGGAGTCCATGTCTCGACGGGTCAGAGCTGTTTTGATGGCACGAGGGGGACCTACACAATATTAAGCAGGTGGTTTTAATGTAGTGGCTGATCTGTGTATGTGAACTGTGATAATGTTACATTATTATGTAATTACACGCTGTCGTTCAGTCCGTTTGTGTTTACTTAAACTGTTGAACCTGAAGGTGCAGAAGATCCTTCCATTCCATGACAAGGCTCAATAATAAAGAATAGAAAGTTAAAATAGAAAGTTAAAGTAATTTAAAATAGTAAATTTGTTTAGATATTTTTTTATTATGGGGTGTTAATTGTTTTTTAATTAAATATTTTCCTTTGAATTATATAATAGTCATATTATTTGAGGTAATGGATTGTGATTCTGTTGTTATCGTGATTCAATCGAGAAACCGTGATGTATTGAATCGTGACCTGAGTATTGTGATCTAAATCACATCGTGAGGTACTTGCCTTTACCCAGCCCTACTAAAAAGACCTGCGTTTACCATTTAACATGCACATTCATACTCGTCTTAAGTTCTCTGGAAAAAGTAAACGGCATTTGAAAATGAAGCTCTTTGAGTGTATTTAGTTGGACATACAGGTAACTGCCAAAATAAAGCCAAAATAAAGGAACATCAACATAAAGTCTCTCAATAGGGCGTTGGGCCACCATGAGCCACCAGAACAGCTTCAATGTGCCTTGGCTTAGATTCTACAAGTGTCTGGAACTCTACTGGAGAGATGCTACACCATTCTTCCATGAGAAATTCCATCATTTGGTGTTTTGTCACTGATGGTGGAAAACACTGTCTCAGGCACCGCTCCAGAATCTCCCATAAGTGTTCAATTGGGTTGAGATCTGGTGACTGAGACGGCCTTGGAATATGATTTATATCATTTTCATGCTCATCAAAACATTGAGTGACCACTCGTGCCCTGTGGATGGGGGCATTGTCATCCTGGAAGAGACCACATGACAAATCAGTAGAAATCCTGCATCCTTTCATATAATTTTTATTTCAAGTTCTAGTAAATAATATGTATGCTATATAAAATATATATTTAAAATTCTGACTTAGCTGTCTGTAGATACAGGTATTCCTGAAAATACTGTATATCTGTCGTGACATGAACCGGGGTACATTGCAACATTTGTGATTATTTGTTTCGCATCACTGGGACAGCAACTAGCACCTCGGAAAGTGCAATACAAAAACGGAATTGTGAAATACCTAGGCGATATCAACGCTCATAAAATACCGCCTGGTTTCAAGAGTTCTTAACATTTTCATCCAAAGAGGAGACGCTTTAGAAAATCAGGCGGAATGCTTAATCAACCTAATTTACAAAATGTCCACCCTGTTTTAGTGTGTTCACCCCAGATATACATATGCATGAACAGATTTAACCATTTATCTAAAGGAAAGTCGCAAAGTGACTTCACCCTGCAAATTACCTCTGAATAGTGTTTTTTTTTGTAAATCTGACGTAAATATTGCAACATTTTAGCGAATGATTTTGTGTTGGAAAAGCAATCGCAATCCTTTAGTAAATCTGGCCTTCTGTCTGCATTAGCTTTATAGGTGAGCTTTAACCAGCACAGCTCTTCACTTGAAGGGCTGTCTGTAGAGCACACTTATTTTGTGCAAAATTCAATAACCCCCTACACACCCCGCCACCTCATATTAGCACACAGATCTTGGAGAAAGCTGCTGTCTTACCCTCTCTCTCCTGCTGCACAAGACCCACAAGTAATTTGACACTTTGGTGAAGAAAGTCTGCTGCACTCTGAAACATGTACTTTAGAGACATTTCTCTTGTGTACCAGCTGAAGAGCTCATTGGTGTTCGGGGTTAATGATATTCACAAGCCCCTTTGGGCTAGTGGGGCCTCAAGAGACTCTTCACTGAACATGTCAGGCATACATATCTTTTGATCACACAATTTTCTTGTTGTTTGACTCCAGTCTGGGGTCACAGAGCCATGGAGTTATTTAACATACTGGGCTTGCAGCCAGCCCTGGTGCATTGTGTCATTAGACATGGCTGAATGATGCGTTTATTCTCCCGACTAACCGGCCCAGGAACAACGGCATGAATAAGTACGAGCCATAATTTAATCTTTCATTCAGCAAGTTGTCGGTATGTTTGTTTTGAAATCGCATCTCTCAAAGATTCCAGCTGATCACTGTGGGTTACATCAGTACTGAACAAAATAACTGGGCCAGGCAGATTAAGTGTTTTAAGTGTTAGTTTGATTCTCAAGTTTCTTGTGGAATATTATGGACAAGGTCTGAAGTTATTCATTTACTTTCCTGAGCGGGACAGTACAAACCACACTGCACAACAGCTTAGTTCAAGTGAGGTTTGTATCTTGGATCTTGCCATTGGCTACTATATATACAGTATATGGAGGAAGTATGGTTTGGTTGATGTATTGTTCGCTGCCAGAAAAGTATCTTCCTGAAAACTGTCTGCAATTGCATATAAAAATAGGAGATACAAGCTCGTGACTTAAAGCGCACTTATAGTGTTGGACGAAGTCTTTATAAATCTGGGTGCACAGTACAGGTAACTTTGAAAGAGTGGTGAAGTGGTGATGTTTCACGAGGAACAGTGGCTGCAGGTGATGTTGGCATGGAAGTCTGAGGGAGAGACGTCATCAATGTGGGGTAACTGTGGTTGGAAGCGCATACTCCTCGAATGTGATGTCCATCATTGGTTCCAGATTGAAGGCAAAACAGATGAGCAATCTACGGCATGAGCAGGCAGTTTCATCAAGAACAGTCCTTCGATAACTTCACAGAGAGGGATACTATGGTTGAGTTGCAGTGTATAAACCCCTTATTACACCTTAAAATTTACATTTATGAGTGAAGTGGTACAAACAACACAGGCAGTGGTCTACTGAGCAGTGGAAAAAAGTAATATATTCTCAACAAGCGGATGAGTGCATGTGTGGCACACGCCAAAACAAACTTACAGGCACAAATACTTGTAGTGCATTTACATAAGAATACATAATGACGAGAACAGGCCGTTCGTCCCATCTAGGCTCGTCATGTCCTAATCTAAAGAGTATCTAGTACTGCATCTAGCCTGGACTTGAATAGCTCAAGTGTTTCTGCCTCTACTACCTGACCTGGCAAGCTGTTCCAGGCATTTGGGGAGGGGTGCATTTTCCTGGCATGGGTTAGGTCCACTCAACGCCTTAGAGGGCAAGGTAAACGTCAGTAATTATAAAGCCATTCTAAGTGATCACCTTCATCCTATGGTGAAGCATTTCTATCCTGAAGGGAGTGGTTTCTTCCACGATGACAATACCCCCATCCACAGGGCACGAGTGGTCACTGAATGGTTTGATGAGCATGACAATTATGTAAACCATATGCCATGACCTTCTCAGTCACCAGATCTCAACCCAATTGAACACTTGTGGGAGATTCTGGAGCAGTGCCTGAAACAGCATTTTCCACCACCAGCAACAAAACACCAAATTATGGAATTTCTCATGGAGGAATGGTGTTGCATCCCTCCAATAGAGTTCCAGACACTTGTAGAATCTATGCCAAGGTGCATTGAAGCTGTTCTGGTGGCTCAACACCATGGTGGCATTAAAAGACGCACTAGGGCAGTGGAGTGTTTCCTTTATGTTGGCTTTATTTTGGCAGTTACCTGTATGTCCAACTAAATACACTGAACAAGCTTCATTACATTTTTTTAATTTAAATTATACAACAATAATCATACATGACATGAAACAATAGACAACATTTAACATACAATACATTGATCAGGTTTACATATCAAAGTTAATCATGATCCATTCTTGCATATGAATGACAGTAATTACAAATTCATCAAAGTAAATAAATAAATGAATAAAAGAAAGAAACACTTTCTGTAGCTGTGTGTGTGTGTAAGTATTAGGGGTGTAACGATACGTTTTAACAGCAACTGATTCAATTACGATGCTTGAGGCAATGATTCAATGTATTGTGGTGTTTGCAGAGAAAAACAACTGGCTTGGTTTTCAAGGTTGCAAAAACACTTTATTAGAGCACATCGCTCTGGAACAGATACACGCGTACTGCCACGTCAGGAAGCTCTGAACTCCCTCGCTCCACCCCCCGCTTATCTCTACTTCCCGGCTGACACGTCACCTGTCAGGTGAGTCCGAGAACGTGGGCGTGTTGCCGCAGGGAATTCTGCCTCTCTCTCCCCAGTGCTCACTACACAAGCCCCCCCAGAATTTACTGTGGCAGCAAAACCGCCTAGGGGTCTGGATGACACGGCCAAACCTCCCCAGTTTCTTGCCCGCAGCCCCGGACGGATCAGGACCCATACCAGAGTCAGTTTTAGGGCTGTCACCAGGGTCAGGGTTTAAGTCAGGGGCAGGATTTCTCGACCTGAGAGCGGGAGGGCGACCTCTGCGCGGAGGACAAGCGACCTCTACCGGCGAATCTAAATCGACGTGCGCCGGTTTTAAGCGGTCTACGGTAATGCGGTCAGATCTACCACCGATATCCAAAACAAAAAATTTCTCCCCGGACTTTACTACTCGAAATGGTCCCTCGTAAGGAGGCTGCAAAGGGCTACGATGCTTATCTTGGCGCACAAACACAAAGCGCCTCACCCAAACCTGGATGAACGTGGGAGCGGGCAAACCGTGATGTGTCGTAGGCACAGGGGCGAACGATTTCAGACCGTCCCGCAGAACCGGGAGCTGGTGCGTAGCTGACCAAGGCACCGAACAGCTAGGTAGAAACTCCCCTGGTACGTGCAACGGTTGCCCATAAACTAGCTCCGCAGAAGATGCTCCTAAATCAGCCTTAGGGGCCGTCCTAAGACCCAGTAAGACCCATGGGAGCGTATCAAACCAAGCGTCCCCCTGCAGTGCAGCGCGGAGGGACACCTTTAACGAACGGTGAAAACGCTCGCACATCCCGTTAGCCTGAGGGTGATACGCCGTAGTCCAATGCAGCGTCACCCCAACTGCCGAGCTATCGCAGCCCACAACTCTGACGTAAACTGAGCCCCACGGTCGGAGGATAAATCGGCCGGAACCCTGAAACGCGAGACCCACGCACTAATAAACGCCCCGAGCCACCTCAGCAGTGGTGGTGGGACGTCAGCGGTATTACCTCCGGCCAACGCGTGGTCCTATCTACAATTGTTAAAAGGTGTGTGTAACCCCGCCGACGGAGGCAACGGCCCCACTAGATCCACATTAACGTGGTCAAACCGCCTTTCAGGGACGGCGAACGGCGCTAAAGGAGCCTTGGTGTGCTTGTGAACTTTAGCCCGTTGACACGCTAAGCAAGCATTCACCCAGTCACGAACATCCTTTTTCAGGCCATGCCACACAAACCTTCCAGACAATAGCTTTTGCGACGCCTTGCGGCCCGGATGGGATAGGTTGTGTAAAACCTCGAAAATACGCCGCTGCCAAACCACCGGCACCACCGGTCTGGCGACCCCGGTGGACACATCACAAAGGAGTGGGGTGCATGAAGGACCAAAACTCACCTCCTGCAGCTGCAGACCTGTAGTCGCTGCGCGTAACGCCTGCACGCCCGGGATCAGACGCCTGGTCAGCAGCCATTTGCCCGTAATCCACCCCTAAATTGACCGCGTCCACTATGGACCGCGAAAGACAGTCAGCCACCACGTTGTCCTTACCTGCGACGTGCTGGATGTCCGTGGTGAATTCGGAGACGAATGCCAACTGCCTTTGCTGACGGGCGGACCATGGCTCCTTAACCATAGCCATAGCTAGGGCTAAAGGCTTGTGGTCTACAAAAGCCGTGAACGTGCGGCCCTCGAGCAGGAACCGAAAATGACGCACAGCTAAATAAAGAGCAAGGAGCTCGCGATCGAACGTGCTGTAATTGCGCTCAGCAGGACGGAGCTAGCGGCTAAAAAAAGCAAGCGGCTGCCAAAACCCATTAACTAGCTGTTCATGCACCCCGCCAACCGCAAAATCCGATGCATCCGTGGTTACAGAAACCAGCACGTCCGGCCAAGGGTGCGTAAGAAGAGTAGCATTCGCTAATGCCTCTTTCGTTTTTAAAAAAGCATGCGACATCTCGGCCGACCAACTTACCAGTTGCTTTGCTGTAGCCCCTTTAAGGGCAGCGTACAGGGGCAGCATTAGCCGAGCGGCTCTGGGAATGAAACGATGGTAAAAATGTACCATGCCCAAAAACTCCTGCAAAGCCCGAACTGTAACCGGTCGCGGAAAATTTTGAATAGCCTCGACCTTAGAAGGGAGGGGTACCGCACCTTCCCGGGTGACGCGGTGGCCGAGGAAATCCACCACGGGAACCCCAAATTGACATTTTGCAAGATTAATAATTAACCCGTGTTCGCTGAGGCGCGCAAAAAGGGCCCGGAGATGGGCCTGGTGCTCATCGCTGGTGACACTGGCCACCAGGATGTCGTCTAAATAAACGAAAAGAAAAGGCATATCCCGCAAAACCCTATCCATTAAGCGCTGAAAAGTTTGGGCCGCGTTTTTTAAACCAAAAGGCATTCTTAAAAACTCAAATAGCCCAAACGGGGTTATTACCGCGGTTTTAGGGATATCTTGCGGCTGAACCGGAACCTGGTGATAACCCCTGACCAAATCAATTTTCGAGAAAAAAAACCCTCCCAGCTAATCGAGCCGAGAAATCCTGTATGTACGGTATAGGGTAGCCGTCATTAAGTCGTCGATAGTCCCCGCAAGGGCGCCACCCCCCCCCTGTTTTCGGAACCAAGTGGAGGGGTGAGACCCAAGGACTGCTGGACCTACGCACAATCCCCAAGCGTTCCATGGAGTCAAACTCCGCTTTAGCCACAGCCAGCTTCTGCGGGTCCAACCGCCTTGCCCGGGCGTGGACCGGCGGACCCGTAGTGGCAATAAAATGATCCACCCCATGCTTGACGGCTGCCGAAGAGAACGTGGGCGTAGTGAGGTCCGGGAAATCCATCAGGAGGCGCTGAAACATATCCGCAGATGACAGGGCGCTAGACAGCTTGGACGTCCCGGTGCTGCTGGGAGAACCCGGAAGCGTTGCGAATGTCTCCGCATTCACCAGCCGTCTGTTCCTGACATCGAGCAGCAGGCTGTTAGCACACAGAAAATCTGCGTCGGTTGGTGGTTGGTGGTTGGTGGTTGGTGGTTACCCAAAAGTGTCAGCATATGGTCCATTAACTCCGACGGTTTAGAATCCCCCAAACCAGGCAGTGTAAGGAGCTTGCGAGCACGCTCAGGTTCTGACAGCTCGAAAGTCTCCAACAGGAGCTGTTTGAGAGCCAAGTACTTATCCGCTTCCGGAGGATCCTGGAGTAGGCTTAATACCCGTGATGCTGTCGAACTATTTAAAGCAGCAACCACGTAGAAGTATTTCGTGTCCTCCTGCGTTATGCCTCTCAACGCGAACTGCGCCTCCGCTTGAGCGAACCACACGGCGGCATGTTCCTGCCAGAACTCCGGGAGCTTGAGAGCGACGGCGTGCATCTTTCGTAGAGAAAATAAAAAAATAAAAAATAAAAAAAAATAATCACTTCGGAATCGTCCGAAGAAGCGTCGGGGTCACCAATGTGGTGTTTGCAGAGAAAAACAACTGGCTTGGTTTTCAAGGTTGCAAAAACACTTTATTAGAGCACATCGCTCTGGAACAGATACACGCGTACTGCCACGTCAGGAAGCTCTGAACTCCCTCGCTCCACCCCCCGCTTATCTCTATTTCCCGGCTGACACGTCACCTGTCAGGTGAGTCCGAGAACGTGGGCGTGTTGCCGCAGGGAATTCTGCCTCTCTCTCCCCAGTGCTCACTACAGTATCATGAAATCTCTAATTTGACCACAATTCGATTCGATGCAATTCGATTAATGTTAATAGAAAAATATTCCCCCCAAAAATGTTAAATACACAAATGTGACTAGTAGACTCTAGAGTGACTCTAGTGACTCTCGCAGGAGCTCTAGCAGATTAGGGATCAGAATTAAAAATGGATTGTCTATCAGGTTTAAGAATAGAATGGGTTCGGGACGGGGTTCGGGGAAGGGGGCATGGGCCCAGGTTGGGGCTGGGTATCGGATTGGGAAGAGACTGGAGAAGACGGGGAATAGGGACGTTGGGGCGGGAGCTGGAAAATTGGATTTTCAGCCCTCCAGCTCTCTGGGGAAGTCTCCCCGTATCCCCACTGACCATCAGGTGATTCTCCGCCAGCTGGACGCCTGCAACCAGATTGACGGGTTGGTGGCATCGGAGCCAGTCAGAGGTCCCTTTCGGGAGCCCTGTGGTGAACTGCTCCAATGCCACCTCTTGCACAATTTCGTCTGCGGTGCGGACTTCCAGCTGCAGCCACCGCCTGCAGGAGTCGAGGAGCTGTTGGGCGTAGGCGAAGGGATGTCTGACGTCCGTGAAACGCAGATCGCGGAATCTTTGGCGGTGTCCCTCTGGCTTTAACCCCACTCTCTCCAAGATGGTGGCCCGGAGGGTCGGGTAGTCAGCCACGGCAATGGCCGGCACACTGCCAGCTGCTATCTGGCTTTCCCCGGATAGCAGCGGGAGGAGCCGTAATGCCCATTCTGCCACCAGCCATCCGCATGCCGTGGCTGTTCTTTCAAAGAGCTCCACGAACGCCTCCGAGTCGTCATCCGGTCCCATTTTTTCATCCGGATTTCGGACCGGACCGGGATGGAAGAGGGGGGCGCTTGCCTGCTGTTCAACAACTCCACGATTGCGGCTCTGTCCGCTGCCTGGGTAGCTGTGATGGCCCTCAGCGCCTCTTGTTGGTCTTCCTGGGAGCGGACGAGAGCGCGCTGTTGAGCCTCCTGCATGATGGCTAGGTAAGCAATCACCTGGGAGAGTGGGCTCTCCATGTCGACCAGTAGTGCGCTGCTCTGTCCCGGGTGTCGGCACCACTTTGTCACGCGCCACATGACAATCCCTAGACGGGAACAGAAAATTATCATTTTGGTTTCGGAATACTGCCTCCTCCGTGTTCTTGAACTTGCCTACGCCCTCTGCAAGGTCCGTGTGTGTCGCCCAACCCCTGGGGACACCACATATGGTGGAGAATGCGGGCAGAGGGCATCACTTAAAGGCAAGAGGAGGTAGTACAACATCATTTTTTTTAAAATGGAGCTTTTTAACCCAGAGTGGATGTTGGACCCGAAAATCTTCTCCTGGCTAGAGAGCGATGGGAGAAGACACCTGTCACTTGATCAACGCGAGGTGATTGCAGATTTCTTGAAGATGTCAGAGCACACCCAAAGACGGACACTGGAACGGTGCCCTCTTTTCTTGATGACGAGCCTGGCTGCCATGTCCGAAGTCGTGAGGGTGATGCACCAGGAGACTTGGGACAAGGAGCAGGCCCAGCTGGCACAAAGTGAAACCCACCAATGCCTATGCTGCCTGGGATATGGGCATCAACCCAGTGAGTGCTTCTGGAAGGGAGAAGTTTGCTGGGAAGACCCAAAGAAGGTAGCCCCAGGACTACGCCTGCTCGGTGGCGCCCCCTAGAGAAAATGTCCCAGGTAAGCCGCAAAAGCATCATAAAAGTGTCGCAGACAAGTGTGCTGATTTAGAGTCAGAGTTAGGAGAGGCACAAGCTGTAATCAAGGGCAAACCGGAAGAGGTCCAGAAACTGGAGTAATGTTGTCGGGACCAGAGGGAGGACCTGGTGAAGAACCAGAGACGGGTGGCCATGGTGGAGGACCAATGGCGAGTCACCCTCCAGGAGGTCCAACGGCTGAAGAGTGCCCAGACTGACCTGGACAGGGCAAAGGTGGAGTTGGGGACCTCAGAGGAGCAGCACCTGATGGCTGTGGTGAAGTACTGCGACTCCCTGAGAGCGCTGGGAATCATGGCTGGGGAGCTGGAAAAGGAGAAGGCATCCCTTGTCGATGAAGTGAGGCGGGTAGAGGCCCACAACCTGGCGCTGGAAGAAAAGGTGAGAAACCTAACCAGGATGTTGGAAGACAAGCATCTGCAGGGTCTGAACATTCAGAAAGCCCAGGAACAGGCTAAAGAGGAATATGCCAGGGCCTTGGGGGATGTACAGACCAGGCTTGCCCAGAAAGAGGCAGAGTTAAGGAAAGCAGCGGAGAACCATGCGTCCGAGGCGGAGCAACTCCGGAGCCAAGTGGAGCAAGAGCGTGAGGGAAGGCGGGAGCTAGAGGCACAGTTGGAGCAGGTGAAGACCCTTGCTGTAAAGCAAGAAGAGAAGATGTTTGCTTTGCAAGAACTTCACCGAACCACCTCTACAGCCCTCCTGACCGAACAAAAGAAAAATGAAGAGCTCCCTCTACTGCGAGAGGAAATGCAGGTCTTGAGCGAGAGACTAGACCAGAAAGAAGTCCAGCAGCAGGCCATAGAGAAATCTTTTCGCAAGGTTTTGAAAATCCAAACGGAAACGCTACTGGACCTACAGAATCAACTGGAAGAGGTGAGTGAAGAGCTGGAATGTGCAAAGTGTGTTCCTGTCACCAAAGATGCTATCATGCAGGTGGAGGGCTCACAGCCAGCGGAGCTGGGAGGAGATGATGACCAGACGTTGGAGTCGGAGTCGGATAGATGGTCCTCAGTCCCACTCAGCCTGCAGGACCTTGGAGGGGAACTGGAGGAGCAGTTTGCAGAGGAGGAGCTATGGTGGGACCATGGCAGGGAGGAAAGCCTCTTGGCAATGGCTGAGGCCTGGTGGACCACCCAACCCTCTCCTGAAGTGGTGAGTACATCTCCTTCCATAAACTTAAGAAGACAGAAAAGAGGAATGGAGATTCAAAGCTCTCACCTGAAGGGAAACCAGGAAAAGAACAGGCATAAATTTAAAGGGAATAAATATAGGAAACGTTTATGGGAAAGAAATTCAAATGTGGAAAAGAGCTTCATCCTTTAATTTAACTCTGTTAAGAGCATGTTTTCCCCGGTTACCACACCTGACCACCTGGAAGCAAAGTGGCAGTGGCGGAAAAGGCCAAAGAGAGGCCAAAAGATGACAAAAAGGCACAAAGTGTACTGGAGGAGCCATGGAGGGCTGGTGAAGACCACAGCAGGAGCGGTGATCGCTCCGTCCGTGAAGCCCAGAGCCGGTACACCCATATGGCCACTTGGTGGCAGTAAAGGTGAGCAACTTGTGCCATTCACTAACGGCGTGCAGATGTTTTCTCAGGCGAATGGAGATGGAATCTGGACGTTTGACCCGGGTGTAAAACTGCCTGAGTGGACCTGGAGATGGGGACCCTCCTGGTGGCCGCTGGACATAGGCCGCTCAGCCCTCCCGAGGTCAGAGCTGAGGAAGAGGGTGTGTGGCAGCCCAAGAGGCTGCACAAGGAAATGGCTGCCTAGCCTACAACACACGGGAGCCAGGAAACATTACATTTCCCAGCAGGCCACAGTCACACCAGAACAGAGTCAAGCAAATCTGACTAACGAACAGCTGAAAGCCATTTCGAGGCCTATTTAAAGGGCTGATTCCCATCACACTTTGAAAGGAGTAGGAAAGAGTTTGAATGTAGAAAGGAGAAAGAACCGTGACTTTGTTTGACCAGCCGGGATTGTGAAAGAGAGTTTGAGTGTGTGATTTGGATTTGTTTTTTGTGTTTTGACCGGATTGATTGAGGACCCCCCTTTGTGTACCGACTTGTGGACTGCCTGAGGAACTGACCTGGATTTTGGATTGGATTTTGGACATAGACGACGAGATAAGGATTTGTGGACTTTATGTGTTTGTATTCCCCTGAAGACCCCACCCTTTGTTTTGTGTTTGTCAAGAGTTTGTTCATTAAATTATCATTTTGGTTTCTGAATACTGCCTCCTCCGTGTTCTTGAACTTGCCTACGCCCTCTGCAAGGTCCGTGTGTGTCGCCCAACCGCTGGGGACACCACACTGTGTAAAGAAAAACGTCCCAATATCTGTGCGGAATTCGCCTTTAACCAATTTCCACCTCTGGCCTCTTGTTCTGCTGACCCCACTTATCTTAAAAAATCTTTGGTATTTTACTTTGTTAATCCCTTTTAGGAATTTAAAAACCTCAATCAAATCCCCCCCAAGTCTCCGTTTGCTAAGTTTAAATAGATTGAGTGCCTTAAGTCTATCATCATAACTTTTACCTTTCATACCAGGTATCAGTTTAGTTGCTCTTCTTTTGACTTTTTCAAGAGCTTCTATATCTTTCTTGTAGTGCGGTGCCCAGAACTGCACACAGTATTCTAAGTGGGGTCTGACAAAGGCATTATATGACATTAATATAACCTCCGTTGATTTATACTCCATACTTTTTGCTATGTATCCCAGCATCCTGTTGGCTTTTTTCCATGCTGTAGCACACTGCTTTGATGCAGATAGGCTTTGATCAATAGATTGAATCTACAATTCCTAAGTCCTTTTCAAATTGAACACCTACTAACTTTTCTCCTAACATAAAATACTCCTGTCTAATGTTTTTATTTCCCACATGCATAACTTTGCATTTAGCAATATTGAATGTCATCTGCCCATTTTTGGATTTTGTTTAAGTCATCTTGGATTACTTTAGTCGATTCCAAACTGTTTGCCAAACCCCCAAGTTTAGTATCATCTGCAAATTTAACTATTTTGCTACTAATGTCCATGTCAAAATCATTTATGTAAATAAGGAAGAGCAGAGGTCCCAGCACCGATCCCTGCGGGACACCACTGCCCACAGCATTGAGGTCAGATACGGCCCCACCTACTGTTACTCTTTGTATTCGCCCTTGCAGCCAATTATGAACCCACTCTGGAACTACTCCTGCAATTCCTACTGAATTCATTTTAGCAATGAGCCTCTCAAGTCCAAATATATAATATCATAAGCCTGGTTCCGGTCAACACACTTTGTAGCCTCTTCGAAAAAGTCCAGGAGGTTTGTTAGGCATGAACTCCCTTTGAGAAATCCATGATGGCTCTCCCTTAAAATACTATTATTTTTCAAGAATGATTCCAACTTATCCCTAATAATACATTCCAGCATTTTACATGTGATGCAAGTTAAACTTACAGGCTTATAGTTCCCTGGGTCAGTACGGTCCCCCTTCTTATATATTGGAATTATACTACCCTGCTTCCAGTCATCTGGTATTTCTCCAGTGATTATGGATTGAATGAAAATATCTGTCAATGGTTTATATATAATTTCCCCAAGTTCGTTGAGTACTCTGGGATATATGCCATCCGGGCCTGTTGCCTTATTTGTCTTAAGTTTTTGTAGTTTTTGTAGTACTTCTACGTCCCTTATCTCAAAGTCCTCCAAAACAGTCTGTACCTTGTCTATACATTTAGGCATATTTATAACCTCTTCTCTAGTAAAGCTCTCAACAAAGTACAGTTTAGTGTGTTAGCAATATCCTTATTATTATAAACTAGCCTTAAAACTTAATAACTTAAAATAAACTTTTTAGCCTTAGCCCGCATATTACAATAATCTAACTTGTTTCTCTCTGAGTTATCCTTTTTATATACTCTCTGTACTCTTTATGTACAGTCGTTTCTTTTGCCTCAAAATCTCCCGTAAAGATTTAGTCATCCACTGCGGAGACTGTTTTTTCATCCTATTTTTCCTTACTTTGGGGATGAGTTTACACTGTATATCTACAATAACCCTTTTAAATATAGTCCATTTTTCATTCACAGTTCTGCAATCTAGAAGTTTTACCCAATCTATATTACTTAAATTCTCTCTCATTTTATTGAAGTCAGCTCGTCTAAAATTAAAAATTTGAGAGTTAGAGGAGGCTGTCTTAACTTGCCAAAAAATATCAAAAATAACTGCACTGTGGTCACTTGCCCCTATTGGTTCTCCTACCTCTGTGCTGCAAATTCTATCAGGATTGTTACACAAAACCAGATCCAGTATTGATCTCCCTCTCGTAGGCTGAGTAACAGACTGTACCAAAAAGCAGTCATTGACCATATCTAAAAACTCTTCACATTTGCCCTGACCTGTCACTATCTCCCAATTAATAGAGGGGTAATTGAAGTCGCCCATTATTATTGTCTCTCCTTCAGCACAGATTTGTTTTATGTTACCAAAGAGCGTACTATTTATGTTTCTGTCTGAAGCTGGAGGTCTATAGCATACTCCTATATTAAGGCCCTTCTCATGATCTCCCAATAATCTAATCCAGATGTCCTCACAATAAACGAATGAGTTTATACCTGTAATTTCCTGCACATTAAGATTGTCTTTCACATAAAGGGCCACTCCCCCTCCTCTTTTATTAGTTCTATCCTTCCTAAACAATTTGTACCCCTCTACATTATATTCATCCCCATCCGCTGTGCCAAGCCATGTCTCAGCAATCCCAACAATGTCAAAACCCCCATTCAACATGACAGCCTCCAGTTCAAAAATTAATTTGTTATGCTTCTCGCATTTAAACACAAGCTTCAGAGCCTTACTCACTTACGTTGTCCTTCCCCTCCACACCGGAGTGTGCCGAACCACCTCTATTCACATTATGATCTAAAAAATCTTTATTAATTATATCCTCAGATTTATTATACTCCGCCCTGGTATCTTCCATCTGGGCAGTCTGTACCTTCCTATCCATAATACTACTACTACTAATTTCCTTCCCTGCCCCCCCAGTCCCTAGTTTAAATATTCCTCCGCCACCCTAAGCATACGCTGGCTCAATGCATCTGTACCCCTCCGGTTCAAGTGTAACCCGTCCCACTTGTACAGGTCACCCCTGTTCCAAAAGGAGTCCCAGTGCCCCATAAACCTGTACCCCTCTTTCCTGCACCAGGTTTGTAGCCACGTGTTAAATCTCCATATAAAATTCTGCTTGCCTTTGCTAGCACGTGGTACTGGCAAAATTCCAGAGAAGACCACCGTGGAGGTTCTGCCCCTTAACTTTGTTCCTAATTCTACAAATTTGTCCTGCAGAACCTCAAACCTACCCTTACCTATGTAATGCCCCTGGAGGTAGTCCGCAGGGCAATAAGAGGGAGCCTTGGTACCTGGGGCTGCTGAGATCCTTTTCTATCAAAGAGTCTATCCGATTTGTGCTGAGGCCACTAAACCAGACTTCTCCCGGATGAAGACACTGGATCTGATCAGTGACCCCAGCCAGTTGCAGAGCGTGGCCTGCCTGTCACTGGGTCACGTCCACACACAGACGCTCCCGACAGACCAGCAGGACAATACAGCCATTCATTATATAGGCACATATCTAATGTAAATGCGCTATGGTTTGTGTTGACCATAGCTGTAAGTATGAATTCAACCCACCCCCAACTCAAAAATGGTTACCCTAGATTTACTGTTTTATGCTGATTACATGGTTGGGTAAGTCACCTACTGCCTCTTACCGTCTGAGCTGCAACAGCTGCCACACACACACACACACACACACACACACACATGCACACGCACACGCACACGCACACGCACACGCACACGCAGACAGACACAAACACAAAAACACAGCGTGCCCGTTCTGCTAATCTGAAAACTACCACAACACTGCAGGTTAATACTGACGCACACACACACGCACACGCACACCACCCGTTCTCTCTGTGTCGCCACAATGTGCCAGGAAGTTACAGAGAAACACTGATTTTCGAAAACAGGTCTTCAATCCATGCAGCTTAAAGACTACCAAAACAAACAAACCTCTCTCTTGTCCAGGAAAATGCTAATGAAATCACTGGATTTAATGAGGCTCAGTGTCTCCATGTGATCAGTGGATTTAATGAGGCTCAATGTCTCCATGTGATCACTGGATTTGAGGCTCAATGTGTCCACGTGATCACTGGATTTAATGAGGCTCAATGTCTCCATGTGAACACTGGATTTAATGAGACTCGATGTGAACACTGGATTTAATGAGGCTGAATGTCTCCATGTGATCACTGGATTTAATGAGGCTCAATGTCTCCATGTGAACACTGGATTTAATGAGACTCGATGTGAACACTGGATTTAATGAGGCTGAATGTCTCCATGTGATCACCGGATTTAATGAGGCTCAATGTCTCCATGTGATCATTGGATTTAATGAGGCTCAATGTCTCCATGTGATCACTGGATTTAATGAGGCTCAATGTCTCCATGTGATCACTGGATTTAATGAGGCTCAATGTCTCCATGTGATCATTGGATTTAATGAGGCTCAATGTCTCCATGTGATCACTGGATTTAATGAGGCTCAATGTCTCCATGTGATCACTGGATTTAATGAGGCTCAATGTCTCCATGTGATCACTGGATTTAATGAGGCTCAATGTGTCCATGTGATCACTGGATTTAATGAGGCTCAATGTCTCCATGCAGCACAAAGGCCTGCATTGTTAAAACTCTTTCCACAGACGTCCCGCCCCCAATAAACACCCCTCTCTTTCCCACAGTGCTTTCATTATGAATATTTGGCATGCTGACCATGTGGGAAACCTCTCCCCCCCCCCCCATTTCCCTCCCTCGCTTCTGTGTGTCGCTTTCTTCTCTTTCACATTCTATCCCGCGTCATCATTAACACAAAGTAAACCTCCAGGAGAAACATCTTAATATCGGAGTCACTGTTTATGTGCCCTCCCTGAGTCAGGGAGTATTTTACTCCTCACCAGCATATCTGTTACTCACACAAATCCTCTCTGAGGTCCCATTCACAGCTGGGATACCACGAATACACCGGCCCGGATACCCCTAATACACCGGCCCAGCCTTGTCGCTCAGTGTGGTTATGAAAGGTAGTTAACTACTTTTAGTAGCTGCACAGTGAGAGACTGCTGAAAATTATTAGCACTAAACAGTAAAGACACAAAGTGACATCTCTTGACGTCTCGGTGAGCCTGTGTGTAGTAAAGTGTGCTGTGAAATGAACAAGGTTTGCAGATACTGTCTGTGATGAATGTTGACACCGTCAGCAGAGGACGACAAACTTTCTGTTACAACCTCCATGTTTGTTTACACTTAAATGTGGGAGTGAGTAGCGCTCTAGCTCCATTCACAGGCGTGTGTGCAGACACATAACAGTATTGGGTACAGTTAGTTATTATGCTTTTCAAAGATGCGTGTGTGAAAGACCCTAAATGTCATGGACAGGTTTGTAATAATAAGGAAGTGACAGATGACCAGTGTGTTTCTGGGATCATGCAAAGATTTCCCTGCATTGCTTCGTTCTGTCGTGCACCTCAGAAAAGACCCAAATAACAGACAGGTGTCTAATCTATCCTCAAACTCAATCCGAATGCCTACAAGTCTTACAACCACAAAGCAAACACAGCTGACAGCGTTTTTAACGGATCCAAATGAAATGTGTAACAGTTAAAATGTTTATTTTCAATAGCAGAAAGCCACCACTGCCCAAACAACAGAAATCACGGGAACAAGGTGAAACAGCTACTGTGCACCTGGATGTAAGAATGAAGACTGTAAATGTTATGTTACAGGAGATAAGAAGCAGAAAGCCTTCTGAAAGTCATTAAAAAGGTTTTACATGCTATTAAACTGCACTACCATGACTTCCATCAAACTGAAATTGTGTGGAATTTCATGCTTGTGAAGTGAGCTCCCTCTGTTGCTCTGTCATTAAAGGGCACCTGGAGGTGAAAAAGAGCTATGAACACAGTCCAACACAGAGAGGGGGGTTGTTTTGGGGGACAGATGCTCGGCATGTGTGCATGGTATGTCACTATTAACACATATCCCAGGGTTACTTCCTGCACACTGGCAGAAGAAAACATGGTGCCATTTCAAGGTCCAGTAAGATACACGTGTTAAATGGGAACTGTGGTACTGAACCATTGATCACTGCCCAGAGAACTGACTGGGACGCCTCTACATGTCCACAGCCCCTCAGCTGGGCCCACAAGTCAGACATGCACACAGGACTAAAGCAGGTCCACAGCAGAACACTGATCTCCAGCTCTGCAAGTACACTGATCCAGCTCTGGAGAAACACTGATCCAGCTCTAGAACACTAATCCAGCTCTGGCATCCTGTACTGCAGACCCCCACAGGCAGGGAGATGTTGAGAACCTGATCTCTGCACTGCTGATCCCTGCACTGCTGACCCCTGCAGGAGGAGGAGGAGGCGGCGGAGGGGGTAGTTGGATTGTTTGATCGGGTAGTTGGATTGTTTGACAGCTGTCATCAATCAAACATGACAAAATACTACAATAACTGTTGTTTTAATGATATGTTTACCCACAGTGCACACCTTCCTGGACACCAGAAAAAATTATGTTTTAATGTCACATTTACTTAAGACATAGCTGGATGTCCACATCCTGTGAGGCAGACTGAGACTCAGGTGCTCTGTGAGACAGACTCAGACTCAGATGCCCTGTTAGACAGACTCAGACTCGGGTGCCCTGTGAGACAGACTCAGATGCCCTGTGAGACAGACTCAGACTCAGGTGCCCTGTGAGACGACTCAGACTCAGGTGCTCTGTGAGACAGACTCAGACTCAGATGCCCTTGTGAGACAGACTCAGACTCAGGTGCCCTCTGAGACAGACTCAGACTCAGATGCCCTTGTGAGACAGACTCCGACACCCTTCGAGACATACTCAGGTGCCCTGTGAGACAGACTCAGATGTACAGCATTTCCTGTCCCATAAGCGGCAGCTTACCGCCTCAGTCACCATGTTTTGCCAATGCCTTCTGGGTAAAGCGGTTTGGCATATTAAATATTGAACTGACAGATTTCCTGCTTCTTAGTCACAATCATGGACATGATCAATGTAGTTAAATATCCAAAAACATCTGCTGAGGAATGTTCTTATCTATGGGGGTGCAGTGCGTACCCATTTTTACATTTTACATTTTAAGCATTTAGCAGACGCTCTTATCCAGAGCGACTTACAAGATGTGCATTAATACATGGTAGGAACAATCATAGTTAGTGCACGAGATCAGTGCAGGAATACAGCAATAGACATCATTGCAGGCATCTGCGTACCATACCTGTAACACCGGGAAGGAAAAGGTTAGTGACTTTTTTTGGGGGGGGAGTATAGTGTTGAACAAGTAAACAGTGGTGAAGACAATTTAGCTAGATGGACAGAGTTCAGTGGTAGTGGAGTCTGAAGAGGTGGGTTTTGAGTCTCTTGCGGAAGATCGCGAGTGATTCCGCGGTCCTGACCGATTGCGGAAGGTCGTTCCACCAGCGAGGGATCAGGACAGAGAAGAGGCGAGACCGCGAGGAGCGGCTGCCAGGCGCCCGGAGGGAAGGGACAGTCAGTTTACCAGAGGAGGCGGAGCGGAGGGGTCTGGGAGGTGTGTAGAGAGTGATGAGTGACTGGAGGTATGGGGGAGCAGTGACCCAATAAGGCAGGGTGCCCTGACTAAGCCCCTCTGAGGATTGGTGAAATCTCATCTCTCCTCAGACCACTGCTGCAAATCTCACTGCTTTAGAGCGCAATCTCACTGCTTTAGAGCACAATCTCACTGCATTAGCACAATCTCACTGCTTTAGAGCACGATCTCTGCTTTAGAGCGCAATCTCACTGCTTTAGCACAATCTCACTTTAGAGTGCAATCTCACTGCTTTAAAGTACAATCTCACTGATTTAGAGTACAATCTCACTGCTTTAGAGTGCAATCTCACTGCTTCAGAGCTCAATCTCACTGCTTTAGAGCACAATCTCACTGCTTTAAAGTACAATCTCACTGCTTTATAGTGCAATCTCACTGCTTTAGAGTGCAATCTCACTGCTTTAGAGTGCAATCTCACTGCATTAGAGCACAATCTCACTGCTTTAGAGCTAAATCTCACTGCATTAGAGCACAATCTCACTGCTTTAGAGCTCAATCTCACTGCTTTAGCGCAATCTCACTGCTTCAGAGCTCAATCTCACTGCTTTAGAGTACAATCTCACTGCTTTAGTACAAGTAGTGCAATCTCACTGCTTTAGAGTACAATCTCACTGCTTTCACTGAGTGCAATCTCACTTTAGAGTGCAATCTCACTGCAGTGCAATCTCACATTAGAGCACAATCTCACTGCTTTAGAGCTAAATCTCACTGCATTACAACGCAATCTCACTGCTTTAGCACAATCTCACTGCTTTAGTACAATCTCACTGCTTTAGAACAATCTCACTGCTTCAGAGCTCAATCTCACTGCTTTAGAGCACAATCTCACTGCTTTAAAGTACAATCTCACTGCTTTAGAGTGCAATCTCACTGCTTTAGAGTGCAATCTCACTGCATTAGAGCACATTCTCACTGCTTTAGAGCTAAATCTCACTGCATTACAACGCAATCTCACTGCTTTAGCGCAATCTCACTGCTTCAGAGCTCAATCTCACTGCTTTAGAGTGCAATCTCACTGCTTTAGAGCGCGATCTCACTGCTGTACAGCACAATCTCACTGCTTTAGAGTGCAATCTCACTGCTTTAGAGCGCGATCTCACTGCTTTAGAGCGCGATCTCACTGCTGTACAGCACAATATCACTGCTTTAGAGCTCAATATCACTGCTTTAGAGCACAATCTCACTGCTTTAGTAAAGCCTGAATGCAATCTCACTGCTTTAGAGCACAATCACGCTTTAGAGCTAAACTCAGTCAATAACCAGTCAAGTCAAACTCACACACTGAGGGTCATTATTTCCACAATGCACAGTAACATTCCAACATCTACACATACCTGCACGGCACTTCACAGGAAAGGGACCGTGATTCACTGACACCAAAATGATTTTAGAATGACATTTGGAAAAGTTTGTTTACAGTTTCAGGGCTGGAGCTTGATTGTAGAAATTAACAGGACCTGTGTCGGCTATTTAGCAACTGTATCGGGGCATTAGACGCGTAGGTGACTTACTTGAGAAAGTATCTTTGGCCAGTGGATGTGAACGCCATCTCCCATCCGAGAGGCAGGGGCAATTCATCGGCGACATCGAAAGACTGCTGGCGCAGATGCGCGTGATGAGCCGGGTTTGGGCTGTCTCCTGCCCCGAGCTGTAACGAGGCCGGGGAGGACTGTGACCGTGCGTGCTGCACTGTCAGCCTTTGAGTATGGCTACCCGAGTCGGTACTCGACTGACGGGAATGCGTCCCTAAGTCTGGCTCCTTGAAAAATGACTCGGGAAGCATTTTTTTCCGCCAGGAACTCGGTTTTGGGTTCATAACCGAATTAAACAGCGCCTCGAGATCAGTATCAAGGTCCTGCGCGACATGGACCACTTGCTGTCCCTGTAAAGGTTGCATCTGATTACTCATTTTCCAGGAAGGTTTTTAGAAAAAGAATAAGGTCCAGTAGTTGAGCGAGAAGTCGATTCCTCTTACTTTCCAAGATGGGTTGTGTGCTGTTTTCCTCCAAAGCTAACTAACTAGCTATATAGTGTCTCTCCTTTCTGTACAGTTTATGCGAAGGAACAGATGTTAAAAGGAAAACAAATCATATCAACCTGTCCCAGCGTGGGGAACATTAGTAGGCTATATTTCTTATTTTCCCTTTAAGTTGGTGCGTCTCTCCGACTTGTTGACAGCGAGCTGTGCGCACTTCAAACCCAAGTTTGTAAACTCTGCCTTCCTTCACTGCCCCTCATGAATTATTCATATATCAGCAGTTCAGAAACGTGTACTTCTTTGGTTTCTTAATATTACAAAGGATACATAACTGTACAGATGCGTGAAACTCAACGCCGAGTCGCGTACAAACGCAATACATATTACGTGTGTAAATCTCAAGGATAAAACTTTTGAGAAAGTAACGATAAATCACATGTGTCAACTGAAGGTAGGCTACTTCGATAACAACAGCCTCTGTGTGATTGGTGAAACTAAATGTTACGTTGATTAAATATACCGCCCCTGAATTCGACTCTAACGTTTTAAACCAAACTTATCTCCGCTTATACAGTATAACTTGCGCTTTTAGGAGTGTTTATTAATTTGACCATATATAGTCAGACGAGCTATGCGTAGCCGCACCCACTTCGGAATCTGAGGGTGTTTCCTAAGAGCAGCTGCGCACTCAAGCCAAACAAGGAATGACTGGGTTCAAACAGTTTGATCAAAGTGTGCTAAATGCCTTATGTTAAAATTAAGGGTGGGTGGGTGTGTTTGTGTGCGGGGATTGATATGAGTAAATATAGTTTTATTACATTTTGACGTCCAGATCACTCTACAAAATACTTCACATATTAACAGCTAATCATTTCAATTTGTATAAAAATAATGTTGTCGAGGTAATAGTTACAACAAACAAAAAAGTATTATCACCTGAGGAAATGCTCTGCTTGATATTATTAAGGAAATCTATAAATGTTGTTGCTTTCAGTTCAGGGTAAAGACCACTTCAACTTAAGCAGGAAAAGTAGAAAGTGTGTTATTTTTATAAATTTATCTTCCTGTATTTATTGCCAAAAATCATATGATGGTCTATGAAGAAGCAACATTTTTGTGTGGTTTACATTAATGTTAGAGTATCCTTAAAGACAACCCTTCTCTGGATGGTGGATACCACTTTGTGGGCCCAAGGAGGTTTATAATATATCCCATAAACTCAATATAAGGTCAAAGGCCATGCCCTGCCCTCATTGTGCTGGACCTGGGTCCGAAAGAGCCACAAAACTAAAGAACCTGTTAGTGATAGAGAAAGTGCCATGTTTATAAAGGCTACAGGTTGACATGTTAATTTGGACGTGGACCCCAGCTGAGGGCTGACTGACAGCTTCACACGAAGTTAAACACCGTACGCATTGCTAGCCATGCCTCACTGCAAAATATAATTGAATTCTCAGTTGAATGACCCGGTTAAATAAAAAAAAATACTGGCATAGATGAGATGTGAGATGAGATGAAACACTGGCATAGATGAGATGTGCTGGCGTCCACACACCCCATCTCTCTCTCTCAGAGCAAAAGAGTGTTAACACCTCCACACATCCATCTCTCTCAGAGCAGAAGAGTGTTAACACCTCCACACACCCCTCTCTCTCTCTGCAGAAGAGCGTTAACACCTCCACACACCCATCTGGCTCACAACAGAAGAGCATTAACACCTCCATGGACTGTTCAGTATTATTGACCTACTGCTGCGACTCTTGTCCCTGAGCCCTGCTGCCAACATGTACACTTGTTATTTTTTTGCCATATATATCTGACTTCCAGACAAATCCCTTATGCATCACTTTCAATTAATATGAAATATGAAAATGAATGTATATGGATCCAATACATGTAAAAAATAAAATAAAATAAAGGAAACACCAACATAAAGTGTCTTAACAGGGCATTGGGTCACCAAGAGCCACCAGAACATCTTCAATACACCTTGGCATAGATTCTACAAGTGTCTGGAACTTTACTGGAGGTATGCAGCACCATTCTTTCATCAGGAATTCCATCATTTGGTGTTTTGTTGATGGTGGTGGAAAGCGCTGTCTCAGGCCCCACTTCAGAATCTTAACAGAGCTGCCAGAGCACTTAATTTACTCAAGGGTTTTCTTTATTTTGGCAGTTACCTGTATGTCCAAAGCCAATCTGAGCCACCTCTGGAGGTAGTGTGGGCCGGATTCCACTGGTAACGGATCTGGATGGTCCAGCATGCATCTCCTCTTTTGCCAACATTGTACTGACAAATAACATCCCATAATATGCATGCTGTTGGTTTGTCAGATTAGATTAAACAAGAGGTTAAGCTGTGCACAACCGCTAGGCTAAAAGTGATCTCGGTCTGAGCACACATAATGGCCTATATAGCATGTCAGAAAGGAAACCAGGATGGAGAGGTAGAAAGAAGCTTCCAGCACTCCTGGCCCCTCAAACATGTATCACCTCCCTGATCTCACCTGCTTCTCATGTCTCCAGCTCTCCCATCCTACATCACAGGGGCCAATCAGAACAGGGATTTCATGAAGGTGAAAACCTAAACGATGCAGACAAATGGTGTTGCAGTGATGGGACGGGTTTGCAACTATGATCTGTGATTGGGCATTCCAAATTCGGGAATGAAGAAGAATGGAACTAAAATTGTTAAAAGAAGAAACCCAAAAGAATCAGTAAAATAATGGCAAGGGTGTAAATGGCTCACGTCAACCCAGAAAAGGGAAAACCACTGAAAATGTAACAGGGCTGCCCTCTAGTGCTCACTTCATTTTTTTTGGCAAAAATGAGTTAACGTGGCAATGCTCTTTGTTGTGTCTTTTTGCTACAAAACAGAAGAAACACCTTTTAAAATAATATTTAAATAGTTAATACTAGCCTAACCCAAACCCTAAACAATGCTATGATATGGGACTTGAAAGTGCGAAAGCTTCATATTTCAAAGCTGTGCTCTCTGAGCCCTGTGATTCTCAGCTCTGTCCAGAAGCAGGCCCTCAGTGTCATAACTGGCAGCGGCAAGTGAGAAAGATGTCAGAGAGTTGCCCATACTGTCCAGTAGCTGATTCCGTTTGACTTGTATCTAATGTTACATTATACTACGACAGATCATAGAAAAGGTCAAACAAGAACTCACATGAAACAAATTGTTCCTCGTGGCTATGGAGCCAGTTGGGTCCGCATGACCCAGAGAGTTAACACTTTGTCCAATTGGAGTTCCCTAAAATCCCCTAATGTTGAATTCTAAATCAGTGACGCTCATTTGGCTCAATTGAACGTGATCATTCCCAGTACATGAAGGTTTCTGAAGCTTCACAGGTTAGAGTTCACATTTCCCAGGCCACGCCAGATAAAACATGGAGTTGCGTGTGTCATGATTGGCCTTATCACATGGGAGTGATATTCTTTTACTGGTTGGACTTTACGATTATTATTTACAAACATAACCTCTACTGTCGAAAGACGGGAGTACATTTTCAATTTTTTGTTAGCAGTAATTAAAAGCTAAGCAGAATTACATGTAACTGCCAAAATAAGGAAACATTTGAGTAAATTAAGGGTTCTAAGTAGGTAGAGAGAGAGAGAGGAGCTGGGGTAGGCAGAGGGAGAGAGGAGATGAGGTAGGTAGAAAGAGAGGAGATGGGGTAGGTAGAGGGAGAGATAGGAGGAAGAGGGTGAGGTAGAGCCAAAAGAATGATCTCCAATGAATTCCAGGAGTGGAGTAGTAGGCTGAGATGCTGTCTTGGGGCCCTACAACACAACAAGACTCCTTTCCTTCTGGGATTCCCTCAATGATGCCCTAATCTCCCAAGGTCAGAGATCTGGAGGGCCCCGAGGTGAGACATCTGGAGGGGAGAGATCTGGAGGGGCCCGGGGTGAGAAGGGCCCGAGGTGACTGATCTGGACGGGCCCAGGGTGAGAGATCTGGAGGGGCCCGATGTGAGAGATCTGGTGGGACCCGGGGTGAGCACATTTGTGCTGGTATTGGACAATGTCCAGGTGCAAACCAATGCAATGGTGCAAACAAATGCAAACCAATGCAAACCAGTTTCAGTGTTTTGCAGCTCATCCAAGGTCAATTATGATATTCCTTCCACCTTACTCTCCATTTCTGAACCCAACAGAGGAGTTATTTTCTACCTGGAGGTGGGAGGTCTACGACCAGCAGGCCACACTCCTCCAGGCCATCGGTGCAGGTGCATGCTAAGGCCGGATCCATTTTTTTCCTAGATGTTTAGTCAGGGACCATACCCAGTGTGATGTTGCTGAAATTCTCTGGCCTGATCGGAAGGAACAGATGGATAATAAAATTATTGCTGAAGCAGAAAATCCTTGGTTTCTTTTGTGATTTTTCTTTTGAAGCAAATTTGCATTCCATGTGTAAATCTTCAGTACCTATGTTATTGCAAATTGACAAGCTTTATGTGAGTAAAAATTGTTATTACACATTCTACTCAAATGTGATGAATAGATTTTTGTGGTCGGGTCATCAAATTCCGTAATTTAGACACATTTAAATGAGCTTATGCCATTTAAGTATCAAAAATACTACGGTGGTGTCCTTTTCCTCTTGGGGTTTTATCTCCACTCTTTTAATATATTGCCACATAACTTCTCTGATGTGCATGTTCTGTGGCATTATCATTTCTAAGGAGTTGATTTTATAATCGGACGCAGAAACATGATGATGGGTTACATGTATGCAATTGTGTGCACGTGCATACGTTAAATATGTGAGCGCGTGTGAAAATGCGTAGTGATATATGGTATAATAGTGCATATTATTCACTAATATTTATGATCACCAAATTCTGAAATGCATGAATGTCTGCTGGGTGATATGTAAATGACAACCACACAAACCGATTGTTACGGCCACGGCAACTGTTTATTTTTTGCGTTTCCTCGTGTTTTCCCTTTTTTCCTTTTCCCCTGTGTTCCTGTTCTCCCTGTCAGTTTCGTGTTTGTGCGTGTGTGTTGTGGGCGCGGCTTCCTTCCTCTGCATTCTCCGGCTCCCTCCTGATTACAATGGATCTGCGCTGCCTGCTCACCTGTCATCAATGATCATCAGCCCTGCAGTGTATATCAACCCCGGTTGCTCATCCACTCACTGTCAGATTGTTGTCTCCGCTTCAGTGGTAGCTACACGCATCAAGCCCTTTCCCAAACGGTGATTTTTTCCGCGTTATTATCTTTGTGTGTTTTTTCATGTGTATTCGTCCTCTCCATGTCCAGGTTCACTCCTCGCCTGCCCGCTTGCCTGCTGCCCACTTCCCTGCCTGCCTGCCCGCTTACCTGCCTACCTGCCTGCCCGCTTACCCACCTGCCTGCTTACCTGTCCTGCCTGCCTCCCTTGTCTGCTCTCACCATCGCTTCCCTACCCCAGTCTTTATTTGTAATAAATAACTTCACTTTACCTAATCCTCAGTGTCTGCGTTTGGGTCCGATCAGCGTCATTCTAACACCGATAAGCACATTAAGTTGAGTTTCCTAAAAAAGTTAATTTTAATCGGCCAATATTGTATATATGTGCAAAAAGATTAACTTCGCTCAGAAATGTTAAAGGACATTAGTTCAGTTAGTACACCCATGGCGTTATACAACACTGCCATACTGCCATGCATGCTGATGTACAACAGAAAAATGTAGTTCCTTCGACGAGTAACGCGTTACCCACACATTTACATTTTCTTACAGTAAATTGACTAAAATCTGCGGGGTCTATGGTACAAGGACAGTACAGTCCTACAGTACAAGGACAACTGTTAGGTTCACAAATTCAGAATGTCTTTAAAGAGTATAGAGAACACCCGCACCAAATGAGAGACAGAACAACCAAACAAAATCAAGCAGAGTTTATTTAACCCAATGCATTCCGGGTTCAATGTCTCCCTGTCAGACAAAGAACAACTCTTTTCCTGCAGAGTTCATCTTCTTATACACAATACTTCCATGTCAGATTTTCCCCATCTCTGAGAGAACCTCGTAATCTTTTTGGCAGGCACACTGTCCTTGAGACTGTGGCGGCCAGCTACTCCTGCAACAGCTTGCCGCCTATCTCTTTTGGCACAGCTCCACACCTTGTGCAGCATGAGAAGTGACTCAAAAACAATTCCCAAACACAGAATTTCTCTATCACAACGGTGCTCTCTTGCGTGGGTGTTTTTCTATCAATACGCAATAGCTTGGACCTTGTGTGCAAATGCAAATTCTAACTTCCAGAACGAACATGGAGGTAATTTGACGTCACTTCTCCGAGTGATCGGTCCATTGTCCAATGAGCGGCTCCGGCTCCCGCGGACAGTGCGTGACACAGGAAGTTCCACACGCTCAAACTGCTGTGTGATTATTGTTGACATTCTACCATACAGAACTGCTTGGAATAAGTCACAGCTAATACGGACGCTTTTGGATCATGCGATCAGAGATTAAACCACTGTAATGTCTGTATTATCAGTGTGATCTTTCATTAAGCAAGGAACAAATCCGTCAGTTGCGCAGGTAAGACAGCTCACATTTGGTTTCGCTGCCGTACGTTACTTTGGATTTTGCAGTTTGCCGACTGGCTAAATTACTTTCAGGTTGCTAACTCTCGATCACCGATCTTATTTGGCCTTGTAGTACGACAGTAACGTTAGCTAAAAAAACGAATTATAGCAAGCTAGCTGCACGGTCTGCTTGCATATCCGTCGCGGAGTTTGGTTTCCTCATAAACAATTTCAGTATTTACCCTCGGTACAATAAACCGAGTGGTTGGAACAGCAACGTCACCATTCACTGTACCCTCGAAGTAGAGACGTTTAAATTAATATTATTGCATGTTGACCGATGCCCATCGACTATCTAGCCAGTAGCATAATTCATGCCAATTCTACAGACGGGGAAACGAAGCTACTGGCTAACTGGGCATCGTGCTATCAGTGCCAGTTCTGCAGTGCAATAGGCTAGCATTCTCTGCCGTGCATTGCATGGGTTGTCGTTTCTAAGGGCGAGAAATGGCTTGCACAACTAGGACACGAGAAAGGAAGAGTCCAGTCGTGTTGTCTTCACCCCAGATCACATGTCCGCAACGGTTCACCCTGGTTTCTCGAATAAGTCAAGCGACTGGTTTCAGGGAAGCTAATCTCCTGATGGAGCAACTTTACCCCACAGTTATGTTTTTATTTGTTTTGGCTGCAAGTGGGAGTTACCAGTGAGAGTGGAAGTAAGGATTCGTGTGTTCGAAGTGCGGTTTTCCAACCGCGACGGGACCGGCAAGGACCCAGTTTATATTCTGGAAAAAACCTTTGGAGCGAGGTTCGTTTATTTGTGATTTGTGTCTGGTTTGTACATATTCACCCTGCTGCAATGTGTTAGCTGCACTCTCCTGGTTATGTTCTGTGTATTATTTTTTTAACTATATTATAAACGCGTGAATTGTATGACAGTGTGAAAGGGGGAGATGAAACAGATGTAACCTTTAAATAGTGTAGTGTGCCGGGAATGTCTCGTGCCGAACAATGTTGCCCGTTATTGGTCCCGCAGCCCTATTCAGGAAATATAATCTACGCCCCCTCTCTTGTGGTCGGTCTTGGGTTTCCTGCTGAGGTGCAGAGATGGAAATGGCTAGAATAAAGTTCTGCAGAGAAGTGGTGTGCCAGCTTTGTGTGTGACACGAGGTTCACTTTTCACACCCTCATTCAGTCTCAGTCAGGGACTGTGGCTGTGGCAGGGTTGGACAGGAGACCAGGGCCGGTATACTTACAGCGTCTAAGTGGAAGTACTGATCTAGGATCAGTTTAGCCTTTTTAGCTCATAATGTGTACGGTTAGGTCAGGATATGGACAGGGGAAACGCGCTTGAAGTTGTCCAAAATTAATCAGGATTATTTAAAGCCTGATTTAGGACGACTCCATTCAATGTTTATCCCAATTCGTGTATAGTTGAGTGCTAGGTTATATGAGTTAATGATACACGTATGATCATAAAGGCTTTTCTTGTTAAGGAACATTCTGGCAAAGTTAATCATTCATCGGCAGTATTGACAGTCTAGTAACAGATGAGTAAACTTCACAGGAACATGTGTGTTATAGGTATGTGACAAAAAATGTAATGCTCTTTAAGTACACTGGAACTAATATTGGATAGAACTTGAAAACCCCTTCTAAATTATACCGAAATCAACTAAATATCTCCAGCATTAAGTGAGTTATGGTCATTTAATTGCTCGGTAATTAAGCGTTATTTGGGTAAATTGTTTTAATGGTTTATGGATGAAGGCTGTGACCGAAAATTGCTTATGAAGCGCATAGACTTCTATAACTTCCTTAATAATCAGGATAGGTGGATTACATTTTCAGGGAATATGGTATTCCCTATCCATAAAAGTAAAACAAATATTACTTATGCATGTTAATACAATTTGAATAAGTTAATGAAGGAGTAAATTACCATGTAATTAGTTTGTAATAAAACAGTAACCAACATGGAGCTGCAAGATACATTTTGCGCTTCCATATTTGAAATATTGAAAGAACTCAAAAAGACACTATTTCTGTGATGTTTGCCAGACATTAACATAATTAAAGGTCTCTAATTAATTAAGCTTGGAACTGTACAGCTATTTTGTAGTTGCTTTAAAAAGTGAGTAGTGTCAAATAGGGATGGGACGGTTACCGTAATAATGGTATACCGCGGTATAACAGGCCACGGTATAACTAACTACAAACATTTCGTTTCCACGGTATATGCTCTACGGTATTTTTTATTTTAAGAAGCAAAACAATAAAAATAATGCTATGCCGAAAATCTATGCACCCCGAAAACGAACCTAAGGTAATTGACCCTTCGCTAAACCACGCCCGCCTTAGTTATTGTTGCTAAGTCAGTCAAGCTTTCGGAGCCAGCATGGTGCTCCCACAAAATAGAAAAAGAGATTTCAGATAGAACCAGACAGAAGAGCCTACAGTATGCTTTCGAAGATTATATCCAGGATATCACAATTACAAAGTGAATCACCTGGCGATTGAGACAGAGGACAACGACATTAAACACTTTAGTAAATAAAGTGAATAAAGACCTACCCAGCTTTACAGGAACAGTGTTGCTCCTTAACATCTTAACGTTAGCAAGCTGGCTGGATCACGAATAACAAAGCTAACATTTAGTCTAACTTTACCAACGTTTAAACCCGGAGCTGTATATCCAGACCGTAGCCACGATAGCGTCGCTGGCTAAGCTTGCTAGCTCCACGGATAGCTACGAACCCGATAATTTAGGTTAACCAGCTAACATCTGATAACAACAGCATAACATTTTACGGTTGATAAGAGTAATTACTTACCGTGGAGCAGACAAAGCTGTGCTTGTTGATCTTGGAGGTGTTCAACTGGGCATGAGGACGTCCACATAGCTACACTTTTCAGGATTTGATTTCGGTTTTGTAAAGGGAAAAAAAACGTATATCTCCTTCAAACCTCTCTGGGTAACGAGTGTCACTGTTACACGTGCCCCAGGCACAACGTTTAACCATAATTTGCTAAAAATCCGCAAAACCAGCTCGAAAATGAAGAAAAATTCTAATTTTTGCGTGAATGTCAATGGAGGGAGAGTGAGCAGCAAATGTGTGGATTAGAAAGTGAAACCTAGCTATGCCTATAGTTGTAGAGCTGCAGGTTTAGGCTCATTGCATTTATTTTGAATTTTATTTTGATGTTTTATTTTTCAGAAAATAATAGTTTTACAGTAAAAGTTTACAAAAATATTGAACAAATATTCTGTTAAAATAAAAGAAATCGTAAAAAAAAATCTGTTTGTTTTTTTTACCCAGATTTTAGAGGTGCGCCGCCGCCGCGCTAATACCGTGGTAATGGTATACCGCAGTATTTTTTCCCAAGGTTATCATTAAGTCAAAATCTCATACCGTCCCATCCCTAGTGTCAAAATAAAACTACTCAGGCTCATGAGTAAATCAGGTTGAATGCATTAAACAGAGTGGTTTCTATGTCCTGAAACATACACTATAGAAGCTCAATACCAGTGCCAATTAGAAATATGATTGCCATGATGAGTGATGATTCAGTCAGAACAGGATCTAGCCAGAAATGACAAGATTGTCATGCAGCAGGTCGGCAGCCAGTTCATAGACTGACATGTGACTGTCTGTGGCATTGACTGACTGTCTGTAGTATTCTCATAGTCCTCACTGTCATCTCAGTATGCCACCCTGTGACATTTCCCTTTCCTCTTTGCTTGAAGTTTCTCAATCTTTCTGTTGTATGCTGCAAGTTCACCATTTTCTGACAATGTATGGGTGATTTTCCTGCTAACAGCCCTGCCCTGTAAAATGTCAACCACCTTGTCTCGTCTACCACTATCCAAATCTGGGAAGTCCTTCAGAATAGTATCCAGTTCACAGTTCTTGAGTTTTCTTCTTTCAGTAGTGTTGCGTGCCTGATGTCTCGCTTTTTGTCTTCGAGATAACTGTCTTCTTAGATGTCTCTGGGTCTGTCGTCTCTTTTCCCTTTTCCCGCTTCCTTTAGTATGGTTTCTGGAAGAGCAAAGAAGGAAAGCCACAATCTTATTCTTCTGGGCTCTTGTCTTCTGTGATAAATATCACATTGTGGCACGAGGGGCTCTTTTCGTGTTCGTGTCTCTATCAATCTTTCTAAGGTATGGTCAAGACAAACTTTATCTCCAAAGAAGTCCCTTGAAGACGTGAGGAGAGCAAGTGGAGCTCTCTGCTGTTCCCTCAGCACATTAATCACATTTCTGACTGTCTCTATGACATGTACATGGTCAATGTCCTTATCAGTTGAAGTGTAAAACCTCTTCATCCAAGGGCTTGTTAATTGCTTACCCAGAAGCCCAAGCTCCTGGAGCCAAACTCTTGCTGTAACGCTGGAGAAGTCCTGCAGAATTGCTGCACGAAGACCACCACAAGTTCCACTTTGTAGAAAGACAAATTTCTCATAATGTAGTACCAGAATTCCACTGATGTGGAATAAAATGTGAATTCTGTTACATTTATAGCGAGGTAACAATCCTCTTGGCAATTTCTCATCATTGAGAAAAATGGTAAATCCACTAGGGTCTTTACACCTGAGTTTATTCATCTGCACCACAACGTTTGCAGTGAAACAATCATTGCCGAAGACTTTGCCCCTAGCTTATTCAAAGATGCTCAACACACCACTGGCAATGGAGTCAAGGGGGTGGAGGAGACAGTTTAACTAGTTAAGACTCTTTCATTTGGATTAGCCGACTAATTGCGTGGCAGCGCGATTGGCTGCACATCGATCAATCGTCGAGTTGCTGATATTAGAACAGATTATTTCTCGGACTCCCTGGAAATGCTTTTCATTGTTGAAGAAGGTATATATATCAGCCATGCTGTCCACAATTTGACAGATATGATTGGCGTAATATTCAGCAGTTCCACCTGGGAGCTCATTGATGGCAAGTGTCACATTTTCATTAGTCACAGTCTCGGCCGTCTGTGACTCGGCAGTTACTCCGAGCTCGCGAGCCATCATTTCAACGGTAGTGCGGTGAGGTACATCTTTGACTAGTGCACCTGATCTTAAGAAAAATTGTTTCATGAGCTTCGTAATGTTTGATGTTGGCACTTGGTTAATTATGCAGTCAAAGGCAAAAAGGCCCATGTCAGACGAGATCTTCTTTTCCTCGCTGTATTATCTAGATCACTCAACTGGTCTTGCAACTCCAGTTTTTCATTCTGTAGCTGCTGTATCAGTTAACTTGTTTCATGTGTGTGTGTCCTGTCTGTTCTCAGGCAGACTGTGTGTGTGTGTCCTCTCTGTTCTCAGGCAGACTGTGTGTGGGTCGGGTCCATTCTCAGGCAGACTGTGTGTGTGTCTGCTCTGTTCTCAGGCAGACTGTGTGTGTTTCGGGTCCGTTGTCAGGCAATGGGACACTGGAACTCCTTTTGGGACACGATACACCTGAACTGGAGGGGTACAGCTGCATTGGGCCAGCATATGCTTAGGGTAGCGGAGGAATATTTAAACTAGCGACTGGGGGGGGCGCAGGGAGGGGAATTAGTAGTAGTATTATGGATAGGGAGGTACAGACTGCCCAGATGGAAGATACCAGGGCGGAGTATAATAATAACTGAGGATATAATTAATAAAGATCTTTTAGAGCATAATGTGAATAGAGGTGGTTTGGCACAGTTATGTGTGGAGAGGAAGGACACGAAGTGTGAGTAAGGCTCTGATGTTCCTTTGTTGTAATGCTAGAAGCATAAAAAAGACATTTTTGAAACTGATGGCTGAAGAGGAGTTTTGATATGTGGTTAATGACTGTTTTTTGGTACAGTCTGTTACCCAGCCTACGAGACAGAGCTCAGAGGTAGTAGAACCACGAGGGACAAGTGACCATAGAGCAGTTACTGCTGATATTTATTGGCAAGTTAAGATGGTCTCCTCTAACTCTAGAATCTTTAACTACATATGAGCTGACTATAACACAATGAGAGAATGTAAGCAATATAGATTGGGTAAAACTTCTAGATTGCAGAACTGAATGAAAAATTGACTAAATTTAAGGGTTATTGTACAGTGTAAATTCATCCCAAAAGTAAGGAAAAATGAAAAAAACATAGTGGATGACTAATGGGTGATTTTTTTTAATTTTTATAATTTTGTTTCTGATTTTATCCCATTTTATCCCCATTTCGTAGCCAATTACACCCGCTATTTTATGTAAATCACCCCCTAGTAATGTGAGTTTGCTGCCGTAGTCCTGGGACTGGTAGTGACGAAGGCAAAGCATCATCTCCTCTGAGACGGCACTTGCCAGGCCGTCGACCGTAACCCGGTACTACAGGGCCACTCTTATGCGCAGCGAGTGTCCTGTCGGCTTCCCTCCCCCCTCCCTGGGACAGACAGCCAATCGCCGCCCCTGGTGGCACTCTCAGCCAGAGCCGACTCTGGCGTGACAGGGAATCGAACCCCAGTCACCGTGGCCAGTGTCGAACGTTGTAACCACTGGACCACGTGGGAGGCCCCATTATGGGCGATTTTGAGGCAAAAGAAGAAACTGTACAGAATATATACAAAGGAAAACTCAGAGAGAAATTAGGTAGATTATTGTAATATGTGGCTAAGGTGAAAAAGGAAATAAGAACAGAAACTTTCCCAAGATACAAGCAGTTTTTTCAATATTCATCTCATCTCATCTTCAGCCGCTTATTCCTAGTTAGGGTCGCGGGGGGGCTGGAGCCTATCCCAGCATGCATTGGGGCGAGAGGCAGGAATACACCCTGGACAGGTCGCCAATCCATCGCAGGGCACTACATACACCATTCACTCACACACTCATACCTACGGGCAATTTAGACTCTCCAATTAGCCTAACGTGTATGTCTTTGGACTGTGGGAAGAAACCGGAGTACCCGGAGGAAACCCACGCGGACACGGGGACAACATGCAAACTCCACACAGAAAGGCCCCCGGCCTGGATTCGAACCCGAGACCTTCTTGCTGTGAGGCGACAGTGCTATCCACTGCACCACTGTGCTGCAGTGTTTTTTCAATATTGTAGTAGAAAAAGGAAAGCTAATGATGAGGTGAAGTGCATTAAGAATAAGGAAGGAACTTTGGTTTATAATAATAAGGATATTTCTAACACACTAAACACTTACTTTGTTGAGGGCTTACTAGGATGTCATGTGGAGTGAACCTGACACGGACTGTCTGAATTATAGCGGTGTGCACTGTCCATCTAAGAAGCACTACTGCTGCTGCAGGAAGATCCACCAGTCTTGGATCGGTGGAGAATAATTCCATGTGAAATCGATGGGCATAATACCTTGTCCTGTTTAAAAAAAAATAATGAATTCGCTTTTATTCATTGAATATTTGAGACAAAATTGGATTCAACTCAATCTATGGAGGATACAAAAAGTACAGCCAGTAGAATATTGCTGCAAACAATGGAAAATGAATTCAAGCAGTATTGAGGCATTTGCAGCAAAAGACGTATCTTATGACAAGTTATTCAGGAGTTTGGAACCAAAAGTCATTCAGCATTAATATCATTAACCGGGGTATGCTCCTCAAAACCGTAAAAACATTTCTGGCTATATTAAATTAAACTGGGCTTATTAATGCAATTTGTGGAGAACCAATGAATCACGCATCATTGGTGTCCAAGGTAGCCTGAAAATATTTGTGCATCTGTGAAATATTTAGCCTGAAAATATTTGTGCAACAAGCATCTGTGGAGCGCGTTGTTAGTACGATGGGTAGCGCCTCTACTCCACAACACTCACTACTCAAGCCCAACAAAGTGAATATGCTATTTCTTTCAACAAACCCATGTATAGATGTTTATGTAAGCATATCTGTTCCAGTCCCACTCTGAATCTGTCTGTGTGTTGGTTCTAGTCCCACTCTGTCTCTCTGAGTGCGTTGGGTCCAGTCCCACTCTGTCTGTATCTGTGTGTTGGTTCTAGTCCCACTCTGTCTGTGTGTGTTGGTTCCAGTCCCACTCTGCCTGTGTGTGTTAGTTCCAGTTCTGGTCTCCTGCAGGAGTGAGAGATGCTGCTGTCTATGGGAATGCTGATGCCATCCGCCACTCAGATCTACACTATCTTCTCCGTGCAACTCTTCGCCTTCCTCAACCTGCTGTCTGTGGAGGCCGACATCTCCGCCGTGAGTACAGCGACCCCTCTCTGCACCACAGCGCCTCTACAGCACCCTCTCTCTGCACCACAGCGCCCCTCTCTGCCTGGCCCCTTCATTGCACCTCACTAGCCGTGACATAAGACCCCGATTCTGTCAGTAGATTTCAAGTCAGTACAGTTTGATACAATATATTCAGATTACAATTAGCAGTCAAAGGCCCGAAACTGAACCTGATAGTGTCGCCATGATTTAAAATAATTGATTTATTTAATTTGTAAAAATTTAATTTGTATCCTTATTTGCATTTGCACATTACAATTCAGCGAGTGTGGCTGCCTATCAGGTACGCGGTTCGAAACCCGTCCCTGCCAGACCGGCCCTGGCCGTAAGCCTCAATTGGAGGCGGCATTTGGCTGTCCACCCTAGGGGGAGTGGGGGAGGGTGAGCCGGCACAAGCTCGTCGAGGAGCAGGAAAGGCGTCCGTGGTCAGGTTCCGTCTCAGAGGAGGCGGATCTACCGGCCTGGGAAAATTGGTTCATTACCCGGAGAATGTGCGGCGGACTCGTGGGGGAGGGTGAATTGAGATAAATAGAGGGTATAATAGGCAACCAAATAAATAAATAAAAAACTGGGAAAAGTGTCATTTCTAACATTTTATATTAAGTGTGTATTACTTCATATAAAATCTATATTAAATTAATCTGTGAAAGGTGACATTTATGTTGGTTTTCTTTGGTTATGCGAATTTTTGTGTCATTTTTGTTTTGTTTCTTAGTACTCCTTCGCCAACAAAACAGAGACGTTTGATGACCTGCCAGCGAGGTTTGGGTATCGGCTGCCCAGTGAGGGACTGAAGGTGAGGGCGGCGTCTTTGAGCCCAATAACGCCCAGTCAGGACATGCCATAAAAATGTTTCTCTTGTGTGTGCAAGAGAAATCACTGCTGAGGGGGCTGGGTAGGGTGTAGGGGTTAGGGGTCGGAGCTTAGGGGTCTGAGCTGGGCAGGTTGTAGGGGTTAGGGTTCTGAGCTGGACAGGGTGTAGGGGTTAGGGGTCTGAGCTGGGCAGGGTGTAGTGGTCTGAGCTGGGTAGGGGTCTGAGCAGGGCAGGATGTAGGGGTTAGGGTTCTGAGCTGGGCAGGGTGTAGGGGTTAGGGGTCTGAGCTGGGTAGGGTGTAGGGGTTAGGGCCCAGGGTCCTGCTCAAACTCACACAATCAGACGTGGAAGAAATGCATGGCATGACTGGAACTTGGTTTGGTGCTGCCTGTTATATATAGTAATCTGGTCATTACTGTGGTGTTCACTATTCTGTTCTGTGTGCATTCCGGCCTGCAGCATGGGGGCTGTGGTAGGGTTGGGCTAAGATTATTCGTACAGTACCTGTGTCAACTGTAGCATGCAGAGTCATGTGACTACTCCCTCGTCCCCAGGGCTTCCTGATTGGTGCCCGGCCAGAGAATGCGTGCGAGCCCCTTGCCCCGCCGCCCGTGAGGGACAACCTGAGCAGTGCCTTCGTCGTGCTCATCCGCCGCTTCGACTGCAACTTCGACATCAAGGTACACACACACACACACCATACACACACTCTTACACACACACACCACACACACACACTCTTACACGCACACACACACACACCATATGAACAGACACATCCATACACACACACACCACACACACTCTTACACATACACATGTAGTTGAACAGTATCATGAGATGGCACCCTACTCTGCTGTTTCAAACGCTTTTATCTGATCTGAAGTGGTCCAGGGTGTGCACTCAACCACATCAATGAGAAAAGGACAGGCATTTTAATCATTCTAAAACCAGTAGGAAATGGGTCTTACAGCACTGGCCATTCACAGGCAGAGTTTGGGGACTTTTCCACACTCATTCATTCTTGAGCCAGCGCTCTTTGGAGAAGACCCATTTCATATACATCGGTGACTGTTCCTGCTTCCTGTCCATGTTTCGTCTCTAACATTGAGAGACTAACATACCGGTTATGTTCTTTTTCCAAGATCATTTCTTTAATTCTACTTTTACATAAAACGCATTTTCAATAAACACCTTATTCTGACTTTTTTGTAAATCTGTATAAATGGCACAAATTGAAATAATGTGTTCATTGAATATATGCATTACTTTCCAGTAAGTTCCTAGAAAGACGTACAGTGCCTTGCAAAAGTACTCGGACCCTTTTGACTGAAAGTTTTCAAATGTTGCTGGATTACAAATGATACATTTTTTCCAATTTAATATTTTTTTTATTCAAAACTCATATGCTCAAATTTAATTTTTATAAATAATAATTAGTTATGTCAGCAAATAGTTTTTACAAAAATGGAAATATGCTGCTTGCATAAGTATTTAGACCCCTCATATTAATATTTGGTGGAGGCACCATTTGCTGCATTAACAGCTTTATGTCTTTTTGGGTAAGATTCTGCCAACTTTGCACACTGATCCACCCATTCTTCAGAGCAGAATTACTCTCAAGTTGCTTGGACATTGCTTATGGACAGCAATTTTCAAGTTGTGCCACAGATTCTCGATGGGGTTCCGGTCAGGACTTTGAGTGGGCTATTCAAAGACATTCACCTTTTTATTCTTTAGCCACTCCAATGTAGCTTTGGCCCTGTGCTTTGGATTGTTGTCCTGCTGAAAGGTGAATTTTTGACCCAGCTTCAGTTTTTTGGCAGACTGAAATAAGTTTTCTTGCAGTATCTGCCTGTGCTTTGCTCTCTCCATTGTTCCTTCTATTATGGCAAGTTTCCCATCTCTGCTGAAGAGAAGCATCCCCATAGCATGATACCACCATGCTTCACCATAGGGATGTTGTTACGTGGGGCATAGGCAGTGTTAGGTTTGCGCCATACATAACGCTTTGCGTTTTGTCCGAAAAGCTCTATTTTAGTCTCATCTGACCACAAAAGCTTTTCCCACATCTTAACTGGATCACTCACACAGTCTCTAGCAAACTCCAGGTTGGCTTTGAGATGTTTTGTTTTAAGTAATGTTTTATTCTTGTGAGAGGTGTGGGTGAGAGCTGGGGGCCTGACAGTGTTGGGTGAGAGGTGTGGGTGAGAGGGGTGAGAGGTGTGGCCCTGACAGTGTTGGGTGAGAACTGTGGGCCTGACAGTGTTGGGTGAGAGGTGTGGCCCTGACAGTGTTGGGTGAGAGATGTGAGAGGTGTGGGCCTGACAGTGTTGGGTGAGAGGTGTGGGGCAAAATAACAAAAGACACGTTGAGGGCTTGATCAGGACAGACGTCGGGACAGACGTCCGATGAATTCCCCCTCACCTGCAGGACACCCTGGTTCCCGGTCCTTCTCACAGAATGGTCTGTCACCTCTCTCACACGATTCCCGTCCACTTCCAGCCATTCCCAGTGGCCTTTCACCTCAGAAAATAGAAAACGTTGCCAAACTGCACACGCTAGCTTTTGAGGCCGCACCGTAACGTTTAGCCGTTTACCGTGTGTGTGTCCTGGATCCTGAGCCACACTACCTCGTGTTTGGCCTGGGTTTCCCCGGGGGTGATACTCCAGTAGAGTGTGTGTTTGTGATGCTGTTTACTCCAGTAGAGTGTGTGTTTTTGATGTTGTTCCCCCATCATTCCCTGCATTGCGCTTTGCTGTGGGAGCGTCGCCAGGGTGTTCCATCATTGCCTGCATCCAGCTCGCACACCAAGCCTCTCACACCGTTTATGAGCCAGCACTGAAACACTGATTAAAATGGAACCCCCAGCATTTATATTGAATAGGCCTGTATGAATATCCCCCACCTGTGATTTCCGCACTGCACGCTGCTCCTGTGTTATAGCACATAATCTCTGCTATAACACAGGAGATTACCCTTTTACCACTTAGGAAGCAAGCAGGCTGTTCTGGCTATCTGTTTTGATTTGGATTAGCTGGAACCCACACGTTTCTAATTGCACTGCATATGAACTTTTGGCTGTAGGTCTTCAACAAGACCACAAGATTGAGATCTTCAAATTAAATCCCTCCCACTCACTTTTTTCTTTCTTTTAAATTTCTGACAGCCAATCGCCACCCACGAGCGGGACTCCCAGCAGAGCCAGGGATCCAACTTCACTTTATAAACACCTTTGACACCTTTTTACCAGGGTCAGAGGCCACACTGCTTACCAGGGCCAGGGGCCACACTGTTTACCAGGGTCAGGGAGAATGGCTTTAATTCCAGGGGCCACACTGTTTCAGGGTCAGGGAGAATGGCTTTAATTACACCACCTCTTTTGCTTATGAAACCAAAAAAACATTATAAAAGCATACAATGTTATTTCTGGAAAGGTATTTCCTTCCCATACAAAACTGAGATAGCCAAGAATATGATGTTGACACAAGGAGCACAAAGGATGCTGGGTAATTCACATGTGGATGCGCTGAATCTAATACATGTGAAGCAGAACCAGTAGGCCTCTCTGTGCTGTTAGTCTGTTAGCTGTGCGTTTGGACACGTCAAACACAAAGGTTTTGTCTCCACAGGTTCTGAATGCCCAGAATGCGGGATACAAGGCGGCGATTGTTCACAACGTGGACTCGGATGATTTGATCAGCATGGGCTCCAATGACTGTGAGTTTCACTCAGACCCCCTGACACACACACGCACACACATGCACGGATGCACGCAAACACACACACACACATAGCCCACACTCCATCGTCCTGGATAGGTTTCCAGTCACTTCACAACAACGCTTGGATTCTGAAGCCATGGTCCAGTTTGGTCAGTGTGGGCTGAAACTCCCGCTCGAGGACAGAAACATGGAACGCGCAGAGCCATTTGTGCTGGAGCCGAACTGGACCGCCCCCCCTTGAACCCTTTGATTAACGCACTTAAATATGTTTTATATGACTTCTGTCCTAACACAAACCCATGAGCTCATCTCAGTGGTGGCTGAAAGTAAAAAAGCATATTGGATAAGCTCAGAGAGATACCGTTATGTTACTGAAAGCTAAAGGCTAATGCCATGTCCACACTAATGCAGATAAATTTGAAAACGCATTTTCTTTTTCTCTCCACTTTGGCCTTCCGTCCACACCAAGACGGTGTTTTTGTCACCGAAAACAGACCTTTTCGAAGACACTCTCCCAAGTGGATAAATTTGAAAACGCCGGTTTCGCGTTGTAGTATAGACTGGGAAGACGAATGGTTTCGGAAATGCTGACGTATGATTGTCATGTAATCCAGGCTGTAGCCAAAACATTCAACATGGTGGGCAAAGTTGCTGTTCTCTCTACTATCTAATTTGATTGCTTTATTGGAGTTAAACGTATCTTTATATAATGTACAAGCAGCATTCCTATGTAAGAGACAAAGCACTTTATATTCACAGCTGCTTGTGCAACGGATCTCTGCGAGGACAATGGCATTACAAACCGTACAAGGAACGGCGATTTTGGATTTAAATTACTTCAGCATCTTAACAAAATTACTAGAACACTGCTTTTCGCATTTGTAAACAAAGTGCTTTGAAAATATCGGAAACACGTTTGCGGGAAATGGCGTAAACCCACTACGTTGCTGCCTCAGGTTTCCTGCGCATACCCATTTAAAAAATGTCAGTGCGACAGCCAACTTTTTGCTAAATGTTGTGTAAACACTAGTGTGGACGTCCCCATTTGATAGGCACAAAGGCCTATGGACCAGGACGCAGTAATGAGCCCTCGTGTGTGGTCACCTGTGCCAGGGGTGCCCAGGTTCAGGTCTACTGCAGGTGTGCAGGCTAGCACTAACACCCTGATTCACATATCTGTTGTCTTGACGAACAGTTGACTAATGAAATCAGGTGTGTTAGTGATGGGATTAATGAAATCAGGTGTGTTGGTGAAGGGGTTAATGAAATCAGGTGTGTTGGTGAAGGGGTTAATGAAATCAGGTGTGTTAGTGAATGTATTAATGAAATCAGGTGTGTTAGTGAAGGGATTGATGAAATCAGGTGTGTTAGTGAAGAGTTTGATGAAATCAGGTGTGATGCTGGGCTGCACATCCCGTAAACCTTGAGGGCTGAACCTTGGCCTGCCCTTCCAAAAAGCTGAATAAAAAAATTAAAAAAGAATAATTCTTAATTAAAGCCACAATAAGCACTAGGTGTGTTCAACATTCTGCCAGGTTTGTGATTTGGATAATGCCGCCATCAAAAACGGATTCAGAATTCTGTTAATCTATTAAGACAGATTTTGCACGAGTCTTTTTCAAAGCCGTTGTACCCTTCGTTTCCCTGGCAGTGGATTTTCTGAAGCAGATAAACATTCCGTCAGTGTTTGTGGGTGAAGAGACAGCCAATTCCCTTAAGGAAGACTACACGTATGACAAAGGGTGAGTAGGAATGAGCAGGCTTACTTTTCCATCTTTCACAAATTTCCACCTTAAGAAATTTGTAGCCCTGGAAAATAATGCATTTGAAGACCATCTACATTTCAATCCACTGCCATCCCCATTTTTATTGAGAAAGGAAATTCCATTGAAAGCATTACTTCCCTATATTTGGTCATTAGAGGGCACTGTACGTTAGAGATGAATGACGTTGCGGAGCTTGAAGACTCTTGTCTGCAGTGTAGCGTCATGGTTAAGGAACAGAGGTTGCAGGCGAGGCACTAGGATTTGAAACTTGGTCGTGATACTTAACCTGAACTCCTCCAGTAAATACCGAGCTGTATAAATTGATTGTGTGTAAAAATTTAAATCACTATGGGTAAGAGCACCTGCCAAGCAAATCAACACTGCAAATGAATGGGCGATGACTGAACTGGACGACCTGAAACAGGTCAAGTTTACACGAGGTCAGAGAACTGTTGAACTAATGTTGCAGTGAACTTTTGGTTCAGCAATGCAACAGTGGAACTTCATGTGCAAACCTAAGGAGTAGTCCGTCTTGGTTTCATACAACATCTTTAAAGTGACATCACAATGAAGGTGTGCGGTAAACTGATATTATGGAAACAACCGCTGCCTTACAACCACGTGGCAATTAGGATTAGACACAATGCACATAATTGTGTAAAGACGGCTCGTGCTTCTTAGCACGGCATTGTGAATTATGGTCCACAATGCAGTGGCAGCTCTGTCAAGTTCAGTCAGCATTGTTTGGAGTTTGTGATGGCCATGTGCTAAACGCTGCTGTCTTTCAGTGGTCATGTGATTCTGATGCCGGACTTCAGCCTGCCTATAGAATACTACCTGATCCCATTCCTCATCATCGTGGGAATCTGCCTCATTCTCATCATCGTTTTCATGGTGGGTTCGGCCAATCCCCCCCCCCCACTTGTCTGCAGAGCAGAAGCATAGTGCTTCACCAGTGCACCGCTGTCTACCGGGAACTTGGTTAGACAGCAAATGTATCTATATAATGCATTTTGCAAAACATCTCCCCTGGTGGGGAAAATAAGGAAGGGGAGCCCATCCTCCTCTGGACGGCTCAGGGTCTGAGTTTGTATTCACCAAACAATGGTCAATGAGTCAATATGCAAAACAATTAAATTAGCTGGGTTAGTTAGATCCTTTTTCTGTTTATTTTTGTAATTGTTCTTAATATTCTGGTTTACGGAAATGCGTTTTGCGTTCCAAAGCTGCTTTCCCTCAACACAGATAATACACACAACAGGCCATGCAGATCATACAGTAGACCAGGGTTACTCAAATCATGGTCCTCATTGGCCAAGTACTGCTGTTTTTCCACACTCCCTTTTACGAATTTGGATTTGTGGGCAAAGTTATGTACAAGTTATGTACTCCGCGTATCTTTCAAGCCTCTCAACTGTGCTGCAGTTGGAAGTGGAAGGTGATTCGCGCGTCTCGAGGTGAATGGAGGTCGGTGACCAGTGTTGTTTTGGGCCTTTTTCTTTTAGGTCACTAAGTGTGTACAGGACCGACACAAGGCCCGGAGAAGTCGGCTTCGCAAAGACCAGCTGAAGAAGCTCCCCATTCACAAATACAGGAAAGGTACGTGTCACAGGGGGGTGGGGCTGTGCCACAGAATTTCAGTTATCGAGGAAACCAAGAAGAGGTTCTCCTCAGTTCGGGATGGGCAACTTTTAAATCAGATCTACTCAAATCTGTTGCCAGAGGACAGTGGCCTAGCACAGGGTTCCTCAAATCTGGCACAAGAATCTGCATTCAGGCCTGTTTTTCCTTTCTCTCAGGTAGTTGATTGAGTAATGAGTGCAATTGATTGGCCGGAGTGTCTTCACACCTGACTCCCAGGTAAAGGAAGGGTGGAAAAACAAATGTACTTGGCCCACGAGGACCATGATTTCAGTAACCCTGGTCTAACGTGTTTCAAACCTCCCTGAAAAACAAATAACACCATAATTTGATAAGCAGTTGGTTGAGTCGAGAGAACAGTTTGATCAAAGGGGGGTTACACTGGAACGATAACCCTTAGATGCTGGATTGAGTCGCCCAAACGGTGACGAGAATTGCCCTAAAGGTTAACAGTATTTCTCTCCTTGGGTCGGTGCTTGGTTGTACCTGGCACAAAGCAGGAAGCAGGTGTGTCTCAAATCAGACAACATGGGCCACAGTTGAATGAATCCTGGAATACATTTTTACATTTTACATTGTAAGCATTTAGCAGACGCTCTTATCCAGAGCTTGTATTGTGGACTTACAAGATGTGCATTAATACATGGTAGGAACAATCATAGTTAGCGCACGAGATCAGTGCAGGAATACAGCAATAGACATCATTGCAGGCATCTGCATACCATACCTGTGACACCGGGAAGGAAAAGGTTAGTGAATTGTTTTTTGGGGGAGTATAGTGTTGAACAAGTAAACAGTGGTGAAGACAATTTAGCTAGATGGACAGAGTTCAGTGGTAGTGGAGTCTGAAGAGGTGGGTTTTGAGTCTCTTGCGGAAGATCGCAAGTGATTCTGCAGTCCTGACCGATTGCGGAAGGTCGTTCCACCAGCGAGGGATCAGGACAGAGAAGAGGCGAGACCGCGAGGAGCGGCTGCCAGGCGCCCGGAGGGAAGGGACAGTCAGCTTACCAGAGGAGGCGGAGCGGAGGGGTCTGGGAGGTGTGTAGGGAGTGATGAGTGACTGGAGGTATGGGGGAGCAGTACCACTGGCCGCTTGAAAAGCAAGCACCAGTGACTTGAATCTGATGCGTGCTGCGCACGAATGATGAAAGAAATATTGTTCAACAATAGAGCTTAGTTTAAATCTAGACCTGGCGATTAATTCCATTTGGGTGTGTTTGAATTCTGACACACCCATCTCTAACACTTCCTGTTTTAAGAGATTTGGGGTTGTCTGTAGAAACAAACTTGCACAATGAAAACTATCCCAATAAAACAGTGTTTGGATCACGATTATAATCATGATCCAAGAAGTCATTTTTTATCTTTGCCTGAAAGGGTAGCCCTTGAAAACCTGTGCACACCTGACCACACTCTTATCCATGTACAAGTAACTGCCAAAATAAAGGAAACACCAACATAAAGTGTGCTAATCGGGTGTAGGCTACCACGAGCCACCAGAACATCTTCAATGCACCTTGGCATAGATTCTGCAATTGTCTGGAACTCTATTGGAGGGATGCAACACCATTCTTTCACAACAAATTCCATCATTTGGTGTTTTGTTGATGGTGGTGAAAAACACTGTTTCAGGCGTTACTCCAGAATCCCATAAGTGGGACGGCCTTAGAATGAGAGAGCAGAGACGAGTGAGTCACGGAGAGCGACTGATGTGGAGGAGGGTCGTCTCGCCGCCCCTGCACGAATCTGTGAGTAACATCAAACACAGTTTTCACTGTGGACACAGACAACAGCAACTCAACCTCAAGAAACGCCAATGCAAACAAATACCAACAAGTTTGTTTATAATATCAGTCTGCGGGTTATTGTTTCTCCTCCCCATTGTTTACGGACTGGAAATGACGAGAAAAACGCCGGTCAAACAATTCAATTATCGCTTCCCCATTAAGTACACCCTGCACAACTTTGGTCCTGGATATTTTATTTTATTCTCCACAGTCTTCAGCACAGTCTTTGTTGTGCTGCAACAAGAAGATCTGCAAACAAACAAACTGTAAGGCCTAAAATGTACAGGTGGTGGAAAACAGTGGCAACTTTCCTTTTGTTGTTACTACTAGCTGGTGATATCCATCTCTTTTGACCGGCAGTGTATGTGTAGGCTTATTCACTTTTAATAAGGGTGGATGTTTCTGCGGTTTTAGGTAATCAGTGCTGTCACACAAACAGGCCTCAATGTCAGGGCTCCTGCCCACAAAGTGCACGGCGCTGCAGCCCAGCATTCACCGTGGGTCCACCGCCAGAGGCTGCAGTTGTTTACTTAGTTGATCAGACCAATTAGCACTGAATTATTGAAGAGCTGCTAATATGCTGGTCTGTCCATAAATATCGATCGTGCATGCTCGTGTGAACACGCTACTGTAGTCCACTCATCTGTCTACATATAGCACTTAAAATTAATGGGCTGTCTCTCGGAGGCGTAGGACAAGTGTGTCAGTGCAGTGAATGTTAGTGAGTTACCATGGTTTCCGCTGTGACTCCATCTCTCTCAGTGAGTTAGCCTGGTCTACCTGTGACTCCATCTCTCTTAGTTAGTTAGCCTGATCTCCCTGTGACTCCATCTCTCTCTGTGAGTTAGCCTGGTCTCCCTGTGACTCCATCTCTCTCTGTGAGTTAGCCTGGTCTCCCTGTGACTCCATCTCTCTCTGTGAGTTAGCCTGGTCTCCCTGTGACTCCATCTCTCTCTGTGAGTTAGCCTGGTCTACCTGTGACTCCATCTCACTCAGTGAGTTAGCCTGGTCTCCCCTGTGACTCCATCTCTCACACCCTCTGTGATATTAGAGAATTTATACTAATAACCAACCGTTATTCTCTTCGGCTGGTCTGCCCTTCCGAGGACCTGCCCCACCTCTTCAATCAACCAATCGTCGTCAGCGTAGGTCATCTGTGTTTTGTCTGCAGTGTATTTGTGCTGGATTGTCATCGGTCTTGTGTATGAGTTTGAGTAAGCACTTTTTGCATATGTGTATTCCTTTACTTCAATTTCAGCAGGCAGGCTTAAAAAAGGAAAGGAAAACAAAGGTGTACATTAATCTTAGTATCTCAGCTTTACAACTGTAGTTGGCACACATTTGCACACGTTGATAGTGGTGTTGATTGGGATGACTAATGTAATATAGCCTGGAAAAGAGTAAAAGTAGAAGTAGTGCGGGCAGCGGCTGGCAGGCTGATAGCTCATTGAGTATTCCAGAAAGGGCATTACACAAATTAAATAAGATCATGGGAAGATGATATAACCTGCTTTGAGCATATAATCTGTTTTGATATTTCTGAGTGAAGCAGCTGAAACACATCGCAAGAGACAAGGAAGGGAAGGGAGGAGAGGAGAGGAGGCGAGGAAACGAGAACAGCGGAAAGTGCTTGTAAGAATTTGGACATCCTCGTTCACACCATCATTTTAAGATGACATCGTTCATGAGTGATGATGAAACCTCCGGCACGTAGGCATTCAAACTCTGTTATGTTTTGAAACAAATTAAGTAGGGGCTATCCCTCTAGAAATTAGAATTCTAATATGGTTGACACCACAATGTAAGGCTTGTTAATTCCTCACACGGTAGCAGAAAAGAAAACATTTTAGGAGCTAAAAATAGAAGTGCTCTTATAATATCCGTCTCGTTTAGTATAAAATATACTTAACTAGAAACATGGAATTTCAGTTTATAATTAAATGAATAATTACAATGAAAAATTACAATAGTTAGTCTTAATCAAATCACAACATTATGCCTAATCTAGTTAATACAAAATTAATTATATTGATGATCTAACTAAGGGGTTGAAGGCAACATGGAGTTCTAATCAGCAGAGGTTGGCTCAATTCAATACGAGTGTAACATTAAGACAGATAACCTTGTAAAAAAATATATTACATTTATGGAACATAAAGCATCAAACTGGCAAAGTACAATTCAATACATGAATGAACAACAACTATCTGTGTGTGAATGCATGTGTGTATCTGTGTGTGTGTGTCTGTGTGGGGTGGGTTCATGCGCAGGCGTTCTGAGGCACATGGCCATGCGTGCATGTGTGTGTTCTCTCGTGTGTGCGTGGGTCACGCTCATGTGCATGCACGCTTTAAGCACCTGGTCATTGAGAACAAAGAGGGAAGATGGAGGGAAGTTTGAAACTGGTTTGTAACTAAGGAAAAAGGAAAGATGCAAGAGCTGGGTCTGTGTATGGTGTATTTTACTACTAACGCAGGCAGTGAATGAGTGGCTATTCCAGCTACAAAAACAAAGCTAACCATAACCTTACAGCACCATGAACCTGCCCAAGCTGCTCATAACCTTACAGTACTATGAGTCTGACCAGGCTGCTCATAACCTTGTAATACTATGAGCCTGACCAGGCTGCTCATAACCTACCAGTACCATGAGCCTGACCAAGCTGCTCATAACCTTACAGTACTATGAGTTTGACCAGGTTGACACTCTGAAGTGAGAAGTCTGGAATGTGCTTTGCTAATAAACCAGTAGTCACTTACTTACTTCTTCTGACAAGTCATGATTTGTGTAGGTGGCTTCTGGCCAACTCATCCACTGACCTGTAACACAACGTTTGCGAATACTTGCTAGACCCCAATCAGGATAGGGATCCAGGGATAGATCTATCGCTTGTGTCTACAGCGATGGTGTTCCCTTTGATTCAGAGCTGAACTGTCTTCTCAATTCCCACTTACATTCCAGCAGTTAGGGCCTGATCATGGGGGTGGGTCCGACGTTAAAACTTCAAAGGTCTGAAATCTTTACAACCAGAAAAACGTTCTTCCTCAGTAGGTCGGAAGCTGATCTAGGGAATGATGTAATACTTTAACACAAGCTGAAGTGTACAGTTACACCTGAGCTGGGTGCAGATATTCTGTGCAATCGTTGGGTTTAAAGCAGAAAGCCCTGTAATGGATATTCTGTGGAATCGTTGGGTTTAAAGCAGAAAGCCCTGTAATAGTTCTGTTCACTCCAGCTCACACCGTTATTTCCTCCAACTGAACATGTGTGGAAGAACACTGCCTGCTACAAATAATCTGTGTTCTTGAGGTCCATTTCAAGAACATGCTAGGCTTTATTTTATTATAGTTTCATTTGTTTTATTTCTTAACTCTACTCTATACTGTGTTGATTGCTGTAGTACTCTTGGTCTGTTAGCCGATAGGCTAAAAGAGATCCAAAAATGAGCAAACACATTTTATACCTGAGAAAAGTGCAGTGGGGAGCTTTTCCTGAGACATTGTAAAGACACGAGTCTTAAAAAGTGCTTGATTGTTTGTTCTTGCGATCTCCAGTGTTACGTTTATCTGAACTTATGCCTGGTCTGGGATGAATGGCTGTTTTCACGCAGCCTGGTTCTGCTCTCCCAATCCACAGCAGGGCGATGGGAGGTGATGATTGTGCTTTCTCCTTATAGCAGGGCTCCAGACTAACTTTTTACATTGGTGGCACTGGTGCGCCTAACTTTTTCATTTAGGTGCACCAGCACGTAATTTAGGTGCACCCAAAATTTTCTGCGACGCCTTTGGACATCGCCTTTTTTGTCAGTTCCCAAATACATTGGTCATTTCTTAACACATTATGTCAATGATTGTAAACAGGAATAAGGTGCAGATAAATGTTTTTCTTTATTTAAATCACAGCACACTCAACAAGAAAGCGCAATAACTTAAATTGTTTAAAAAATGATGTGTGCTTGTTGTTTAAAGTGCTTGACAAACTCACATAAATACATCAAACACAAATAACTCTGCACTGCACTGCACCCGGGTCCTTACAGTATATCCCCCTCAGCTGGCCCATGCCCCTCAGTCGGCCAACACCTGTAGTGTGGAATCCGCGATTTGAACACCCGTCTTTTTTTTTCTCTTTTTTTCCTAATCGTCCGCGATCACTCCCAATGAACTGGGCACAGGCAGTGGCGTTGCTGTACGTGGGGTAAACATTTAACTCGTTCTTCTTCATAAGGATGATCTCGGACTTAAATTTCGTAAAAGGGAGCTCTTCTTTGGCTATATTATAAGCAGTGTTGAATTTAATGATCATTTCCGACTCCTCACTGCTTCGGTTGGCCGCTGCCTGGGGCTGAAACGCTGCGGGGAGGGGGGCTGCTCTGCCGACCACGCACCTGTCACGGCACAGGACGTGTTTCTTAGATAAATTGTGCTTTTTCAACTTTTCTGTTCGGAACGTCGAAGCTCCGAATGCAAAAGCACTGTTACCAGCCATGCTTTGGCCGCACTCTTTACAATAAATGCAATACATTATGTTGGCCGTTTTATTATATCGGAGCCACGGAAATTGGACAAGCCATTCTTTACGAAAGGCATATGTTTTGGCCTTTTTTGGATGTGGTAGGCTTTGGCTCTGGCTCGGAGTCAGATGAGTCTATCTCCGCCGATGATGTTGGGTCTGGGTTGGGCATTTCAGGGCCGGGGACGGGTGTAACGGGCACCGCAGCATTCTTCTTAACGAAAAAACAATCGATAGTTCTCTTCATAGTAAATTATGTTTCAGGTTGTGATAGCTCACGATTTCTCGAGTTCGTGCGCAAGGAATGTGGGAGGAGTGCAGGGTGCGGTCTCACACAGGCGCAAGTTCTCACACATGCACGCACACACACACAGAGACACGCACGGCACATATGCAAGATGTACATAAAATCCCGCTATACGCTGCCAAAATAATCTACAGAAAAAAGTTTACAATTTTTGTTCAAAAATATTTGTATTAAATGTTTTGTTTTTTTATCAGACCTGCTAAATTTAAGGCGCACCGGTGCAACCAATGAAAATGCTTTGTCGCACTTGACAGATTTTTGGTTGCATGTACGACCAAAATGGTCACACCCTGGAGCCCTGCCTTAGAGGGTCACCTGCAGTGCTGCTCTCTCACAAAGATGGAGGGAAAGCAGGCTCATTTACAGCTCACGTAAACACAGGGCCATACGGAAGCCACGCTTCCTCCAGAGCAGCAGGGAAATGCTTTCTGGGCAGGGTTTCCAGATTGGGGGGAACACCCCACAAATGGCAGGGTGTTGAAGAATGACTGGGGCTTGATTTTGTAATACATGTGTATGGGAGCCGGTGATGGATGGGGTTTCTTTGGGGTTTCTTTTGTGTATAATGTGATTCTGCACGATCCAACATGGGAGTCTCAGGTTACTATGAGTTCTCTTTGGCACAAAGTAGTCAAAATGTAATTGAAGTAAACGCAAGAACTACTTTTGTAGGGCCAACTTTGTAGGGCCAAATGTTTACAAATTTGTTAGGCCAACTGTCTGTGCATGAAACATTAAAGGCCTGTTAATATTTCAAAAATTGTTAATGAATTGCTATTAAACATTAGTGATAACATTTAAGGTATACCCGAGTAACAAAATGAAAATCTTATGACCCATTTATTGAAAGAAGTATTGGCCAGTGTAAGTAGTATCTCATGCTTGCTAAAAGTATGAATGTGATGTTGAAATTGCTTGTGGCCTGTAATGGATGGTGTGGTCATATCAGTGCAGCCTGGGCTGTAGGTGACAGTGTTTCCCCGTGTTGCAGGCGACTCCTACGACGTGTGCGCTATTTGTCTGGATGAATACGAAGAGGGAGACAAGCTGCGGGTCCTGCCCTGCTTTCACGGTGGGTAACGCCCCTCCAGACACCACATCTGTTCTTATTCCTAATGTGGACGCCTGTGGATTTGTGCATGAAATCCAGCAGGCCAAAAGCGTGGATATTAAATCATGCGTACTGTGAAGCCTAATTTTGTAGACTTAGTTGATAATTGAACAAATAAAATGTATTATTCCACCTGCTCTAGATGGTTCTGAAAGCATAGAATCAAGCTTTAGCAGAATCAGGTGCGGTAGCTAGCGAGCTACGTTGGCAGGCTACTCAGTAAACTGTACACTGCCTGTGCTCCGTCTGGAGCTTGTGCCTCACAAGCCTGTGAGCTTTACGACACCTCCTACATCAGCCCTCAGCCCAGCAACTCTGACAACCCAAACAGCTGGGCCTACAGTTTTTGTTTTCAGCTTTCGACTGCACCAGCACAGTTGAGGATTTGTTTCACTGCTGTTGTTCTGTTCCATTAGCATACCACTGTAAGTGCGTGGACCCATGGCTGACCAAGACTAAGAAGACATGCCCGGTGTGCAAGCAGAAGGTGGTGCCGTCGCAGGGTGACTCAGACTCGGACGACAGCAGCCAGGAGGACGACGAGGTGTCGGAGAACACGCCCCTGCTGCGCTCGCTGGCCTCCCACAGCACCCACTCCTTCGGCACAGTGGCGGGAACGTCGTCCTCGCCACCGCAGGGTGAGCGGGACACAGAGTCCTACGAGGACAAGTGGATCGTGGAGGCGGTCACCGTGGAGGCGGTGGTGGTGCAGCCGCAGCAGAGCCGCCCCGACGCCTGACGTTCCCCCCCTCCAACCCTCCCTCCCAGGACGGGCAGTGAAACAGGTTCCCGGACAGTTTCCTCCCATCACCTTTCCCCGATCACAACCCTTGTACATATCACAACCTGACACAGCAGATTGTGTGTAACCAGTAAAGTCAAAGCGCTGGTTTCATGCGCGCAGGGGACAGAATACACCTCAGAGGAATTGTACTTTGCCACGTTGGTATCGGGCATGATGCCCTGTGAGTGTACTCTTCAAACTGTGAAACGGGGTGGGGGCTGACAGTGTTGAGCAGGAAACATGCCATGCTCGTCACACATTTCTAAAGGAATGCTACATGTGTAGATCACTATAGAAATATCAGGTCCCCACAAAGGAACGGTTCCATAGCTGTATACCACTGCATCCGAAGCTGTGGGGAGCAGTGCGCGTTCTCCATGAGAAAGTGTAGTGTATATAGACCTGCTGTCCAAGTCTTCATCAGATGTTGTGCACCCTTTTGTAAAAACTGTGATGCAGACAAATTAGGGAGATGTGATGGCCAGGAAGTATACGTGGCCTTGTTCAAACCTGGAAAGAAAATGGAAATCAACCTTGTTTCTGCTGAAAGGAATTCACCGTGTGCATTTCGTAGCATGTCATTGGTGACCTCACGGAGCAGTGAAGGAGTTTTTTTATCAATTTGTGCAGGTTATTAGCTTGGATTTTGATTCGTTTTCCCCTTAGCCACACATCTTTAATGCTTGAGATTAGATCACCTTCCAGAGACTTTAGAAATTCATGACAAATGTCTCACCACGTGTTTAGTTTGTGTACGACCATATTTTAATACTGTGCTTCCAGTGCTTCCAGTTTTTTGTTTAACGTGACTGAACACAATGTAGGTTGAGCCTCGCTGCCTTCGTTTGAAGACATTCTAATACATGTGTTTTTATGTACAACTCAGTCTTTATTCAAATTAAATTTAATGGCAGTGCATTCCTGTTTACTTGACCGGTGTGCTGGACACTCCACATAGGCCCAAGAAGAGGCCTTGTATTTCAGAGTTTATCTTCAATATCTTATATAAACAATATCTTGTGGTTCTCTGTGGCTCAGTTGGTAGAGCACAGCGTTGGCAACGCTTAGGTTGTGGGTTCAATCCCCACTGGGGCCACATATACTGAAAATGTATGCATTCACTACTGTAAGTCGCTTTGGATAAAAGCGTCTGCTAAATGGCATATATTATCTTCTTTTTCAAAGTCGAGCTTCCTTCTTATCAAAGCCCGCAGATTATAGCCTCAGGTGGCAGATCTAAACTAGTACAGCAGGTTTTAAACAACCCATTGTTCTCAGTTAGTGTGCCGGTGTTTGCAGAAGGCGGGTCAGACGGATATAGATATACCGCTATTACACTGTAAATGACACTGGAAACACAGACCTTTGCACAGAACCTCCTGCTCTTGCGGTTTTCATTTGAATGCAAACTGAAAATGTCATACTTCAGATATTATTCCATCTTTGCCAAATTAAGAACTAACCCTAACTTCATTTGATGTTTGAAGTCTATATGGTTAGTATCTGTATTTTCTTGATGTATGGGTTATTGGGAATGTTCACAAATAGCTGATCTGTAACTACTCGTGCTGAGCTAATAACTAGTTTCCACTGCCAAAAAACCTAAATATGGATCTGAAATAAATCCACATCACCCTTTGTTAAACATGAGTGACCAGATTTTAATCCTCAGGCATGGTGTACAGTGAATGAGGTCTACAACTCTAGTATTTACATAAAGCCATGAGGTGAAAGGACCCAGTTTTCTCCCATGTCTACAGACGGCTAATTTAAACCAGGCTCTAAAGTCGGTGCGTAATCAAAGTTTTAAATGCAAGAATGGTGTCGTTCATAGTGGCATACTGGCTTAAGACTCACTTTCCACGCTGGGCTGTGGATCTGGAGAGCAGAGGGTTTGTGCTGTTTTCTCAAGCATTACCTGTGCATTGCTCTTTCCAGTGCACAATCACCACCAAGTCAGGCACTTTCAGAAACAAGCTAATTTAAAATGCAACTACTAACAACGTACCATAGGCTTGGGCCATATTCAAATTTCCCTATTGACGATATGCCTTTAATAAAATAAACAATATTATCGTTCCTACAGCAGTCGTAAAAACGCACATAGCTAGCCTATTGTCTTAAGATTCGCAGGTTTTTGTGATTCCATCTTTCGTGGCAATTTGCTTTGTGTGCATATCACTTCATCCAAATTCGCTGGCTTTTATCATTTGGTTTAAATCCAAAGAAACACCAAATGGGTGCGGTTGTATTTTTCTTTTGAACAAGATTTGCCATCTTTCACCATGTAGCTTAGCATAGCTTACAGGAAGAGTGAACGTGCGTGATAGGTGGTAGGCCATTTTGCACAAATAAGTACATTGCATTTGCGAATACTGTTCTATATCGGGGGCAGTGAAAACTTAGTTGTCTTCCAATATCGTGCTGCACAATAATATCGTCATGTTGTACCTAGGGCTGTGACAGTATGAAATTCAGTTTTCGGTATATCGCGTTATCGTTTTTTAAGCTAAAAAATATATATATACATCACACAGTTTACAACTCGATCTCTTTATTGTATGACTCAGATTTATATATTTTAATTGAAAAATAAAACAAATGCAACTAAATATAGTTCACTCCTTGTAATTCTATGTTTAAGCAACATTTTGCTTTATCATGTTATCAGCTTTTCGGATCTAGTGCTATAATTAGTTGCTCACTTTTTCCATTGTGCCATAACGTGAAGGATGAGGCGCACGCAGGTGGAATGCAAGGTTTGACTTGTTCCCTCCTCTGGCCATTACATGTTTCCCACATTCTTTAGATGGGAGATCCATTAACAACAACACCATCTTTTTTCTGAATCCAAAGTGAGTCCACACAGATGAACGAGTTCACTTTTGTGGGGATATAATTCGTCATTACAGACTGCCTAGGCATCGGAATCAGCGTCGGACATCGCAGGTTTTATAAGGGACTGCAAATTGAGATTTATGCCTGTAGCTAGCTAGCTAATAACAGCTACCTATCGGGGTTGGAAATGTGAGGGAGCTGTCTGCACATGCGCAATCGCATTGTAAACAAAACAAAATGCATGAACAGCTAAAGAGGTGTTGGGATTAAATTACATTAGCAGACACCCCAGGTCCAGTATTATATTATTTAATATGGGTTATTTAGACATTTTAGTAGGGTAATGATTGAAATATTATTCTCCCCGCATGAAAATAGCTTTTGCCACATGATTTACTATCATGGTATTACATTAAGTTTATGGTATAGTACCATTTCATATTTTAATATTGTAGTATACCGTAATACCATCACACTCCTATTTGTACCAACACTTTGCCATTCAGTCAAAAGCTTTTAGCTGAAATAAAACGTAACAGAATATCAAATTATGGAAGAACAAAAACTCAAATTCTGAATGGTATTGCCATGTGGTGAAATGATGGATTGTTGAACCAATGGCTCAGTAAACGGGCTGTTCACAGCGGAGTTCCGAGCCTCAAAGTGGAGAGAAATTAAAGATGACACTTGTGGGTTTCCAGTTTGTGTAAGATAAGTCACGGAAAAGTTATATGGGTTCTTTCGACAATGTTGCAATAATTTCCCAAAAACCCAATATCAGCCTTAATTTCCACTGTATGCAGTTGGCAACTGGGTAAAGAAATCCAGGCACAAGTGATTCAAATGACTTTCAGCATTCCTTTCATAGGCTAAAAGTCTGGATCATTCTGTACATTTCCCTTTGATCAGAACAGGACATTTGATCTATCAAACAATATGATTTCCAAATTAAGGCTCAAATGAAATGCATACAAGGGATGGTCGCATCTGCCCTCTAGGCTTCATTAATTGTATGAAATTGTTTAGCAGCAAAAAGTGCAACTCAACATATTATTCATGCTACATGTGTATACGGCTAGGGCAGGGTCGTTATTTATTTTCCGGCAACCCGCAACACTGAAAGAGCCATTTGGACCCTGGGCTAGGGCATCATCACAGAATTTGTCATTCTCATCTCAAAATAATCACATTCAGGCAAGAACACACCTACAGCTTCTCTGGTTGGAATAAATTTATTTGATCTGTCTGTAAACAAGGTGGTTTATCAATTTATGGCATTTTGTCTCTCTTTTAATGCATATTAAATCAGATCACTTGTACTGTATCCCAGGATGTAAGAAAAGGCATAGGGAAAGAAATGAACAGAAATCAGCGACAAAGATTTCCTTTTAATCTGTACATATTCCGCAAGGCCTGAACATGTTGAGCTTGCGCTAAAATATCTGTAAGGAAGTGCCATTCCCATGACTCGCTGGGCAGCGGGTAAAATCCATCTTACAGTAGCAACAGATCATAGCTCTACGTTATGGCACAGGGTACGTTGTAGAAAGGTTCCACAAGACAACCAAAGTGTTCTTATTCCAACCAATACCATCTCCCATGAATTAGGTGTGCATTTTTTTGTGTTTTTTTTTTCTTTTTTTCTTTACAGGTTTTTTTTTTCCCTTTTCTTTTTTCTTAATTGGACATAACATTTAAGTACCGTGCTTTCACAGACAACTTCTGATACCACATCTTAGTTGATAACTAGAGCACAAGGCAAATTTATTCCACAGTATTGTGTTTTTTTGTTGTTTTTCCCTCCACAGTGGGGGATTAACAGAGTCGAATGCAGCAGGCCGTTAATACGCCATTCCTGCAACAACATTTAGTGAGTGAGGGCCACCAACGTTCCATCTGTTTGAACCAAATTCAGCTGTGAAATCTCTTTTAAATCATCTGATTAGAGTATTAAAAGTTAGTCAGCAAACAGATGAAGCGAACAGTCGCCCTTTACAATGACACAGTCTGCAAATACCCCAAAGCTGCAACTAAAATTGGTCCTATATAAAAAAAAAAATAATCAAACTGGACAACACTCCAGATGGTAATGTTGGGATATCTACTGTCCAAAATGACAGCCTTTTTCTTTATTTTTTAAAAATAAAAAATATATATTACAGGAGCTGGCAAATAATAGTTATGTGCCTCAGCTATTGTTACGGTGGAATGTCCGTGGAGATTATAGAAAGTCGTGGATGTAATGGAGAGACTGGAGGAGGACATCCTTTCTTGCATCTCAATGCCGATTTGCCATTACACTAAAAACAATCCAACACCACACCAAGACTTGTAAGACCACACCCAAGCACAACAGCAAAAGCACTTGATGCAGGGTATTTTGGGGAGAAAAGGGGGGTAATAGATTGCAATAGATTGGGGTAAGAGGTACAGTGGTTTGTGCTGGAGGAAAGCTGGTCTCCGTGTAAAATGGTAAAATGACAGTGATGGTGGAGTCACCTACAGGGAACACAGAGGTACAGAGGGAGGGATTTTGGCCAGAGTTGAGAGAATTGGAGTGTTTTTCTTGGTTTTTGGGTTGGGGTTAAGGGGAGAGAGTTCATGAAGCTAAAAAGATATGCATGCAGTTTTTCTCCCAGACATGCTACAGAAAAGTAAGACCGATACAAACTTGGTTAGCTGCTCCAAGTGCCCCAAAGGCACTGACCAAAGTGTTGCTACCAGCACCTTCGTATACAATGCCAGTCATTAAGCTAATTTAGATTTCCTTCATTCAACAGTGCTGCCTTTACATCAAGTGCCAAGATTTGTAATTGAACCCCAAAACAATTGTCTTTATTGGGGTTTTTTTACCTTTTAACTTTTTTTTCTCCAAAATATATTTTCTCCCTCCTCCCCCAATGTCACATTGATAACATGCTTATTTTCCTATGGTGCAACAGCAGTGGGAGAAAAAGACTGTGTTAATGTGTTTAAATGAAGAATGGGGGAGGGGTGGTGGGGAAAGAGAGTGTGTTAATGCGTTTAAATGGAGAATGGGGGAGGGGTGGTGGTGTGTTAATGCGTTTAAATGGAGAATGGGGGAGGGGTGGTGGTGTGTTAATGTGTTTAAATGGAGAATGGGGGAGGGGTGGTGGTGTGTTAATGCATTTAAATTAAGTGGGGGAGGGGTGGTGGTGTGTTAATGTGTTTAAATGGAGTGGGGGAGGGGTGGTGTATATATATATGCCATTTAGCAGTGGGGGAGGGGTGGTGGTGTGTCAATGTGTTTAAATGAAGGGTGGGGGAGGGGTGGTGGGGAAAGAGAGTGTGTTAATGTGTTTAAATGAAGAGTGGGGGAGGGGTGGTGGGGAAAGAGAGTGTGTTAATGTGTTTAAATGAAGAGTGGGGGAGGGGTGGTGTGGGAGTGTGTTAATGTGTTTAAATGAAGAGTGGGGGATGGGTGGTGGTGGTGTGTTAAGAGAATGGAGAATGGGGGAGGTTTGGTAGTGTGTTTAAATTGACAATGGGGGAGGGGTGGTAGTGTGTTTAAATGGAGAATGGGGAAAGGGTGGTGGTGTGTTAATGTGTTTAAATGAAAAATGGGGGAGGGGTGGTAGTGTGTTTAAATGGAGAATGGGGAAAGGGTGGTGGTGTGTTAATGTGTTTAAATGAAAAATGGGGAGGGGTGGTGGTGTGTTTAAATGGAGAATGGGGGAGGGGTGGTGGGGACACAAGGCTGTTGAAGAGAGTAAGCGCCTCTCAGGGCTACGTGGGGTGGTAGTGATGACGGTGAGAGTGAGCTGCTGGGGTCGAGCGGACTAAAACCCAGCCTTCCTCAGGTACTCCGCCATGCCAAAAGCTTTCTTGTTGAGCTGCCCTCCATGGACCCCTTCCTTTCCCATGACTAAAACCATCGCTGGAGCACACAAGGAAACAAAAAACAAACAAACAAAAAAACCAAAACAGAATAAATGAACAGAATAAAAACTGAAGTCCTTCCCCAATAAACAGGGAGACCAAAGGTGACATATGTTACACCCCCATTGCTATTAATGTTTCCAAAACATCAATGACTGCCTGATGAGGAAATCTTAACAGCAATATAATTGTTTTTCCCTTATTCATTCATTCAAGTTTTTTTATTTAAAGTTATTCTCCTTCAAATGTATCTACTGGACAAGTCTGAACTAGAACTAGAACCCTGAATCCCTTAAGTATTTTGCCATTGAGTACGCCTTCTTATTCAATCCTCCTCCATGGACACCTTCTTTTCCCATTACAAGAACCAAGACTGAAAGAAAAGAGATAGAGAAGGAAGTTTAGACAACACACGCCATGAAGTTTAAGGGGAGAAAAAGTGTCAAAGAACAAAAGGAACAGCAAATGGAAGTCGGAAATAAAAGGCTGGCAAGACATAGGTTCACCCTCGACACGAGGTAAAGCATTCATTTTCACGCCTTTGGAAGTACGTTGCATAGTTTTTTTAGTCACATATGCATCCAAAGTGCTTTCATAGATGCTGGTAAAATTTGAACACACTCCTGCAGATCCCTGAGAATTTTTGGCTAAACATGGCACTAGCCAAAATGTGCAATTTTGACAAAAATGATTTTGTATTGAATACTGGTGAAAATAGATTCTCGAAAATTGTCATTAATCTGCAAGAATTTGACAAAAAGGTTTCAAATAAAAGTGTTTGACCCACGCTATGCCATCTCCTTGTGCTTTCTGAAAATGTCAGAAATGCCTAAACGGATATTTGGAGACCCATGATGTGGCACCTGTCCATTCCATAGGCCGTGTGTTTGAGGTTTGAATGTAGAGCTTGGGGAGAAATGTGCATCTCGCAGCACCCCTACCTACTGGTGCTACCGTACCCTATCGAGCTGGGGGTGGAGCGGAGGCAGTGATGAGACCTTTCTGCACAAAACAACATTCTGAGCCCACCATTTTAAAAGGGTGAAAACAGAGCGCAGCGTCAACAGGAGTCACGCCCACAGAACTTGGAACAGAAGCGACTAAAAGTCATTCTTCCCCCACCATGCTGCCGGGAGACGTGTGAAATGTGCCGGTGGCAAATGGAGGGCAATGTCAAATAAACGTCCTGCCCTGCAGGTCTCAGAGCCACCATCTGATCTGCACTTCGCTACTCGTACAAGATGTTTGAGCACCTCCACAGAAAGAACATTTCCGGCAAGCCATTTTAACGCCATCCAGGAATGCTGATAAATTTGAAAACGTCAGTAAGCTCTAGCGGTTGTCTAGATACCAAATTTAGCCAATAGTGCTAATGTATAACAAACAAATGGTGTCAATAGTGACATCACTTTAGTCTGCTGTAGTTAACAGCCATGTTTGTAATAATATCAGTGTCTTAATTCGGCTGAAATATTAATGGTAAAAGAAAATGTGCCCACTGTGTGTGTTGCACTTTGGTGGCAAACCAAAGTGCTCTTTATTGGGCTAACACCTAACAGCCATGTAAATTACATCCACCTGCTTCGCTTTCCAGCTTGGGGTCAACGCCCCACTGTTTACAACTTACTACCTGAAAATTGAACATTCCGCAACTCTTCAAATTAAGAGTCTGGTACTATGAAAAGGGTATGCCCGAATTGCACAGGAAAGTGAATGCTTTACAATGAAAGTCCTGACAATTAAACGCCAGTTCAGCAAACATCCATGCTTGTTAGTATCCCTTTCCTCAATACATACGTACAACATCAAGTGTGGTGTTGCACTTCCTAACTTAACAGAGAACCCACAATGCAGCAGAGTTGACACACTGATGTGCCGAGAAGTGACACATTTAAGCTTTGATTTAAAGTGAAATTAACGTGTTAATTGTAGAAGGAGTACGTGCATGTAAATCTCCCATACCAAGAGAATAAAGAAACAGATCCCTGTGTAGGAAAAAAAGGTATCCAACTTTTAGCCCAATAATAGCCTGGTGTGTAACGAACACCTCCTAGCCCACCCAACCTAAAACATTAGAGGTGTATTATATCAATTTACCACTGAGGACCATATAAAGGGCCATACTGGTAAATTCTGCAAAGGTAAGCAAGACTTTAAGCAGACTGATTAATGTGTCTGTACTCACCCCAGGAATGCTCCAAATACAATGAATATAGCAATTTCTAAATAAATGGCTTCAAATGCTTGCAGGTCAGGTTCATGCCTATATATAAAAGGGGCTTGCCAAGAGCGCAGGCTGGACCCTGGAGCCAAGACGTTGCTGGTTCAAGCCCAGGTTGAGCTATCCGCCAACTGTGACCCGGACCGCCGCAGTGCCAGGACTCAAGTAGCAGTGGGCAAATGAGGTATTGTGACGCCAAAGGTCACGTGTGGAGCTACTACATCAAACGAGCCAGCGATTGACAGCTAATTGTAGCTCCCACCCATATACGGTATAATGGTACCTCATTCTCCCATCACTACTCACAAGGCTTTATCTAGGGTACCTCTGACTACCGCGGCATTAGCCCATCCAAGCACACACCGGGCTCCCACAGGCCATAGCTGTGGAGACAGAGACACGCCTCGCGTCCTGCTCCGTGTGTGCGGCGGTGGTTCTAGGCACAACTGGCCTCCAAATTGGGAGGGCTGGGACAAATGAGCGTAATTTTTACCTACAGGGATCTGGTGTGGCCTTCTTTAAAGCCGACTAAAACACATATCCATCAGGCTGGTCTTTCATGACGGAAGAAACAATTCTCTCCAATGTTCACACTTGTTAGGTTACATCATGATCCTCCTGAACCCAATTCTTACCTTGTTACCAAAGTTTCAAGGGGAATTCACATTTTTTGCTACTTCGTTAAAGTGGCCTGTATGCTAAATGGGCACATTTGACACAATGCTCAAAGGTTGATGTAGAAAAGTTCCAATTTAATAGTTACTTTATGTGAATTTCAAACTTTGGTAACACGTAAGCCAAGTCACTGTAAAAAAGGTTATCTCATAAAGCAGGGGTGTCAAACTCATTCCATCAAGGGCCGAGTGTGTGCAGGTTTCTGTTGTAACCAATGCATTACACCAGGTGATTTCAATTAGGTTCCCTCCTTAGTTGAAGAAGTGAGCTAATTAGTGAAATCACCTGGTATAGTGCATTGGTTGCAACAAAAACCTGCATACACTCGGCCCTCGATGGAATGAGTTTGACACCTGTATCATAAAGGATACAAACATGCACAATTGCCAATCAGTGTCTGTTAAATATATTTATATAGCTAGCTAGCGTATATATATACTTATATATTTAACAGGCATATATCAATTTAAGAGAATAGTTAGGGATATGAATAATTGTGATCCAAATGTTTTCTGGGGGAAAATTATTATTAATAAGACAAAATATGTTGAGGAAAGGCTGAAAACTATGCATACACACACATCAGTCTACCTTTGTTATAAAATCATAGACTGACTAAGATTATTTCCGATCACAGTACTAAATACTTGTATCATAGAAGCGGCCATTCGTTACTTGATTTACCTTTGGCGGCTCTGCCTACGGAAACGTTGTACGTTGGCTCTCCCCCTTGACTCTTCGTCCTGATGTCCATCGTCCAATCACCCTCGATTTGGAGGCTGTCTCTGATCACGGAGCACTTCTTCTGGCCTAAGGTCAGACCGCTGGTGAAAAAACCCTCTCGGTCTTTTCCAATGATGGTGTCGATTTCTTGAGGCTGAAAAAGCAAACAAAGCTGTTGAGTAATTAATTGTATATGCAAAAAAGCCAGAACGCTTGATATAACGTTACATTTCAGAAATCTACAAAGGGAAAGAACGCATAATGAAAGGGAAAGTTACTTCTACAAATTATAGGGGGAAATATGACTTGAATATTGGGGTGAAATGTACCCCATTCCCCCATTCGTTGCCTTATAGGTCAGACACAGCAGCGCTACAGGGAAATATTGCACTCTGTAAATGTCTATCGAAACTCAGGAACAATTTACGGCCAATATTATATTCTGTGCTGGGGGGTTAATACATTGCCAGATGAACAATGCATTTCATTAAAAACCATAACATAAAGGAGTTTGTTACGCACATAAACACGTAGTCTCGCTTCTTTAATGTTAAGGAACATCCATTCCGGTCCTGTGCTGCTGTCTAACCACAGTGTGTCTGGATGTATTTATTGAGTTAGCGCCGTTAAGCCAGGAAGACCAGTTGCTACACTGCTAATGAAAGCTGCCTCGTCGGCTAGCCAGGTTTATGAGCTTATTTAGCAGAAAGGAGAGAAAGCGTTAAGGTGTCGCCCTCAAGAAGAACTGCACAGTCACGACAGGCCCAGCCTTATGCTTTCGGAAAAATGCGGAGGAAAGCATCTACATTTTTGTAATGTTTTTGTTCCGGGTAATATAGATAGCCATCTGGTTAATCTGCTGTCTTGCAACATTAAAACACCGACATGCGCTGCTTGAAGCATTGTTCAATGGGATTGACTGAACTGATTACAAATGTATACTATCCAAATGATCTGACGTAGCTGGCAAACCAAAGTGAAACGAATGGGGGCTAGCTTTGCGATAACTATCGATCAGGAGCTGCGGAATCGGGCTGCAGGCTAGCAGGTCTCTTTTTGTGTGTGGTGCTTGATTTTTGAGTACTTTTTAACCACAGCGTGGACTGAAGTAAAGATCCGAGTTGTTCGTTGAATGCAATTGGCGTAAGCAGGGGATATAACGAACTAGCTTACGTTACTTATCGCTAGATTGCCAATGTTAGTCAGCATTCGCTAGTTAGCAATCTTACAAAGATAGCCATGAACTTGCCTATTTTCAAAATGGGGGATTCTCACTATTTTGTTGATAAAAATGGCCCTCGAACTTCACCATTGACAGGGGCAAAAGTAATGGGTTGCCAACGATACAGCCTAAAATCCACAAGGACTGCAATAGCTAGTTTACGCCTTTAGCTGCCTCGCTAGTAGTTGCCGAACTGGCAGGATGAATAAAAGCGGCGAGGGGAGGCGCCATCTTGGGAAACACGAAGGGGGAGGATAGTACCCTCGGATCCAGGACGAACACCAGAGCGAAACCGTGCGGTTCTGCTCACACGGATACGCCAGTAACTTTGCGTAGCCAACGATCTTCGGATCTGGATGGGCGGCCTGATTCGTTGTGTTCTCGTCAGCGAAGCAAACATTAGCACCGTTAAGCGCTTGTCCGCAGTGGCGGTTAGCTGCACGGCTTGCTGTTACATCGGAGGGTCCCTAACCGGTTAACCTCACCCAACTGAACGGTCCTCACCTCAGGAGCTACGAAGGGTTCGCTAACTCGAGTCTGGCTGACCAGCTCCCCAACTTTCCTTATTCAGACCCATTCCTATGACGATACATTTCACTAATGAGACATTTGGAGCGACAGTGACCGTTAGTTGTTCACTGGCATTGTTCTTCACACATCTTAAATGCATTATAAGAACGAAACGACTGCAAAGTTGATAGCTAGCTACGTTACCCAACTAGCTAGCTAGCGATGTGCTTGTCTAAACATCTAGCTAGCAAGCGGTTTTTTCCCTCCGGCTTCCTACGCTAGCTAGCTAGGTTCCTGGAACTTAATTATTAGTTTACCTAATTACTTACATACAAACTAAAGGGACAATTCAGCGAAACTAACAAGCTATCTGGCAGTAAAAGAGCACTCATACGAGCTTTGTGTTGCCTAAAATATCCCCAGACTGGGCACCCCCTACTCGACGAGGCCTCTTTGATTATATTTATATTGACAGCTTCCGATCTACACTCCCATTAGCTTTATGCACTACACGATCGTATTATTTGGTGCGAATTCTTACCGTTATATTATTAAAAGTACCGCCGGATTGTGCTGCCCAGACGTATTTGGCGTCCGTGTACCCAACAATGGCGGAGTCCTGGCAGCTGCCATCGGCCATCAGGTTATCCACGTAGCCTTGCCAGGACATATTTGCGTCTTTGTTCAAATAAACAAATTTACTATAAAAAAAAAAAAAAAGAATCTGCGACAGGTTTTCTTAGGTTATACTCTTAGTGTTGATCCAGACGTATTTATCTTAGTACAGTGTCTCCGTACTGCAGTCAGGGCTCCGCACGTTGTCACGTCCCCGGTTTAATCGGCCAGTGCCTGGGTGTAGTCCCTCTGGATCACTCCGCGCAGCCGTGCAGCCAGCACACTCCCTGCGCTGCATTGAGCCGAGGCGGAGGGATTACAGGGACATGCAGGACAGGGGTGGGCGATACTGCAAATTTTGGGTTCGATACGATACCAAGTAATACTACGCCAGTATCGTCGATACCGATATTTTTCAATAATAAATGCTGTTGTACTTTTAAAGGGTAAGGAAAATGTCTAAGTGAACACTGATGAATACAGGCATTTCTGCTTCCTCGGCCTATTCCTTGACACTTTCAGTTACCCACAGGACACCACATGACAGTTTTTATTTGTTCATAGTAATAAAAAAAAAAGATTAATTCAAAATTAAGTGAACATCAAAAAGTGCACATTCAGGGGGATACAATTAGGGGAAAAACACTTATAAAAAAAAGTGCACATTTATTCTTTAAACAACTTCTGTTTTGTTCAGAACAGTACCTGCAGTAACAAGGTAGTAACTTTGTTATTTGAAAAAAAGAAAAGAATGAAGCACTGTCAATTATGTCAAGCTTTACATTTACATTTTAAGCATTTAGCAGACGCTCATATCCAGAGCGATTTACAAGATGTGCATAAATCAGTGGCGGGCCGTGCATTTCACACCTAGGCCTTCAGTAGTGCTCCGTCTGAATCAATCCACCCCTCAATAACTATTTTATGGCTATAAAAGCCATCTTATTGTTATGTTTTGAGTGTCTGTTCGGTTTGTTTTTGCACTTTGTTTATTTATCTTTCTTCAGTCATGTTTCATTCTCGTTCTGTCATGCACTTCGAGAAATTCTATGTTTCGTTTTTTCCGCCTTCCCAAATAATTTCCCAAAGTGCATGACAAGACAAGGAGAGGAACTCGAACAGGAAGAATGACAGACGTGGAACAGAACGAGAATGAAACATGACTGAAGAAAGATAAATAAACAAAGTGCAAAAACAAACCGAACAGACACCCGTTGCCATTGCATCGAAGATAGATAACTCGTGTATCCATAATAAATGCCTTTACTGAAGAAACAAACCCGGGGTGCTACAGCTGCGACACACATAAAAAATCATCAATAATAACCTCATAAAATTGCAATATTATTTAGGAAAATAGCAACATTTTACTCACCAAAAATCCTTATTATTTGTACACAAAATCCATCCCCCTTTCTTTCCTCAAAAAGAGTTAAATAAGTTTTAAAGTAAAAAAGAAAACCAGCATCTCATTTGCACCTATATATCTGACCGAAATGATTGCCCCTTATAAGCCGACACGACTGCTTCGTTCACAAGAAGTTAGCCATCTATTACTCCCTAGAATTTTGAAAAGCACAGCTGGTGGTAGAGCCTTCTCTTTTAGAGCTCCTCTGTTGTGGAACGGATTACCAAGGCATGTTAGGGATTCAGACACAGTTTAAATTTTTAAATCTAGATTAAAATCTTTTCAGCCTAGCCTACTGCCAAACATAGTCTAGGTGGAGAGATGGAGAAGGCCGTGCCCTAGTATCTTATGGAGTGAGAAACTTTCCATACTTTATCCTTAATCGGGTGTGGATGGTTTGGAACTCTCTCGGCTGCGTGTATTCTCTGTCTCTCTCCTAATAGGTATGCTGCCATAGCTTACACCTGTCTGTATCTGTATATTTCCTATGCTTGTGCTCCCCTGCTCTTCCATAATGCTACTGGCTATAGCACTGCTTTTTTTTCTTTTTTTTCTGACTGCATGTTCTCTTCTCTGCCTCGCACCTGCCCCCGAGCCCTAGATCCTGCGAGAAGTGTGAGCTGCCCCCATCAACTCTCACCCCATGCCAACCCCAGTTCCTGGATCTGGATCCCCTTCACATGGTTTAGCCCCACTGACTACCTAACTTAGGAGGGGCAAAGTCTTTCAGCCCTGAGTCACCTTGGACTGACCATGATATGGTCTTTTTTGACACACCCTGTGCCGGCCAGAAGAGGATGGGCTCCCCCCCTTTTAGTCTGGTTCCTCCTAAGGTTTCTCCCTACCAAGGGAGTTTTTCCTTGCCATTGTTGCCTTTAGGCTTGCTTTTGGGGGGGTCTAGGTCTGGGTTCCCCCCTCTGTTAAGCGTTTTGTGACAATTCAATTGTGAAAAGCGCTATACAAATACATTTGATTTGATTTGATTTGTTTGTGAACCTCTAGGTCTTGAGCCATAAAGCCACAGTGCTTGAGCCTGTACTTGAAACTGTTTGTTGGTTGATGTATATAATTGACAGGTTGATGGTTGATGTATCTAATACACAGAAATTATATTCAGGGTTATAAAATCCTTTCATGTAGCAACCCTATCTTACAAATATGTTCAAAGATGTTTGCAAATAATTGTATTTTAACCAATGAAATCATCCATTTGAATGTTATGTTATGTTCCTATGCAGGCACGTGCTCAGGTAGGGCTCAAGGGGGGCTTGAGCCCCTGCCCTTTTGCCCTCAGAGTCAAAAAGTGCCCTTTTTTGGCTGGTGTTAATTGTATGTAATTTTTTCTTTATTTGTTATTGAAATTCTATCAAATATAAAGAGGGAAATGTATGGTAGTATCCACGAAAAAAGTAATCTTATCAATTAAAAAAGTACTCTGCTTTCCAACCCCCCCCTTCCAAATGGTTTTGTCTCAATCAATCAATCAACATCGCATCTTCCAACATTACGAATACAACTTGTCATGAAAAGCACCGCATTCCCAGCCCCAGTTCGGTTACGGTGAATGATATCACTCAGGTAGGCACTGTTTTAATTATGGAACCACAATTAAACAACAGCCCTTGCAGGAATCTGTGGCCCGTGACCCTGAGAGAGGGGGGATGCATGTGCCACAGGACACCCTGATGGCCACATCTCCCAGGGAAAGGGAGTTGTTAGTAGTGGGGGATTCCATAATTAGGGGAGTGGACAGCATAGTCTGTTCCCAGGCCAAGGAGACTCGCACGGTGTGTTGCCTGCCTGGTGCCCAGGTTGGAGATCTCCTTGAGCGTGTGGACAAGCTCCTGGCCAAAGCAGAAGGGGATCCAGTGGTCATGGTCACGTGAGGGACCAATGACATGGGAAAGGGCAGGTTGGAGGTCCTGCAAGATAAATTTGAGGATCTAGCAGCAAAGATTAGGAGCAAAACCTCCACGGTAGTCTTCTCGGGAATTCTACCAGTACCACGTGCAAGCAGAGGGAAGCTGAAGTTTATCTATAGGTTTAACACGTGGCTACAATCCTTCTGTAGGAAAGAGGGGTATAGATTTATTGAGCACTGGGACTTCTTCTGGAACAGGGTGACCTATACAAGCCCGATGGGTTACACCTGAACCGGATGGGTACCTATGCTCTGGGGCAGCGTATGCTTAGGGTAGCGCAGGATTATTTAAACTAGGGATTCGGGGGCAGGGAGGATAGAGAGCGAAATGAGTAGGGTGGTGCAGACTGCCCAGATGGAGTCTGTCAAGACTACATATAACAGGGAAAGCATGAATAAAGTCTTGAGTAAACAACATTTTAGCAAGTGTGGCTTGGGATGGAAGGGAGTGAGGGAGGCGGGAGAGGAATAGTAGAAACAGTAGCAACGCACGGGTGAGCAAGGCTTTGAAGCTCATGTGTTTAAATGCGAGAAGTGTAAAAAATAAATTTTGGAACTGGAGACTGTCATGTTAAATGGGGGTTATGACATTGTTGGGATTACAGAGACATGGCTTGGCGCAGCGGATGGGGAAGAATATAATGTAGAGGGGTACAAATTGTTTAGGAAGGATAGAACTAATAAAAGAGGAGGGGAGTGGCCCTTTATGTGAAAGACAATCTTAATGTGCAGGAAATTCCAGGTATAAACCCATTAGTTTCTTGTGAGGACATCTGGATTAGATTATTGGGAGATCGTGAGAAGGGCCTGAATATAGGAGTATGTTATAGACCTCCAGCTTCAGATAGTAACATAAATAGTACGCTCTTTGATAACATAAAACAAATCTGTGATGAAGGACAGACAATAATAATGGGCGACTTCAATTACCCCTCTATCAATTGGGAGATAGTGACAGGTCAGGGCAAATGTGAAGAGGAGTTTATAGATATGGTCAATGACTGCTTTTTGGTACAGTCTGTTACTCAGCCTACAAGAGGGAAATCAATACTGGATCTGGTTTTGTGTAACAATCCTGATAGAATTTGCAGCACAGAGGTAGGAGAACCAATAGGAGCAAGTGACCACAGTGCAGTTCTTTTGATATTTTTGGCAAGTTAAGACAGCCTCCTCTAACTCTCGAATTTTTAATTTTAGACGAGCTGACTTTAATAAAAATGAGAGAGAATTTAAGTAATATAGATTGGGTTAAACTTCTAGATTGCAGAACTGTGAATGAAAAATGGACTATATTTAAAAGGGTTATTGTAGATGTACAGTGTAAATTCATCCCCAAAGTAAGGAAAAATAGGATGAAAAACAGTCTCCACAATGGATGACTAAATCTTTACGGGTGATTTTGAGGCAAAAGAAACGACTGTATAGAGTATATAAAAAGGATAACTCAGAGAGAAACAAGTTAGATTATTGTAATATGTGGGCTAAGGCTAAAAAGGAAATAAGATCAGCTAAAAGGCGGTTTGAAATTAAAATTTCCCAAGATGCAAAAAGTAACCCTAAGAAGTTTTTTCAATATTGTAGTAGAAAAAGGAAAGTTAAAGATGAGGTTAAGTGCATTAAGAATAAGGAAGGAACTTTGGTTTATAATAATAAGGACATTGCAAACACACTAAACAGTTACTTTGTGGAGAGCTTTACTAGAGAAGAGGTTATAAATATGACTAAATGTATAGACAAGGTACGGAATGTTCTGGAGGACTTTGAGATAAGGGATGTAGAAGTACTACAAAAACTACAAAAAAACTTAAGACAAATAAGGCAGCAGGCCCGGATGGCATATATCCCAGAGTACTCAAAGAACTTGGGGAAATTATATATAAACCATTGACAGATATTTTCAGTCAATCCATAATCACTGGAGAAATACCAGATGACTGGAAGCAGGGTAGTATAATTCCAATATATAAGAAGGGAGACCGTACTGACCCAGGGAACTATAGGCCTGTCAGTTTAACTTGCATCGCATGTAAAATGCTGGAATGTATTATTAGGGATAAGTTGGAATCATTCTTGAAAAATAATAGTATTTTAAGGGAGAGCCAGCATGGATTTCTCAAGGGGAGGTCATGCCTAACAAACCTCCTGGACTTTTTCGAAGAGGCTACAAAGTGTGTTGACCTGAACCAGGCTTATGATGTTATATATTTGGACTTTCAGAAAGCATTTGACAAGGTACCACATGAGAGGCTCATTGCTAAAATGAAATCAGTAGGAATTGTAGGAGTAGTTTCACAGTGGGTTAAAAATTGGCTGCAAGGCGAATACAAAGAGTAACAGTAGGTGGGGCCGAATCTGACCTCGGTGCTGTGGGCAGTGGTGTCCCGCAGGGATCGGTGCTGGGACCTCTGCTCTTCCTTATTTACATAAATGATCTGGATATGGACATTAGTAGCAAAATAGTTAAATTTGCAGATGATACTAAACTTGGGGGTTTGGCAAACAGTTTGGAATCGACAAAAGTAATCCAAGATGATTTAAACAAAATCCAAAAATGGGCAGATACATGGCAGATGACGTTCAATATTGCTAAATGTAAAGTAATGCATGTGGGAAATAAAAACATTAGACAGGAGTATTTTATGGGAGGAGAAAAGTTAGTAGGTGTTCAATTTGAAAAGGATTTAGGAGTTGTAGTGGATCAAAGCCTATCTGCATCAAAGCAGTGTGCTAAAGCAGTGAAAAAAGCCAACAGGATGCTGGGATACATAGCAAAAGTATAGAGTACAAATCAAAGGAGGTTATATTAATGTTATATAACGCCTTTGTCAGACCGCACTTAGAATACTGTGTGCAGTTCTGGGCACCGCACTACAAGAGAGATATTGAAGCTCTTGAAAAAGTCCAAAGAAGGGCAACTAAACTGATACCTGGTATGAAAGGTAAAGGTTATGATGATAGACTTAAGGCACTCAATTTATTTAAACTTAGCAAACGCAGACTTAGGGGGGATTTGATTGAGGTTTTTAAATTCCTAAAAGGGATTAACAAAGTAAAATACCAAAGATTTTTTAAGATAAGTGGGGTCAGCAGAACAAGAGGCCACAGGTGGAAATTAGTTAAAGGCAAAATTCCGCACAGATATTAGGAAGTTTTTCTTTACACAGAGAGTTGTCAATGCCTGGAACAGCTTGCCAGGTCAGGTAGTAGAGGCAGAAACGCTCGGGCTATTCAAGGCCAGGCTAGATGTAGTACTAGATGTTCTTTAGATTAGGACATGATGAGCCAAGATGGGCTGAACGGCCCGTTCTCATCATTATGTATTCTTATGTTCTTATGTTCTAACACTTACTTACTTTTTATGTTATATATCTGTTAAAAAAACTATGAAGTAGGTCAGTAGGACTTGCCACCTTCACGCTGTAATTTCGTCATTACTAGCCTCGGTACTCGCGAGCAAGTAAGCTAGTCTAATTATCATTAAAACTATGTTATCTCCGTCATGCAGGACAACTTACAAATATGCTATTAATTTCTGAAGCAGGTGGTTACGTTTTGCTTAGTTTTGCTAGTTTAGTGTAGTCAACCCCTTTTCTTTATAGCCATTTTTCTAAAACGTGATGTTTAAAAGCGTATTATTGTTTGGGCATGTAGCAGTGTGTTTCCCTGTTAAAATAAAAGTTTCAATCAATCAATCCATTTTGATTGGAAAATAAGAAGCAGCATAAACACTGCTAGAAGAGGCAAATACACCTGTCTCCAATGAAAGGCAAAATACTTCTCACCTCCCTGACCCTGGATCAGTTTTTGTGTTTAAGTAGTGTGTGTGTGCGTGTGTTTTTGAATATAATATAATACTGTTGTTTCTTTTCCTCTCAGTGTGATGCTCAAAAACACGTTATTAAAATCAAACTGTAGTTCAGTAGTTGTAGCCTACCATATGTCTCATTTATAAAATATATGCAGTGTAACAAATTGATACAGAACATGAAAACAGAAGGAAGTTTAGAAATCCCAAATTCAGGGGGCTTATGTATCAAGCATGTCAGAGTAGGACTGCAGATCTAGAATCTTATCATTACTTATAATGAAAGGTAAAACAGGTCCCAGGTTCTTTCTCAAAGAAACCACTGATCTAATGTGACTGAATTAGTCTAAACAACTGAACACTGTCTGACTGCATTACTTACACTGACTGACTTGCATTACTACATCAGATCTGTGGATTCTTCATGGAATAATATGTTTCAGTAGAATTTTAACAGGTCCCATGTTATGAGCATAGTGTGTGATTATGGATGGTGTGGCAACATCGGGGTGGGAATAGTGTGTGTCGTATTTTAGTTGTTCAGAATGCACACCTTATTAATTAAATTAAATCATATGAATTATTTGCAGAATAAATTGTTTAGAGGTTTGAAATAAAAATTGAAATGAAACCAGTAAAAAATGCATTAACTTATTTCTTGTTATTTTGTGATAATCAGTTGTTACTGAGCATGTCAGGTGGCGCAACCAGTCATGGTCAAGTGGTGCAACCAGCTATTTTATATTTAAAAACATAATTTTTCATTGGAACTGCAAAGTTAAGTCATAAATACAACTATGATATAATATATACAAATACGTTTTACAGTTAAAAAAAACCTTTTTCTTTGGCCCTAAGGGAAATTGGCTCTTTTAAAACATAAATAAGTGTCAGTTTCAAAGAAATGTAATAAAAGTACCATAAATAAGCTATTTAAAGGGGAATTTATTATGTGTTATGTATTTTAGACCATACAATAAATTATATTTACTTGTTCTCAGTTGTGGGAAATAAATTAAAAGCATATATTTTTTAATTCATATACAGTTATGCCATTTGACATTTTTTGGGTGGTAAAATCAGAAATCTTGTTTAAAAAATAACGAATGCCATCTTAAAAGCTATAAAACAAATATTAATATATACAATACATTCCTGTGGACTTCAAAATGCATTTTAAATCCATTTAGCTCAATATTGATTTCTTTCCCTGTGAAAAACCTTATTTGTCATTACATTAATTGCAATTAACTTGATGAAATGGCTATTTGGTTATCAGCATTTGTTTAATTTGAATTAGGCTCAAAGCCAAAGGCCACCAACATTTGTATGACCAATGACAACATCACCTGCATTGGCCTGACAGACAAAAGCTGCTGGAAAGGAGCTGGATCTTACAATGGCCACAAGCTGTTGTGTGTAGCTTTATCAGCATATTGCAAACCATGTATTTCCTTTCTCTCCCTTAAGATTAGGGTTAAGGTTAGGATTTGGGGAGAGTTGACTGGTTCAGTATAAGTGCTTTGGGGAAACGTCTTTGAGCTGCTTTGAGCATTGCATACCAATCGAGAGAGCGTATTTAAACGGCCTCTATCTACACCTTCCCTGACCAGACTTCATTGCACGGGGTCTGCCGAGGACTTACATTTTACATGTACATTTTAAGCATTTAGCAGACGCTCTTATCCAGAGCGACTTACAAGACTTCCACCACAGAAGCCGATGAGACTGTAAGAGTTAGACTTTGATTCATTTTTAAAGTGACAAAAATATCAGTCTGTTCATTTAAAATTAGGTACCTATTTGAATTTTACATTGTACTAGTAATTTTAATATAATTATTTAAACATACTTTAGCCTTTACGTGTCAGCCTCTTTCAACAAATTGGTGGGAATTATTAGTCTAGTTCAGTTAACAGCAAAAAAGAGGCAACAGTGTTAAAGACAGGACAGACTGAAGCAAAAAGATGTCCTGAATTTGAATTTTGAGACAAACAACCTCTGGTACATGGTGAGGTAAAGTATTACATAAATGAAGGATATGCAACTGAAAACATGGTGCCTGCTTTGATTTTCTAAATCTGTCCTGGCGACAAACTCACTAGGTGATGTCTGGCAGAAGTAAGGTTGAATTGTTCATTGTGAGGAATGAGGGGCTTTCTTTGGTGGGAAGGACACTTCAGACTTCATATTTATACATTTAGCTTAGGAGTAGGATTTTTTTTTAAGCTTGCAATATTCAGATTTTTTGCAACATTGGGCAGTAGTGTAGTATAACGGTTAGGGAATTGGGCTTGTATCTCAGTGGCTGCAGGTTTGATTCCCAGGTCTCAGTGCTAGAGCAAGGTACTTAACCTGACCTGCTTCAGTAATATCCAGCTGTATAGATTGATTGTATGTAAAATAAATGTGAACTGTGTAAGCTGCTCTGGATAAGAGTGTCTGTTAAGTGTCTAAATTGTAAAGTGTAACATTTATAGTGCGTTCACTTTTCAAAGAGGTGCACACAGAGTTACCCAACGCACCCAGGTCAATTTATTTGACTCTGTATGTTCATCCTCCTCCCAGACCTTTGCTATGTCCCTATCCAGTCTATGGCACAAGAAAGGATCATGCTCACACTCTATTAAGTCTCCCAAAACAAAACATTTTATGTTGACGTTTCGATCCATCGATCCGTGCCCCACTTACTTGATAAAGTTCCACTCTGACTTGTTACTGTCTCAGTTAAAGACAAATCACAAAATGGGGATTGAAGAAACACATTCACTGTCTGCCATCATTTAAGATTTTCACACCTTGCACTCAGTTCCACCACCTGCAGGTTCTTAAATTGGCTGAGACATGTATACAGGAGATGGGGGAGTGTTTATCTGTCACACTACAGCGAGTAAAGTCAAGCACAGCAGCACATAGTCATTGCGGTCTCACTCCTGGAAGGGCTTCATAATAATCATTATTATTGCACAATATAGTTATATGTTGATTGATATTCCAATGAGAATAAACACATTCATGAAATACAACTGTGGAATATCATACATAAATCTTTAGTGCACGTATTTCCCCAGGTTAGCACAAAGCAGATTGTCTTTCCGTTTCTGTCCCACAGTACGTTTACACAGTAATGTCGCTTTCACATCTATAGTTCGATAGATTTGGTCTGATTCAAGAGCAAGCTGCTACTTTGTTGCACTAGTGTTCACACGGTCCTGTGTTAAGCGAACCAAAATTTGAAAACAAATGACACGCGGTCGTACAGGTCATTCATCTGTTGGACAGAACATTTCTGTGGAAAAATCACTTTCTGGTCGCGGACAACATGGAGTAACAGCAGCGTATTGTGATTGCGATCATCACATAATTATGATGTTGTGTTCCAACCAAATAAGAACAGCGGAAACGTGTGAGCACATCTCAAGACGTGTGAACAATGTAGGCTTATTGCTTCACACAATTCAGAGGAGATGTACAAGAGGGTACGGCTGTCTCTGACAAGTGTCAACATCCGCTTTCAACCCACAATGCACTGTATTTTGGTTTGCTTCCTATATTAGGTCCTATATTACATCCGATTACGTTCACACATGTAACGAACCAAACCATGGTTAACTTGGAACCGAGTCCCGACTTTTCGGGAGGACCATGGTTCGATTGTTTGGTCTGCACCAGAGTTCGAATGCATGTTCTCACCTCTCCAAACGAACCGGACTAATGGAGTAAACGCACCATGGTTCGATTAAAACGGACCAAACAGGGTAGGTGTGAAAGGGACATAAGTCTCACATGGCCTTCAGTGCTCCTGTTATGAATAGTCCACCTCGGGTGTCGATGCAGAGTTCAAAAGCAGGCCATGCACGCACCAGCGACCAATAAAAGTTAATCTTTAACACACCCTATACTGCTTTTGATCTGGAGAAACTCCAAAGGAATCTTTTTGATAACAGTCAGTTTGGATAACAAACAAGATGTGCCTTTAATTATTGTTTGCCTTGTGGATTCACATATTTTGAATAGTATATACTTTATACTTTATAAAAAATTCAGGTGTGGGGGGAACACACTGGTAGATGTAGGAAAGGAATGTTTTATTCATCAAACAAAAACTACTATATATTCAGTGGTGCAGGATATTACACTCTCATTCCCTACAAAGGATCGATTCAAATTTCTGAGTCTGTATGCATACTCTCCTCAGAGTAGGAGAGTGCTGATCTAGGATCAGGTTTCCACTGTCCATATCCCAACCTTATCCATCATGAGCTAAAGGCAAAACTGATCCTAGATCAGCACTTCTACTCTGACATGCTGCATACATGCTCTTTACACCACAAGTCTCCCACAAGTAAGCTGGGGAAGCGCTTCCAGTATTCTTATGGAACAGGAAGTGGATTCTTGGCAGCTGAGCATACTTCCTCCTTTGTTCATCATGACATGACAAGAAAGCGTTTGTAATACGAGGCAAAATCAGGGCGGCATAGAGAACTCATTACTCATGAGGAGTTCATCCAGCTGCAGTCCTGAAAACACACACAAATGCTATAATCACAATACTGGCCTCCCTGGTGTTTTTCGTGTGAGAGAATTGCTGTTAGAATTCTTTGGTTTTATAGGTTGGTTCTTCTAATGTCCTTAAAAAAAACTTTATCCTAATTGTTTCTCCTCTACTGTTCTTTTGTCTTTCTCATTGTAAAAAAATGAATCTTGATAGCTCAGGCTTACCTGTCCTGACTTGCTGACTATGCCATTATACTTCATTCACAAAGGTATACATTAAAACATGCAGTAAGGCACAAATAAATCACACTTTTTAAAAAGCATGAGATGTGTAAATATTCACCCTTAAGTAAATGTTCCTTATAGGTGGTTCTGTCATTATGTATAGTCTGTGTGAGTTATTGAGCCGAATGATGATGCTAAAAAAAACTGCATCCGGTTAGTTTCGGGAGTCAAAGGTGACTGTGGAGGCTCCTCCACAAGTGCTCGTCATGTGGAAAAGGAAATGAGTCCTGTAGTAGTGTAGTATAATATACGCCATTTAGCAGACGCTTTTATCCAAAGCTTACAATCTTACAGTAGTGAATGTATACATTTTCAGTACATGTGGCCCCAGTGGGGATTGAACCCACAACCTAAGCGTTGCCAACGCTGTGCTCTACCAACAGAGCCACAGAGAACCACAGTATAACAGTCAGTGCAACATAACCAGGAAAAGCACAAGTACCAGAACAGAGTATGCACATTGTGCTGTAACAATTTTGACACTCATTATCACACTTAAGCCCCGTTCTCTATAACTATGATTTTTTTTTTCTCGTTTATCTTTTACATTACATTACATTACAGGCATTTGGCAGACACTCTTATCCAGAGCGACGTACAACAAAGTGTTAATCATAGTCAAGAACAGTTTAGCTGAAAGCCACCCTAGCGGGAAGTACAGTTCCAGGTGCTAGGAGCAACCACATAGTTAAGCTAGGACCCTGTAGGTAAATCTGTAGCCACAATTCAAAGGCAACAATAAAACAAACAGAGCGGAAAATGGACAAAGTAATGCCTAAACCTAATCCAATACATAAACAAGTAGACAAGAGTGCAATACTAAACAGCTACAACCCTAAGCTTACAAAACCGGACTACAGGGAGAGGTGCACCCTGAAGAGGTGAGTCTTCAGACGTCACTTGAAGGTGGCCAGGGTCTCAGCTGTTCTGACTTCCACGGGAAGGTCATTCCACCATCGTGGAGCCAGAACCGTCAGGAGACGTGACCGGGAAGCACAGGTGCGTAGGGGGGGAGGTGCCAGGTGTCCTGAGGTAGCAGAACGGAGAGGTCTGGCAGGTGTGTAGGGTTTGAAGATCTTGAGGAGGTATGTTGGGGCTGATCCCTTGACTGCCTGGTATGCTAGGACCAATGTTTTGAATTTGATGCGTGCGATAACAGGCAGCCAGTGGAGGGTAGTGTGCAGGGGGTGACATTGGAGTGTCTGGGAAGGTTGTAGACCAGGCGGGCTACAGCGTTCTGGATGAGTTGCAGGGGTCTGATGGCAGATGCTGGAAGGCCAGCCAAAAGGGGGTTGCAGTAGTCCAAGCGGGACAGTACCATTGCTTGGACCAGGAGCTGGGTAGAGTACGTGGTAAGGAAGGGACGGATTCTCCTGATGTTATACAGGAAGAACCTGCACGCTCGGCTTACCGCTGCAATGTTCTTTGATAAGGACAGCCTGTTGTCCATCACCACACCGAGATTCTTTGCGCAGGGTGATGATGTCACCAAGGTGTCACCTAGAGAAATGGAGAAATCAAGGTGGGGAGAGTTTAGAGCAGGAATGAAGATTAGTTCCGTTTTACCTGGGTTGAGCTTTAGGTGGTGACTGTCCATCCAGCTCTGAATGTCCCTCAGGCAAGCAGAGATGCGGGTAGAGACCTGAGTGTCTGATGGGGAGAAGGAGAGAAAGAGTTGAAGTAAGAAGGAGAAGAAGGAGTCAGAAACAGTGACATCATCTCAGCACTAAGTGATTAAACGCTAATGCTAAGGGCACACAGGCCTGAAGTGCTGTAATGGGGCTTGTCCCTTATTGTGTGCACCTTTGGAGAATGTCCAGATGTGGAACATACACAAGCTAGCTAGCAGCGCTCCCATCCACAGCACTTGTCACAGCTGGCTGTTGCTCATTAATAAGCAGGATGTCATATTGTCTTTTGCGTTTCACAGCGCAGTGTGCGCATGCATAAACTGGAATTAGGGCAAAGACATAAAGAAGATTCTGACTTAAAGATACAGACACTTAATGAGAATGAGAATTCTCTCCGCACTGGTTGATATACTGTCACGTCTTGTGTTCGTGTTCCCTGTAATAAGGTGTTTTCATTTATTCCATGTTTTCCTGGTTGTCTGGTCCGTGTTTTCACTTTCACTTACCTGTTCCCAGTCTTGTCATTGTACAGTATTATCGTTTTCACCTGTTCCTCATGTGTCTGATTGCAGTTAGCTGCATTCGTGTTAATTCCTGATTGTTTCTCGTTATGTCTGATGTAGTTAGCTGTTCGTTTCCCATGTTCATTTACTGATTGTCTCGTTATTGTATTATCGTTTTCACTTAATTCCTCATGTGTCTGATTGCAGTCAGCTGCATTCATGTTTATTCCTGATTGTTTCTTGTTATGTCTAAATGTATTTAAGCTGTGTGTTTTCCCATGTTCATTGCCAGATTGTCTTGTGCTTTGCCTATGCCTACACAACTTTCCAGCGGTCTCTTTGTTTACCCGTGTCCTGTCCCAGTCTTGTTCCCGATCCTCCTGTTCGTGCTCCTCGTGGTTCCTGCCCTGCTCCTCTCTGTGTTCCCTGGACTGATTTCCCGTTATTGACCTCCGCCTGCCCATTGACCACGTCTTGCCTGCCTCTGACACACCTGAAGCCTGGAACGAACTTTGCCTGTCCCCGACCACTCTTTGGATGCCTGTATTGCCCTGATTGCTCCTGTTTGACCATCGCCTGTTGTTTATGCAATAAAATATATTATTGCATTTCTGGGTCCGCGCCTGGTTTTCTGACACTGTTCCTGACATATACAGTGTATTAGTAAAGGCGTTGAACTGATCAACAGAAGGATATATATTTCATCCTTCCCTCACCCACACTCCCGCCTCATTGGGTGCACTGCTTTAAAAAGGCACATCCAGGCCATGCTCAGTGTTAGTGTGCATTTTTACATTTTACATTTTAGGCATTTAGCAGATGCTCTTATCCAGAGCGACTTACAAGATGTGCATTAATACAAGGTAAGAACAATCATAGTTAGCGCACAAGGTCAGTGCAGTAAAACGGCAATAGACATCATTGCAGGCGTCTGCATATCATACCTGTAACATTGGGAAAGAAAAGGTTAGTGGGTGTTTTTTTGTTTTTTTGTAGAACAAGTAAACAGTGGTGACGACAGATTGACTAGATGGACAGTGTTCAGTGGTAGTGGAGTCTGAAGAGGTGGGTTTTGAGTCTCTTGCGGAAGATTGGAAGTGATTCCGCGGTCCTGACCGATTGCGGGAGGTCGTTCCACCAACGAGGGACCAGGACAGAGAAGAGGCGAGACCGCGAAGAGCGGCTGCCAGGTGCCCGGAGGGATGGGGCAGTCAGTTTGCCAGCGGAGGCGGAGCGGAGGGGTCTGGGCGGGGTGTAGGGAGTGATGAGTGACTGGAGGTATGGGGGAGCAGTACCTCTGGCCGCTTGAAAAGCAAGCACCAGTGACTTGAATCTGATGCGTGCTGCGATGGGGAGCCAGTGCAGAGAGGAGAGTAGAGGGGTGACGTGGGTAAACTTCGGCTGGTTGAACACCAGGCGAGCAGCAGCGTTCTGGACTAGTTGCAGTGGCTTGATGGCACAGGCCGGAAGGCCTGCCAGCAAGGAATTGCAGTAGTCCAGACGTGAGATCACCAGGGCCTGGACCAGGAGTTGAGTGGCCTCTTGGGTGAGGAACGGTCGGATCCTCCGGATGTTATGGAGGGAGAAACGGCAGGTCCGAGTGATCGCTGCAATATGGCTCGAGAAGCACAGCTGGTTGTCCAGGGTTACCCCAAGACTCCTGGCAGACTGGGACGGAGACACTATGGAGCCTTCCACGGTGATTGACGCATCAATCATCGGGGAGCCCTTCGCTGGGAGGAAGAGCAGCTCTGTCTTCCCCAGGTTCAGCTTCAGGTGGTGGGTGGACATCCATGCGGAGATGTCAGCCAGGCATGCAGAGATCCGTGCCGGGATCTGGGTATCAGATGGAGGGAAGTGTGCTGTGCTGTGTTCAATGTTAGTGTACTGTGCTGTGTTCAGTGTTCGAGTGCTGTGTTCAGTATTAGAGTGCTGTGTTCAGTGTTAGTGTGCTGTGTTCAGTGTTAGTGTGCTGTGTTCAGTATTAGAGTGCTGTGTTCATTGTTAATGTGCTGTGTTCAGTGTTAGAGTGCTGCGTTCAGTGTTAGTGTGCTGTGTTCATTCTTAGTGTGCTGTGTTCAGTGTTAGAGTGCTGTGTTCAGTATTAGAGTGCTGTGTTCAGTGTTAGTGTGCTGTGTTCAGTGTTAGTGTGCTGTGTTCAGTGTTAGTGTGCTGTGTTCAGTGTTAGTGTGCTGTGCTCAGTATTAGAGTGCTGTGTTCAATGTTATTGTGCTGTTTTAAGAACATAAGAAGAATACATAATGACGAGAATGGGCCGTTCGGCCCTCTAGGCTCGTCATGTCCTAATCTAAAGAGTATCTAGTACTACATCTAGCCTGGACTTGAATAGCTCAAGTGTTTCTGCCTCTACTACCCAACCTGGCAAGCTGTTCCAGGCATTGACAACTCTCTGCGTAAAGAAAAACTTCCTAATATCTGTGCGGAATTTGCCTTTAACTAATTTCCACCTGTGGCCTCTTGTTCTGCTGACCCCACTTATCTTAAAAACTCTTTGGTATTTCACTTTGTTAATCCCTTTTAGGAATTTAAAAACCTCAATCAAATCCCGCCTAAGACTCCATTTCCTAAGCTTAAATAGATTGAGTGCCTTAAGTCTATCATCATAACTTTTACCTTTCATACCAGGTATCAGTTTAGTTGCCCTTCTTTGGAGTTTTTCAAGAGCTTCTATATCTTTCTTGTAGTGCGGTGCCCAGAACTGCACACAGAATTCTTAGTGAGGTCTGACAAAGGCATTATATAACATTAATATAACATTCTTTGATTTATACTCAATACTTTTTGCTATGTATCCCAGCATCCTGTTGGCTTTTTTCACTGCTGTAGCACATTGCTTTGATGCAGATAGGCTTTGATCAACTACAACTCCTAAGTCTTTTTCAAATTGAACACCTACTAAATGTTCTCCTCCCATAAAATACTCCTGTCTAATGTTTTTATTTCCCACATGCATAACTTTACATTTAGCAATATTGAATGTCATCTGCCATGTATCTGCCTATTTTTGGATTTTGTTTAAATCATCTTGGATTACTTTAGGGGCGGCACGGTGGTGCAGTGGATAGCACTGTCGCCTCACAGCAAGAAGGGTTCGAATCCAGGCCGGAGGCCTTTCTGTGTGGAGTTTGCATGTTCTCCCCGTGTCCGCGTGGGTTTCCTCCGGGTACTCCGGTTTCTTCCCACAGTCCAAAGACATGCACGTTAGGCTAATTGGAGAGTCTAAATTGCCCGTAGGTATGAGTGTGTGAGTGAATGGTGTATGTAGTGCCCTGCGATGGATTGGTGACCTGTCCAGGGTGTATTCCTGCCTCTCGTCCCAATGCATGCTGGGATAGGCTCCAGCCCCCCTGCGACCCTAACTAGGAATAAGTGGCTGAAGATGAGATGAGATGAGATGAGATTACTGTAGTCGATTCCAAACTGTTTGCCAAACCCCCAAGTTTAGTATCATCTGCAAATGTAACTATTTTGCTACTAACGTCCATATCAAGATCATTTATGTAAATAAGGAAGAGCAGAGGTCCCAGCACCGATCCCTGCGGGACACCACTGCCCACAGCACCGAGGTCAGATACGGCCCCACCTACTGTTACTCTTTGTATTCGCCCTTGCAGCCAATTATGAACCCACTCTGAAACAACTCCTGCAATTCCTACTGAATTCATTTTAGCAATGAGCCTCTCATATGGTACCTTGTCAACTGCTTTCTGAAAGTCCAAATATATAATATAATAAGCCTGGTTCAGGTCAACACACTTTGATGCAAGTTAAACTGACAGGCCTGTAGTTCCCTGGGTCAGTACGGTCCCCCTTCTTATATATTGGAATTATACATACTTCCCTGCTTCCAGTCATCTGGTATTTCTCCAGTGATTATGGATTGCATAAAAATATCTGTCAATGGTTTATATATAATTTACCCAAGTTCTTTGAGTACTCTGGGATATATGCCATCCGGGCCTGCTGCCTTATTTGTCTTAAGTTTTTGTAGTTTTTGTAGTACTTCTACGTCCCTTATCTCGAAGTCCTCCAAAACATTCTGTACCTTGTCTATACATTTAGGCATTTTTATAACCACTTCTCTAGTAAAGCTCTTAACAAAGTAACTGTTTAGTGTGTTAGCAATATCCTTATTATTATAAACCAAAGTTCCTTCCTTATTCTTAATGCACTTAACCTCATCCTTAACTTTCCTTTTTCTACTACAATATTGAAAAAACGTCTTAGCATTACTTTTTCCATCTTGAGAAATTTTAATTTCAAACCGCCTTTTAGCTGATCTTATTTCCTTTTTAGCCTTAGCCCGCATATTACAATAATCTAACTTGTTTCTCTCTGAGTTTTCATTTTTATATACTCTGTACAGTCACTTCTTTTGCCTCAAAATCTCCCGTAAATATTTAGGCATCCACTGCGGAGACTGTTTTTTCATCCTATTTTTCCTTACTTTTGGGATGAATTTACACTGTACATCTACAATAACCCTTAGTCCATTTTTCATTCACAGTTCTGCAATCTTGAAGTTTTACCCAATCTATATTACTTAAATTCTCTCTCATTTTATTAAAGTCAGCTCGTCTGAAATAAAAAAATTATAGAGCTAGAGGAGGCTGTCTTAACTTGCCAAAAAATATCAAAAATAACTGCACTGTGGCCACTTGCCCCTAGCGGTTCTCCTACCTCTGTGCTGCAAATTCTATCAGTATTATTACACAAAACCAGATTTCCCTCTCGTAGGCTGAGTAACAGATTGTACCAAAAAGCAGTCATTTACCATATCTAAAAACTCCTCTTCACATTTGCCCTGACCTGTCACTATCTCCCAATTAATAGAGGGGTAATTGAAGTCACCCATTATTATTGTCTCTCCTTCAATATATAATATAATATATATAATATAATATAATATAATAATATGATATAATATAATATACGCCATTTAGCAGACGCTTTTATCCAAAGCGACTTACAGTAGTGAATGGATACATTTTCAGTATATGTGGCCCCAGTGGGGATTGAACCCACAACCTAAGCGTTGCCAACACTGTGCTCTACCATCTGAGCCATAGAGAACCTTCAGCACAGGTTTGTTTTATGTTACCAAAGACCATACTATTTATGTTACTGTCTGAAGCTGGAGGTCTGTAGCATACTCCTATATTAAGGTCCTTCTCATGATCTCCCAGTAATCTAATCCAGATGTCCTCACAAGAAACGAATTTGTACCTGGAATTTCCTGCACATTAAGATTGTCTTTCACATAAAGGGCCACTCCCCCTCCTCTTTTATTAGTTATATCCTTCCTAAACAATTTGTACCCCTCTACATTATATTCATCCCCATCCGCTGTGCCAAGCCATGTGTCAGTAATCTCAGCAATGTCATAACCCCCATTCAACATGACAGCCTCCAGTTTCAACAATGCTTCTCGCATTTAAACACATGAACTTCAGAGCCTTACTCACACTTACGTTGGCCTTCCCCTCCACACATAACTGTTCTGAACCACCTCTATTCGCATTATGAAAAAATCTTTATTCATGATATCCTCAGATTTATTATACTCTGGCCTAGTATCTTCCATCCGGGCAGTCTGTACCTCCTTATCCATAATACTACTACTACTAATTTTCCTCCCTGCCCCCCAGTCCCTAGTTTAAATATTCGTCCGCTACCCTGAGCATACGCTGGCCCAATGCATCTGTACCCCTCCTGTTCAAGTGTAGCCTGTCCCACTTGTACAGGTCACCCCTGTTCCAAAAGGAGTCCCAGTGCCCCATAAACCTGCACCCCTCTTTTCTGCACCAGGTTTGTAGCCACGTGTTAAATCTCCATATACAATTCTGCTTGCCTTTGCTAGCACATGGTACTGGCAAAATTCAAGAGAAGACCACCATGGAGGTTCTGCCCCTTAACTTTGATCCTAATTCTATAAATTTGTCCTGCAGAACCTCAAACCTACCCTTACCTATGTAATTGGTTCCAACATGGACAATGACCACTGGATCCACCCCTGCTCTGGCCAGGAGCTTGTCCGTGTGTTCCAGGAGGTCTCCTACCTGAGCACCAGGCAGGCAACATGCCATGCAAGATTCCTTTTCCCGCGAACAGACTATACTGTCTATACCTCTAATTATAGAATCCCCCACTACAATTAACTCCCTTTTCCTGGGTGGCATGGCCGCCAGGGTGCCCTGGGGCTCATCAGTCCTCCCACTCACAGAGGGCTGGGCCAGATCCTCTTCCTGCAAGGGCTGGAATCGGTTGGACACCACAATCTCTGGAGATGCCGCCCCTGCATGTGCGCACCCTTTTCTACGCTGGCGCCCTACCATCACTCAACTCTCTCTCCCTACCTGCTCTAGAGGCTCCCCCCTACCCCGCTTTGGCGTGCAGGCTAACTCTCTAAAGTGCGTACTAATTAGTTCCTGGAACTCTACAAATTCTGCAGGACAGTCGAGACCAGCAAGTTGGGCTTCAAGATCAAGAATCTTGCTCTCGAGATGCTTCACAAGCTGGTAACGGTCGCAGACGAAACCCTCCTGGAAGTCTCCTTCCAGAAACGCAATCATCCTGCAACACTAGCACTGCACTGCCGATGGCCACATTTTCACCCCTAAATATATCTATTGCTCTCCCTGCACTGAACGGATTACTGCCAAGTGTTAGTGTGCTGTGTTCAGTGTTAGTGTGCTGTGTTCAGTGTTAGAGTGCTGTGTTCAGTGTTAGTGTGCTGTGTTCAGTGTTAGAGTGCTGTGTTCAGTGTTAGTGTGCTGTGTTCAGTGTTAGTGTGCTGTGCTCAGTATTAGTGTGCTGTGTTCAGTGTTAGTGTGCTGTGTTCAGTGTTAGTGTGCTGTGTTCAGTGTTAGTGTGCTGTGCTCAGTATTAGTGTGCTGTGTTCAGTGTTAGAGTGCTGTGTTCAGTGTTAGTGTGCTGTGTTCAGTGTTAATGTGCTGTGCTCAGTGTTAGGGTGCTGTGTTCACCTGGGCTGCTGTAGTCGATCTCACTGAGTCACACCCACATATCAGTTCAGCACAGGCTGCTCACAGGGCTGATGATCTGTTTATGCATAAAAGGTCATGTACAGTGGGGAAAATAAGTATTTCACCCCCTGATGATTTTGTGAGTTTGCCCCCTTACAAAGAAAGGAACGGTCTATAATTTCCATGGTAGGTTCATCTTAACAGTGAGAGACAGAATATTTAAAAAAATCCCAGAAAATTACATTATATGAATTTTAAACATTTATTTGTGTTTTATTGAGGAAAATAAGTATTTCACCCCCTAGCAAAACATGACTCAGTACTTGGTGGAGAAACCCTTGTTGGCAAGCACAGCGGTCAGATGTTTCTTGTAGTTGGTCACCAAGTTTGCGCAGATCCCAGGAGGGATTTTGGCCCACTCCTCTTTGCAGATCCTCTCCAAATCCTTAGAAATCAATTTTCAGTGTCCTGGCTGAGGGAAGGAGGTGCTCACCCAAGATTTCCTGGTACATGGCCCCATTCATCCTCCCCTCGATTAGGGGAAGTCGTCCTGTGCCCTTAGCAGAGAAACAGCCCCAAAGCATAATGTTTCCACCGCCATGCTTGACGGTGGAGATGGTGTTCTTGGGGTCCAAGGCAGCTTTTTTCTTCCTCCAAACACGGCGAGTCAAGTTGATGCCAAAGAGCTCGATTTTAGTCTCATCTGACCACAGCACTTTCTCCCAAGCCTCCTCTGAATCATCCAGGTGCTCATTGGCAAACTTCAGACGGGCCTGTACATGTGCCTTCTTGAGCAGGGGGACCTTGTGGGCACTACAGGATTTCAATCCATTACGGCGTAGTGTGTTACCAATGGTCATCTTGGTGACTGTGGTCCCAGCTGCCTTGAGATCATCAACAAGCTCCAGCCGTGTAGTTCTGGGTTGTTCCCTCACCTTTCTCATGATCAGGTTCACTCTACGAGGTGAGATCTTGCGTGGAGCCCCAGACCGAGGGAGATTGATGGTCAATTGGTGTTTCTTCCATTTTCTAATTATCGCACCAACAGTTGACTCCTTCTCACCAAGCTGCTTGCCAATGGTCTTGTAGCCCATTCCAGTCTTGTGCAGGTCTACAATTTTGTCCCTGATGTCCTTAGACAATTCTTTGGTCTTGCCCATTGTGGAGAGGTTGGAATCTGATTCATTGATTGATTCTGTGGACAGTTGTCTTTTATACAGGTAACGAGTACTTAATTAGGAGTACTAATTAAGTAAGAGGACTAATCTGTGTGCCTCCTGGTCACATAACCGGTCTGTGGGAGCCTGAATTCTTGCTGTTTTGCTAGGGGGTGAAATACTTATTTTCCTCAATAAAACACAAATAAATGTTTAAAATTCATATAATGTGATTTTCTGGGGATTTTTTTAATATTCTGTCTCTCACTGTTAAAATGAACCTACCATGAAATTTATAGACCGACCGTTCCGTTCCTTTCTTTGTAAGGGGGCAAACTCACAAAATCAGCAGGGGGTGAAATACTTATTTTCCCCACTGTACATGGAAATGGACCATTCAGCACATGCCCAGCTGCCTGAGAAATTGCAGGCCAAGAAATATATCTTGGCCACAGCACCACCCTATATGACTAAATCCTTTATGCTTATTGAATGTTTTTTACATGCCTAGGTGAAACAAAAAAGACCAATATTTACTAAACCAGATTTACTAAGGAAACAGTCGCAGCGCAAAAACAGCGACTACAATGCGGCTCTTTTGCCGTCGCTGATACCTACACATTAATGACCAATTTACTAGACTGGTTCTAATTACTCAACCAAAGAAATTAAACTCCCTCATTTGAAATTTTGCAGTAGGAAACACCCATAAAAAGGATCTGAAACAGCATGGCACGCTCACACGTCCAGATCACAATGCGCCAAGAAATGGATATGGAGCAGCGAGGGAACCACGAGGGAAAGAAAACTTACATTTACAGATCAGGAAATAGAAGTACGAGGTGTTCAACGAGGTGCAGCGTCACAACACCGTATTATAGCATAGGAATACAACACCAACGGGAAGGAGAAACATCTGGAGTGACATCACAAAAAAAACATTAGGCATAACAAAACAAACAGTATATGATATGATGAAACAGTATAAGAAAATACATCATGATGTTAGAATAGAATATAAACACTGATAGAACAACAGGTGATAAAATCCACATTGTAAAAACCTTGTTTTGTTTGTTGAATGGGGCAGTGGATAGCACTGTCGCTGCACAGCAAGAAGGACTCTGTGTGCATGTTCTCCCCGTGTCCGTGTAGGTTTCCTTCGGGTGCTCCGGTTTTCTCCCACAGTCCCATAGGCTAATTGGAGAGTCTAAATTGCCTGTAGGTATGAGTGTGTGAGTGAATGGTGTATGTGTCCTGCGATGGATTGGTGACCTGTCCAGGATGTATTCCCTGCATCTCGCCCAATGTATGCTGGGATAGGCTCCATCCCCCCCGTGACCCTGACCAGGAATAAGCGGGTTATATAATGAATTAATGTTGAATGTCTTCTCTGTCTACTGGAAAATATATGTAAAGGCTTGCTGGAACCTTGGAGATCGCAATACAAAACATGGATTGTGAAATTCCTGCAACCCGCAAATAGTTCAATTCATAAATATCATTGTGTCTTTGAGGATTTTTTTTCATTGACTATTTGATCTAGATCATATTTGTCTGTGATAAACTCTTATTTCTTTCATTTTATTTGTACGTTTTTTATTTTCAGACAAGTTCAAATTAAAAATAAGAATTAGCTCCTTATTGCGGTCACATTCTTTGAAAAGTTTATCAAATGTGAGCTAGGCGATATCAGCACTCTGCCTACTTTCAAGCGTTCTTAAACTTCTCACACAAAGAGGACAGTCGCAATTAAGGCATGGTTTAGTAAATAAAACGGAATACTGTGACGGACCGGATAAGGACCCAAGCGCAGACCAGGATAAAACAGAAAAGGAACGTTTAATGATCAGTCCAAGTTCAGAGCCAGTAATCAGAAGTCGAAAAGGTACAAGAACAAAATCCAAATTAGTAGTCGAGGGCAGTCAAAAGATCAACAACCAAATAAGCAGAAAGGCAAACAAAACAGAATCGGCGGGCAAAACTTGAAGTCAAATAAAGGGTGTCTCAGGAATCACAAAATAACACAGGCTTACTGACAAAAGGCACTGGGAAACTTGATCAACGTTCTGACGAAGTGAAAGTGCAAACTAGGAACTTAAATACAAACGGGGAAGATAACACAAGAGGAATCGGGTGTGACTGGGAGGGGAAAAGTGGCAAGAACACAGATGAGAACAATCAGGACCATTAATACAATAACAAGGGGAGATGAAAGACACGGACTGGAAAGCACATAGACACAATAATAACAAATGACCTGGAAAAGCAGGTAGACACGTGCACAGCTTGGAGGGAAGGAGCGCGTAGGTGGAAATGCATGCAGAGAATGCGAGAAGGGAGTAATCCACAGAGATAGGAAAACGAAAGGGAGAATGACAGCTGCAGATAGGAACACAAGATAATTAGTAATTAGTAAATGTTTGTAACGTACCCAAACTCCCTAATGTTAGTAGATTAGTTGGTTAGTAGGGGAGAGCGGGGTATGTTGTCACACTTTTGACTCTGTCTTACCTGTACTGGGCGCAATACATCGCAATGGTATAAATGTCATACCAAATGAAAGGTTGAAGTCTTGGGCACATATTTTGTATTCATTACATATTCATATCTTATTTCAGTATGGAGTTGTAGACAGTTGTAGAGGTTGTGCACTTGTGACAACTTATCTCATCAGCGGGTAAGTTGTCACATTATGTCATAATATGTGGGGTAAGTTGTCACATTGGATTATCAACAAATAAGAATACAACTAAATACTGTAATTGAGAATATATTTTTTTAAATTTTAAATTCAAAACCAAATAAATTTAATTAAAGAACTAATTCATTAAAGAACAAATGAAAACAATCATGCTTAGTCTTAACAAATAATTACGTCAATCAAATAAAAACAATCAGTACGAGCGAAGCAAGCTATTTATGAGTCATTCCCTTGTGTGCACAGCTTCTCTCCCACCGAGTGGATCAATACAGATATTGAGAGAATGCATGACTGCAGAGTCACAGTTCTGGCACAAATAAATTGCCTGGCCTGGGGTGCAAGCATCATGGGCCCACTTCTTGCATCTCACACACTGCACCCAAATCTCTTTTGGGCGGCTATTAGAAAATGGCTCCATGCAGACTAGGCAGAAGCACTCTATTTCTCTCTTTTTTTTTGCCTTTTTGTTCTCGGCGGATCCAGATTTTGCACTTTGCTTCCCTTCCTCCAGAAACCTGTTTTCAGATTGTGATTTTTCCATTTGTAGTGCTTGCCTCACTGGTGTGTCTGTTAGAATTGTGGTTTTGCACCGCTTGCTTCCATTATTAGTTTGTTTTCGGTGACCAGCTTTTGGAAATGGCCGGAGGTCCTCTGGAGTTGGTAGTCTGCTGCCAGCACTGGCATTGCTGGGTAAGGGTGAGCTGGTATGGGAACTGAACAGGTCTGCATCTGTGCTTGTGCCTGGCAGGGCAGGGTTGGTACTGGGGCCTGGCGGGGCAGGGCGATCCGTAACATAGGATGGCAGTTTCCAAAAATACATCCCTGTTGTAAGGCTGTACCCCAGCTACCCTAAAGCCAGCGTGAATGTTCAAGGGGGTTGCAGCCACAGGATAAGCGATTGCCACAATTCCAGGAATGTCATAAATTGACATTGTTTTCCCAGGATTGTTCCTCATCCAGGCATCACACGCTGTGTTGATGTGCCTCCTTAGCGGCTCGTAGACAGACCTGTCTGAGGGTTGAAGCCAATGAGAGCAGTGGGGTGGGAATGACACCATAATTATGCCATTTTCTTTGCCATAATTGAGTCTATCAATGGACATATGAGATTCGTGGTTGTCCAAAAGGAGTAAACATGGTTTCTCCTTTGAGCATTTTGTATGCTCAATGAAATGTTTCAGGAAGTCAACAAAGTGCACATCCTTCATCCACTCTGAGGGATTTGCCCCTCCTTTGCTGCCAGGTGGTCTGTTGATTAAAAAATGGTCGTGGAAGTTGACACTATGAAATATGGAGGTATACTATTTCCTGTGGCTGAGACAGCACAGGCCAGTGTGACAAGCATTCCCCTTTCAGCGGAGGTCAGTGACCCTACTTGTTTGAATCCACGTCTGGCCACTACTTTGTCAGGTTTACGGACTGTGGTCACCCCAGTTTCGTCGACATTCCATATGTCCCCTGGTCCAAACTGATGTCTGTCTAGCACATTTGCTAAATTGTCGAAGAAGGCATTAACATTTTATCGGTTGAAGCTACTAGCTCTGGCAAGGCTAGTTGCCTCAGGCTTTCTTAGCGACAGCATTGGGTGCCGTTTTAAGAAGGCTGTAAACCACTGTGAGCTGACCTTTTCTTTTTCTGCCCACATTGGTGTGAACTTCAGCTTGTGTGCCATAGCAAACTGGTAGGCAAGTCTTTTGATCTCACTTGGCGACAGACCAAAATAAATGTCAGCTGACCTAGCGATATAATGAACAAGCTGCATCTCCAAATCAGCTGGAAATACCTGCCGTGGCTTTCCATAGCCAACCACTGTTGTTGGCACGGCTGCCAGACTGACAATTTCTTCGCTGGTAACCTTTTCACAATACCGAGTACGGTAATTTATATTGAAATCCTTCGCTGTGCTTCTGATTGATTTTTTCTAACTTCACCTGCCTCACTGCCTTCAACATTATGTCAGGAGGTGTGCTGCCATTCTCTGTCTTTCTTTTATAATTTCTCACCATCTTTCTTTCTTTCCTTCCTTCCTTTCTTCCTTCAATCCTTCTTTCCTTCAAAAACACATTACAATTAACCTAATATCACAAAGCTTTTTGTGCATATTCTATGTGTCTATTTATACCGGGGCAAGTCGTCTCATGTAACAACTTGCCTCAAAGCCATTGAGACAACTTGCCCCAAACGGACATGTGGGCTAATGTTTGCTAAATTTCGAGGCTAGTTCAACATAGGACTGCAGCTAACGTATCAAGAGACACCTTCTTGTCTCCTTTATTCAGTACACAAATATAATTTTGAACATTTATACCTAACACAGTTTTATTACATAAAGTAAAAGTGTAATTTTTTTACCTTTGAAGCTGAACAATATGAAAACTGTGCTCACCTCTGATTAAAGTGACTGTTAGTTGAATAAGAACCGAAGTTGACCATAGAACATGTTGTCACACAAAGTAGCTATTTGATTTTTGAGATAGCGCTCCTGTGGTTGGAGGTATGAACAGTGTGACCCGTGTGCCAACTTACCCCGCTCTCCCCTACTATATACACGTAACTAATATGTATAGATAACAATAAAGAAAGAAAGAAGTAAACGAGATACGAAATAAGGCAGAAACCCGTATAGCCGAAATCACCCGAATAGTGCAACGACAAAGACAAGGAGTGGATTATCGAATAACAAGGAACACAGACAGACGAGGAACTAACGTGAATAATAAATGAACACGGAGAAAATTATAAAATACAAAAACAAGCAGAACACAAAAATGCATAACATAACTGTAAGATCCGTCAGGAAGACAAGTGAGACGCTATTACAGGAGGGTAATTTACTGAACAGCTTTATAGAATCACCCGTACAGTACAACATGCATGTGCTTTCTTTGCTCACAGCCAACTGGCTAAAACATGTCATGCACCGCGATATGCGCATGTGCCTTCTTAAGTACGCATGTGCATCACATACAACCCCAATACACTACAATAAAAAATACTTAATCGGACTAATTTACTAAATTTCCACCCTGTTTTAACACGTTCACCCCAGGTATATACAGTGCATTCGGAAAGTATTCACATCGCTTCACTTTTTCCACATTTTGTTATGTTACAGCTTTATTCCAAAATGGATTAAATTCATGTTTTTTTCTCAGAATTCTACACACAATACCCCATAATGACAAAGTGAAAAAAGTTTTTTAGAAATTTTTGCAAATGTATTAAAAATAAAAAACAGAAATATCACATGTACATAAGTATTCACCCCGTTTGCTATGACACTCAAAATTGAGCTCAGGTGCATCCTGTTTCCACTGATCATCCTTGAGATGTTTCTAGAACTTCATTGGAGTCCACCTGTGGTAAATTAAATTGATTGGACATGATTTGGAAAGGCACACAACTGTCTATGTAAGGTCCCACAGTTGACAGTGCATGTCAGAGTAAAAACCAAGCCATGAAGTCCTAGGAACTCTCCATAGACCTCCGAGATAGAATTGTGTTGAGGCATAGATCTGGGGAAGGGTATAAAAACATTGCTAAAGCATTAAAAGCACCCAGGAGAACAGTGGGCTCCATCATTGTGAAATGGAATAAGTTTGGAACCACCACAACTCTTCTTAGAGCTGGCCGTCTGGCCAAACTCAGTAATCGGGCAAGAAGGGACATGGTCAGGGAGGTGACCAAGAACCCAATGGCCACTCTAAGAGAGCTTCAGAGTTCCTCTGCAGCGATGGGAGAACCTGGTAGAAGGACAAACATCTCTGCAGCACTCCATCAATCAGACCATTGGGTTCTTGGTCACCTCCCTGACCATGGCCCTTCTTGCCCGGTTACTGAGTTTGGCCAGACGGCCAGCTCTAAGAAGAGTTGTGGTGGTTCCAAACTTATTCCATTCTATTCCATTAGAAGTACGTCCTCTAATGTGCCTTGAAAACCTGGTCATCAAACAATCAGTACGAGCGAAGCAAGCTATTTATGAGTCATTCCCTTGTGTGCACAGCTTCTCTCCCACCGAGTGGATCAATACAGATATTGAGAGAATGCATGACTGCAGACACACAACTCCATAAAGAGACAGCGTGGATCTGTGTTCATCACTATGCTGACCAAACGTGAGAATGTGCTGACTACACTGACAAAACGTCTTCAGGATAAACGTGGGATTGTTCTGACTGCGCTGGCACTACGTCAGTAGGATAAAAACATTTTTAAATTGGACAATAATATTCAGGTACAGAAAGGTTTTGTCTTGATGTGTAATGAATGGTTTGTTACTCACATTTCTGTTATACATACTTTGCATTTTGGCTCAAATAAATCAGTTTATTACATACCAGTTTACATTACATGTAGTTATATTCTGTTGGAAGAACAGAGATCTTCTATCTCTGTTTGGCTTACCCTACAATTTACATTCTCCCTCACACTCAGACAATCATACATCTCACATATGCACACTCACACACAATCATACACACTCAGACATACACGCACATACACACACGCACACACACACACACACTCACACATACATACTCACACACACTTGCACATACACACAAAAGCACATACACTCACTTGCACATGCACATTCACACACACTCACACATACACACTTGCACACACACTTGCACATACACACAAAAGCACATACACACTCACACACACACATACATGCAGACAAACACGCAGCACTCACACACATGTGCACACTAACACTGAGCACATTACACTGACACAATCCACAGACACACCTCTACCAATGTCTGCCCATACAGCTTATAAAAAATGTGTGTATGCATTATCACTCATACTGAGTTGACTTTAAGTGCACTATGTAATTCTAAACTTAATTTGAGATATAGCACACATGTCATGCTGTCTTCCAGACAGGGCAGCACAACATCATAAAGTGTACCTCACTCAGGAGCCTACAACTTGTACAGAATGCTGCTGCAAGGATCCTGACTAGAACAAAGAAATATGAGCACATTAGTCCTGTGTTAGCGTCACTCCACTGGCTTCCTATAAACTATCGTGTAGACTATAAGGTACTCCTCTTAACTTATAAGGTGTTGCATGGACTTGCACCCTCTTACTTGACGGATCTACTTCATCTGTACAATCCCCCACGTTCGCTTCGCTCACAAGATGCAGGCAACTTGGTAGTCCCTAGAATATCAAAAAATACAGCAGGTGGCAGAGCTTTCTCCTATAGAGCTCCTTTACTGTGGAACAATCTACCCGTCTCTGTGAAGGAGTCAGACACAGTCTCAATCTTCAAGTCTAGATTAAAAACATATCTCTTTAGTCTCTCTTATAGTCATTAGGTGCAGATGTGGAGGGGGCGTAGCAATAGAGCCTTCTGGTGCAATGAGCTATCCTTACTGTCACCAATCATAAGTGATGATCCGCCCCTATCAGGACTGCTGATGATGTGGTGGGATGGTCTCTGAGTGCCCTCATGGCTGCGTGCTCCCTGTGCCACTCACCTAATTAGTTATGCTGCCCTAGATTACTTCTGCTGGTGCAAAAGTGTTATCACTACTCTTTCCCCTGATCCGGTGTGATATTTATCATAGTCATAATTGCACCTTTCCTCTTTTCTCCCCGGCTTCGTGGCACCTGCCCGGAGCTCACCTGCCCCAGAGTCAACCCCCCACCCCTGCCATGTGTTAGCCGGATGCCGCTGGCCCAGACCCTAGCTGCTGGTTCCATCCCCCGCCCTGCCCTGGTATCTGGAGGGATGAGGTCCACCCCACCCCTACACTTAGAATGCCCTTCCGGTGGTCTGTTAAGCCTCATGAGCCTCAAGGACTATTTGTTTAGTTTTTCTCTGTAACCCACAATTTTCCAGGAGTTCATCTCGACCGCCTTTTAAGGGGTCAGGGAATAATTTTCCAGTCTCCCACACTGGTCCCAATGGTTCTCTGGTTTTTTGATTCCCTCTGGAAAATGCCAATTGTGAAGCGCTGTGTGACAACCTGTTTGTAAATGGCGCTATACAAAAATAAAGATTGATTGATTGATTGATTGATTACATTCAGTTGAAAGTAAATTATGGGGAATTTCCTCCTCCAGCTAATTCAAGGTAGTAGAATAAGCAGCGCAGTACAGCAGGATATCCCAATTTTTTGTGGACAGAGGGGACCAATAATTATGTCCTGTGTGTGTGAACCCCTCATGATTGCATAACACTCCAGAGCCCCAGAGACAGCAGCTGAACTGCACAGCAACAGTTTTTCTCAATTGTTTAAACATGTTTCTTTAAACTATGACTCTTTTTCTCAAAACTATGACCACAAAACTCAATCAGTAGACAATTTTGGTGAAACTACTAAAAAATGCAAACTACTTGCAAAATGAAACACTGCACTCAAAACTATGTGAACTCTTCTCAAAATGACACTTTTAACCAAAATAACACACACATGCATCAATGAATAGACTCTACTGAGGACTAATTACACACTGGTGTGATGAATGAAGGCCAGGCTAATCATTGATGACAATGTCATATTGAAATACTAAGATGATTTGACTTTGGATTTTCCTCAGTATGTGACACCATATTGATGATAGCTGTGTCTTGCTCTGCTGTGAAGAGACTTTGTCTTCCACCACCAGCTGGTCGTCTTTCAATTCTAAAAAAAAAGTTATGTTACAGTATACTGTATTGACAAAATACAAATAGCCTACAACTCCTAGTTTCATACATGATACACATTGGTACTGTGGTTCACTTGCAGTAGTTTACCATATTCTACAGTAATCACTGAGTACTGTAATGTAATATAATACTAAAGAAAAAAGTTGAGATTATTCCAATGTTTACAGTCCTTACCTGGTCTCATTTGTGAAGTTATGGATCATGGATGCAACAGTGAAGTGGCTCAGTTTTGGCTGTACCCTTTGCCCGGCCTCCCTCAAGGTACCTGTGTTAAATCTCTGATCACTGATTGAACAATTTAGGCAAGTAGTGTTTGTATCTGTGAGGACTGAGTGTGGTCAATTGATAAATTGTTTAGAATTTTGAACGGCAGTGCTTTCCATGAAAACACAAGAGTTTTTATTTATGAAGATTATGCTTAATGAGGAGAATTGTGTTTAGGGTGTTGCAAAAAGTTAATTTGACAATGGAATTTGTGTGAAAACAAGATAAATGTGCTTATAGTTTTTCAGTGTTTTTGTATTGATACCTACGCTTTAGGTTTTCATAATTGTGTACATAGTACCAGTTTTGCATGGAAACAATTGAGAAAAACTCAACTTGTTAACGGAGTAGTAAAGTAATTATGGTGGCAGGCTGTATTATGAAACAGTGTGTAAGCCCTGTGAGGACACCCAGTGGACACACACTGTAACTGCATCTTATTTCTGAAAGTCATCAGCCAGACTTCAGTAAAACTGAATGCTACTGCTTTGCTTTGAAATGCAAATTTTCCCCATTTTTCAAAAACAGCAGTATTGTCACATAATGAATGTTTGCTCATGTGCTTTGGGTACAATTCTTTTCTATGCACATTAACCTTGTTAACGGAGTAGTAAAGTAATTATGGTGGCAGGCTTTTAATATAATGCTGGCAAAATCCGTCTGAACAAATTCCATTTAAATAAATGTTATTCAAAATAATTCTAACTGGTTATACAGCATATGGATTATTCAAAGGATAATTAGGATTACTTTTACCTGAACTATAGAAGACTTCAAATGTGACAAGGAGACAAGTTGACTTCAGTCAGTCAGAATGCTGATACTGAGTGTGCAATTGTGTGCCCAAACATTTAACAAAATCAGCTTTCAACTTTTTTACGACACTTCTTTGTTGGCTTTAGTGCTTCACGCTCACATGAGTAATCTATGTCAGTTCCCCATTCATCCTGTCTCACTCTTAAATGCCCTCTGTGAAGTCTGAATTTCTGTGTGTTTATATGAGGGTCAGAGGGAGCAGAAGTTAATGTTTGTAAGGAAAGTGCCAAACTCTCGGTGCTGTATAGGTATGGAGTATGCCCCACCAAGCCATAACTTGGCATGCCTGCCATCCCAATTACTGGGCAGACTATGTCAGATTAGCTTGTGCCACTTAATGTAAATGACACTGCTCTGCATAAACTCTCATTGAAAGCAGCTGTGTGGATGCTCTGCTCAGACTCCAGTCCTCTCCTGCAGTAAATCTCCCTCACACACAGGGCACTGCATATAAGCCTCTGCTTGTTCCGTGTGTGATTTGCAGTGGAAGGAGTTTTTCTGGTGGGCCTCCTGGGTCCAGTTATTTAAAAATGGAACACAGTCCTGACCTCCTATCTCCTTTTCCACTGTTACACACCCAGCAAATTACCTTTACGAGGGTAAGTGCTGCTTTAAATGATTTGCATGAGTTTCTTTATTCCAGGATGATTCACAGGGTATACAATTGACATATTATCTGTGTGCACAGCTGGATATTTTTACTGGAGCGTTTCGGCTTGTGCACCTTGCCCGAGAGTACAGCTGCTGTGCCCCTGCTGAGGTTCAACTGAGGTGGCAACCCCTGCTGAGGTGGCAACCCTAGCTGCAAGCCCAGCTCTGTGACCACTGCCCCGCAGCGCCACCTAGAGTGCAGTTGAAATGGAGAAATCTGAAGAGAGTACAGAGAACTGTCCCGTTTACACCAGCGTGCCATGCCATGCCATGACTCTCAGGAGACAAATCCGTGTAAAGACATAATAATCAATTAAGAAATGAAGTCCCCTTGGATTAGCAATGCAATGAGCAGAAGAAGATAAAACCAGTCTTCCCGACGTTATGTTGAGGGGATTCAATTTATCTGAATCAGAGGGCGCTGTGTGTATGTAGCTATTATTACAAAGTATCAACTAGTCTGTGGAATTATTGAATGGATATATCTCAACTCAATACAATTAAAAAACAGATTATTAAGAATACATGGTTTATGGAAATATAGTATTGTTTTGTGGACAGATTGGTCACTCGAGTGAGAGAGCTGTTTTAACGCCTCTTATTCTATTGGAGCACATTTTTTCATGGTCAGGTCGGTGAGAAATGTTTCCCCAAATGCGGAGGGCATGCAATGACTGCTTGCCTCCCGTGGTGGCGCTATTTCTCACTTTTCAGTCTTGACCTTTTGGATTACATTTTACATTTACATTTTAAGCATTTAGCAGATGCTCTTATCCAGAGCGACTTACAAGATGTGCATTAATACATGGTAGGAAAAATCAAAGTTTGCGCACAAGATCAGTACAGTAATACAGTGATAGACATTGTTATAGGCAGCTGCATACCATACCTGTAACACTTGGAAGGAAAAGGTTAGTAATTTTTTTTTTTATTAAATGAGAAGGCAGGGATACATATACAAGAAGTGTTGAGCAAGTTGGCAGTGGTGATGACAATTGGCTAGATGTACAGAATTCAGTGGTAGTGGAGTCTGAAAAGGTGGGTTTTGAGTCTCTTGCGGAAGATCACAAGTGACTCCGTGGTCCTGACCAATTGTGGAAGGTTGTGCGGAAGGTCAGAGAAGATGTGAGACCGTGAGGAGCGGCTACCGGGTGCCCGGAGGGATGGGACAGTCAGTTTGCCAGAGGAGGCTGAGCGGAGGGGTCTGGCTAGGGTGTAGGGTGTGATGAGTGTCTGGAGGTAAGGGGGAGCAGTTCCTATAGCCGCCTGAAAGGCAAGCACCAGTGATTTGAATCTGATGCATGCTGCATGATGGGGAGCCAGTGCAGAGAGGAGAGTAGAGGGGTGACGTGGGTGAACTTGGGTAGATTGAACACCAGACGAGCGGCAGCATTCTGGACTAGTTGCAATGGCTTGATAGCACAGGCCGGTAGGCCTGCCAGAAAGGAATTGCAGTAGTACAGACACGAGATCACCAGGGCCTGGACCAGGAGTTGTGTGGCCTCTTGGGTGAGGAACGGTCAGATCCTCCGGATGTTGTGGAGGGAAGATCGGCAGGTCCAGGTGATCGCTGCTATGTGACCCGAGAAGCACAGCAGGTCATCCAGGGTCACTCCAAAACTCCTAGCGGATTGGGACAGAGACACTATGGAGCCTTCCATGGTGATTGAAGCATCAATCATCAGGGAGCCCTTCGCTGGGAGGAAGAACAACTCAGTCTTCCCCAGGTTCAGCTTCAGGTGGTGGGTGGACATCCAGGCAGAGATGTCAGCCAGGCATGCAGAGATCCATGCCGGGACCTGCGTCTCAGATGGAGAGAAGGAGAGAAAGAGTTGAGTGTCATCAGCATAACAGTGGTAAGAAAAACCATGAGCAGAGATAACATAACCAAGTGACTTGGTGTACAGGGAAAATAGGACGGGGCCTAGCACCGTGCCCTGCGGGACTCCGGTAGAGAGGGTGTGGGGAGAGGAGAGGGATCCTCTCCAGGCCACCTGGTTGGACCGGTCAGCTAGGTAGGACTTGAACCATGTCAGTGCAGATCCAGAGATTCCCATCTCAATGAGAGATGAGAGCAGGATCTGGTGGTCCACGGTATCAAATGCAGCTGACAGGTCGAGGAGGAGGAGGACAGAGCTAAGGCATTGGGGCATTACAGCCGTTTGAAGAGCCTCAGTGACTGCAAGGAGAGCAGTCTCTGTGGAGTGGCCTGCCTTGAACCCAGATTGGTTAGGATCAAGCAGGTCATTCTGTAGGAGATGAGCAGACCGTTGGTTATAGACAGCCCTTTCTAGTGTTTTGGAGAGGAATGGGAGGAGAGACACAGGTCGGTAGTTGGAAATGACAGCAGGATTCAGAGAGGGTTTTTTGAGGAGGGGGACGACAAGGTCGCATTTAAGGGAAGAGGGGACAGAGCCAGAGGAAAGAGAGGAATTAATAACATTGGAGACAAAGGGGAGGATGTCCATAGCAATGGACTGGAAGAGGGGGGAAGGAATGGGATCTAGAGGGCAGGTGGTGGGACGGTGGGAGTGAACAAGATGAAGGATGTCCGAGTCAGGGAGGAGCGAGAAGGAGGACAGAGTGGTGAGAGGTTTAGGTAGCGAGGTGGGTGAGGGAGGATTGGATGAGGGAGAGGATGGGGGGGAGGAGTTGTGAATGACATCGACCTTCTTGCGAAAGAAGGATGCAAAGTCATCCGCGGTTAGAGGAGGGTGCATAAAAATGTAGATTTAGCAGAGGAGAGGTTAGAGGAAAAGGTAGCCAGGTGTGTGGAAGTCAGAGCCACAGGGGATTCGGATTTTCTCCATTTCCTTTCTGCTGCTCGCAGTTTGAGTCAGTCAGCTCGACTGGAGTTGGTTAGCCAGGGGGTGGGGGGTCGGAGATGAGCAGGTTTAGTGGAGAGCAGACAGCGTGAATCAAAGGAGGAGGAGAGGGAGATGAGGCTACCTCAGCAGGTAGCTGAGAGAAGGCATCAGTAGGATTATGCCAAACTCATGGCCACAGGCTGTTTCAACTTCTACTAAAATACATATTGACCCTTGGGAGAAATGTGATTTCAAAAAAAGTTATTTTTTCTCTTTCTTTTTTTTTTTTTTTTACAAAGGCTTGCGAGACATGATCAGAGTGAGAGATTTGGATTCAACTGCTGCTGGGGAGCCCTATGGGCCTACAGCACTGGAGTAATAACACCACACTAATCCTCCAACATCTCACCAATGCAGCAATCTTCTCCACGAGTCTGACCAGGCTGCTCATAACCTTACAGTACTTTGAGTCTGACCAGGCTGCTCATAACCTTACAGTACTATGAGTCTGACCAGGCTGCTCATAACCTTACAGTACTATGAGTCTGACCAGGCTGCTCATAACCTTACAGTACTATGAGTCTGACCAGGCTGCTCATAACCTTACAATACTATGAGTCTGACCAGGCTGCTCATAACCTTACAGCACTATGAGTCTGACCAGGCTGCTCATAACCTTACAATACTATGAGTCTGAGCAGATTGAGACTCTGATGTGAGATATGTCCACTCAACTTCCGTAGATGTGCTTTGCTAATAAATCAAAGGTCAGTCGCCTCTTCTGATGAATCATGATCTTGTGTAGGTGGGGCTCATATTTCTGTAATGGCAAGCAAGCGCCTATCAGCCCACCATCAGCAATAGCTGCCAGCACTGCACTGGCTCACTACCTGTAAGATCATTCATCAACTAATTTTCCTTCTCTTGATAGCTGATCGTTATATGGACTACCTCGCCTTGATTGTTCACTAGCAGACTGTTGCAGTGATTTGCAGAACAGCTGTGCCGATGGCGGGCCATTCACTGTATGCTTGCTAGATGGTCAATGGTCACTTGTGCACTTTGATGTTTGTGTCATTAGAAGCATCCTGGTTTCGCTGACACTGTTACGACTCTTATAAGAGAGAAACCCAGGTGGTGCAATGCTGATGTGCCTCAATGTGATACCCTTGATCTGGGCTGCTCCAGTGAAAACACACCTGGATTCATTGGGTGAATGATGTCACATGGTGATGACCTCACAGGGGGCTATGTCAAAGATAGAACAAGAGATTGAAAATAAGGCTGGAGGTTGCACAAATAGCATCGTGTGGGTTACAGGCAGGCGGTCAGAATAATAGCTATGAACATAATATATGAATTATATAGCCAGCTAGCTACAAAGATCATAATATGCATTGCCTGTTCATTGCATTATATTCGTAGCTAGCCAGCTAACTTAGCTGTACATCTGAACAGGCAATGCATATTATTATCTTCGTAGCTAGCTGGCTATATAATTCATATATTATGTTCGTAGCTAGCCAGCTAGCTAGTTTTACAGCTGAGCAAGCAATTGTTATTCGTAGCTAGCCACCTTCCATATATTATATTTGTAGCTAGCCATCTAACTTAGCTGTACATCTGAACAGGCAATGCATATTATTATCTTCGTAGCTAGCTGGCTATATAATTCATATATTATGTTCGTAGCTAGCCAGCTAGCTAGTTTTACAGCTGAGCAAGCAATTGTTATTCGTAGCTAGCCACCTTCCATATATTATATTCGTAGCTAGCCAGCTAACTTAACTGTACAGCTGAACAGACAATGCATATTGTTATCTTCGTAGCTAGCTGGCTATATAATTATAATATAATTATATATTATAATTCATATATTATGTTCGTAGCAAGGCAGCTAACTTAGCTGTACAGCTTATTCGTAGCTAAATGACATCACCCGGACACCCGGACACATTCTTCTGGGTTTTCTCACTCAGGAATGCGAGCTCGTCATGTTGGCATAGCAACTACAGTCCAAAATTCAGATTACATCACCCGGACACATCTTGGCAAAGCGGACACCTTCTGCCATGACACCGCCCCTTGCTCCCTATTGTGTTTTAGTGGCACCCTGATTCGTCAGGAGTGATCCTGATCCTGATCCCCGCATTGGTCGCACTTGGGCCTCACCCCTACATGCCCTCACAGAAACAGGCCAGTGTGAGTGCAGGCTTTGATTCCAGCCCAGCACCTCAACACCTGATTGAACTCATCAAGGTCTTGATTGAAGGCCATTATTGGTGGATTAGTTGAATCCAACTAATGTTTCAGTACTTGGCTATATTATATAATATGTATATAACTATATATAGCAGACACTCTTATCCAGAGCAACTTACACAGTTTTACATTTCATACATACAATCCATTTATACAGCTGGATTTACATGGCAGTGGATACAATGGCAGTGCCCTGCCTGGGAATCGAACCTGCAACCTTTGAGTTATAAGACCAGTTTCCGAACCACTATTCTACACTGCCGCCCGCTGGAACAAGAGCCTGCCCCCACACCGGCCCCTCTGGGGTAAGATTGGACAGGGTTGCTGTATGCCACAGTGCTATGTTACATTATGTTTTGCATATGCTTAGTCACCCTTTACATTATGTTATTCATGTGCTTGGTCACCCTTATCCTACATTTACATTTTTACACTTTAAGCATTTAGCAGACGCTCTTATCCAGAGCGACTTACAAGATGTGCATTAATACAAGGTAAGAACAATCATAGTTAGCGCACAAGATCAGTGCAGTAATACAGCAATAGACATCACTGCAGGCGTCTGCGTATCATACCTGTAACACTGGGAAAGAAAAGGTTAGTGTGTTTTTTTGTTTTTTGATAGTGTAGAACAAGTAAACAGTGGTGACGACAGATTGACTAGATGGACAGTGTTCAGTGGTAGTGGAGTCTGAAGAGGTGGGTTTTGAGTCTCTTGCGGAAGATTGCAAGTGATTCCGCAGTCCTGACCGATTGCGGGGGTCGTTCCACCAGCGAGGGATCAGGACAGAGAAGAGGCGAGACTGCGAGGAGCGGCTACCAGGTGCCCGGAGGGATGGGGCAGTCAGTTTGCCAGAGGAGGCGGAGCGGAGGTGTCTGGGCGGGGTGTAGGGAGTGATGAGTGACTGGAGTTTTCTTCCATTTGTGTGGCTGGATGTTTTTACTGAAGCTATTTAGAGACACACGTCTATCAACAGCAGTGTCCACGTGGGCTGGAACCCACAACCTACCGGTCCCCAGCCCACACACAGTGAATTAGAGCAGTCATAGCCAAAATAACAATAGTTGTAATAATATTGTAATTATAATAATTAATTAAATATAATGCTAATCATTTTTGTTATAATAATAATAATAATAATAATAATAAACTTTATTTGTATAGCACCTTTCATGCAACTCATTGCAGCCTGATAATGGCTTGTTAACATTTTTGTGTGTGGGGGTGTTTTTATCATTTTATATATTTATAATAATATACTTTATATATTTTGACAGTTTAGGAATGATAACTCCAGGAATGAGAAACATATTGCATTTATTATTTCAGCTTTTATGTTCCTCCAGGCATTAGAGTCTCACCTTTCAGAAGAAATGACCTCCTTGGCAGCATCCAGACCTGCAGCGGTGCACAGCACAACACCGGAGACGTTCTGATGTGTTTCATATTGTACGGGCTCTGCAGCCAGTCTGTAACAGTCAGTCTGTAACAGTCAGTCTGTAGCAGAGCCAGTCAGTCAGTAAGAGAGCCAGTCAGTGATGGAGCCAGTCAGTCAGTGGCAGAGCCAGTCAGTAACAGTCAGTCAGTGACAGAGCCAGTCAGTCAGTAACAGAGCCAATCATTGGTAGAGTTAGTCAGTAGCAGAGCCAGTCTGTGGCACAGCCAGTCAGTGGCACAGCCAGTCAGTAGCAGAGCCAGTCAGTAGCAGAGCCAGTCAGTCAGTGGCAGAGCCAGTCAGTCTGTGGCAGGGCCAGTCAGTCTGTGGCAGAGCCAGTCAGTAACAGAGCCAGTCTGTAAGTAACAGTCAGTCAGTCAGTAACAGATTCAGTCAGTAATAGAGCCAGTTAGTCAGTAACAGAGCCAGTCAGTAACAGAGTCAGTCTGTGACAGAGCCAGTCAGTAGCAGAGCCAGTCAATAACAGAGCCAGCCAGTCAGTAACAGAGTCAGTCAGTAACAGAGCCAGTCAGTAACAGAGCCCGTCAGTGACAGAGCCAGTCAGTAGCAGAGCCAGTCAGTCAGTAACAGAGCCAGTTAGTCAGTGGCAGAGCCAGTCAGTCAGTAACAACATCAGTCAGTGGCAGAGCCAGTCAGTCAGTGGCAGAGCCAGTCAGTAAGAGCCAGTCAGTGGCAGAGCCAGTCAGTAACAGAGCCAGTCAGTGACAGAGCCAGTCAGTAATAGAGCCAGTCAGTGACAGAGCCAGTCAGTAGCAGAGCCAGTCAGTAACAGAGTCAGTCAGTAACAAAGCCAGTCAGTAACAGAACCCGTCAGTGGCAGAGCCAGTCAGTAGCAGAGCCAGTCAGTCAGTAACAGAGTCAGTCAGTAATAGAGCCAGTTAGTCAGTGGCATAGCCAGTCAGTCAGTAACAACATCAGTCAGTGGCAGAGCCAGTCAGTCAGTGGCACAGCCAGTCAGTAACAGAGTCAGTCAGTGGTAGAGCCAGTCAGTAACAGAGTCAGTCAGTGGTAGAGCCAGTCAGTAACAGAGCCAGTCAGTCAGGAGTCAGGAGAAAGGAGAGATAACATCTGCCTTCGCAGAAAGGTGTAGCACGCTACTATCCAACAGAACAAACGCAAGGACCACTGCGTATTGTTTTAGGTGGAATTGCCGAAAGGGAGTGGTTCTGCCGTTCTGAGTTTATATCGGTCCTGTAAAATATATTTAAATGGTACAGGGTCTTGTTCTATGAGAAAGTAAAACTGACAGGAATGGTTTGGTTGTCAAGAATGTGTAAATGTGCTCACTGTATTGTGTGTGTGGCTCATCCATTGAAATGATTTGCCTTGGGGTCTGTTTTCAGGTTCTCATTTCCTTTTATGGGACACCTTCATTTTCCTTTTAAGCCCCTATTACGGTAAGCACATGTGAAATGAACACCATACCATGAACTACTGATGCCTTCCGTAAATTAATCAGTGACAAGGTCCATGATATCTGTGGGTCCGTTTCATTTCATTTAACGTGGCTGTTGTCTTACAGCTTGACTTGGACACGTGTGGCAGACGAATCTTGACATTTGAACTTGAGCTATTTCCCGTCCCTTATTTGCCATCCATTGTAATAAAGAGCGCTTTCATTTCATGGAGCACACGGTTGTCCTTTCTCAACGGGGAGGTTGAGGCGTTCTCTATTTCTTCCATTCTTACCGGATAAGGAAGCACATGCTCTGTACACCAGCCTGGGCCCTTGGCTTGGATCCGTCATAACCAGTATTTATGCTGACCTAGCTGAATTGGCTAATTGTCTGTGTACACCAAGAATGGTTCCTTCCTATATTAGACCACAGGGAAATCGCTTTAGCCTTGGATGCAACACACATGTCTGCTGGCAGTCATGATTTGGTCAATAAGTGTGAATGTGAATAAAATAGGCAATTTAAATAATTATGCGCAAATGTTGGATTAAAAAATCTGATTGGCTCTCTGTGTGTACTCCCTGGGGTAAGGCAATATGAGATGTGTGTTTCTGCCAGGGCTTTCAGATCTTGCCATGGTTTCTGAATAATTTATACACACACACACACCACGAACATTGTTTACATTTTTCAGGTTTGATCACATTACCTCACATTACTAACTTGGTGCTTTGCCAGATGGGTGAGGCAGTGATCCAGAGCCTCAGTTTTATTTCCCATGCTTTTCAATGTTGGATTTTTTTCCAAAAGGGGTGAGTCACAGATTAGTTCTTTGCATGGCCCCTCTAGTATCAGCCCTACATATAGTAAGCTAAATATCGATTGGTCACAAACACTGTTACTGTAAAGTAAACTTGTCTCTTAGTTTCCTCAGTACTGTGAAGCAACTCCCTGTCAGAACATAACATAAGCATACATAGTGACAAGAACAGGCCATTCGGCAAATCAAAAAGTGTTAAAAACGTTAAACCACTCCAAATGTCTGACATATTGCAAAATGAAACAAAACTATTTCCAAAACTATGACTCAATTTGATTGGCTGGGCGTCTTAATTGATCAGATAAAATTCAGAAAGAAAATTATATAGTAACGGGGGTCAGCTACCCTAGCTACGGAAATGCTAGCTGACCTCCATTGTATGTAGGGATTAGCATGCTAGGTGGCTATTCTAATAAAGAAGTGGTACTAAAATGGAAAAGCAAAGACTCATGACTCCTCATGACTCAGTGGCATCCACTGCTACGATATTTATAATATTGTAGCGATCCTGAGAGGGTCGCTCCTCATTAACATGTGTGCGCAGGGCATTGTGGGGGAACGCTAGTGTTCTTTTGAGCGTCTCCCCCATATTAAATGCTAAACTGTTATATTAATCTTTTATGTGTGTGTTTTAGAACTGTGTTATTGTGTTAGCTAGCTGGTCGCGGTGAGTTACTGTTTGAAACCACCGCAGCCAGTACGCCTAGTGTAAATGATGCAGTCCCAGTGTTTCAAGGGAAGAGGTTCAGTAAACCAAGTGTGAAGAAGACTGTTACTTCCTGATTGTTACGATATCTACGGAAGGCATTTTTCTAATGGTCAATCGTGTCCTTTTCAGGACGCGTTTGTTCTAACCAGGGTTTTTGAGCTTCCTCCATAGTTGTGCGGTGTATGGAACATGAAGGTTTGCCACCGATATTACCCATAGCTGTGCAGTGTATGGAGCATGAGTAATTATCGCTTCTTTTAATAAAGTGTCTACTGTGTGGTCATTTTTGCATTACTACTGGACTCCATCTCTCTTTTTTGATACATCACCTCGCGCACGCTCGCTACAATACATTTAGACAATTGTTATCTGTTTTTATCGATTGGACCTAGATTCAGATTCTGGAGACAAATGTATTGGAATGATCTCTGGGGTTAAAAGGTTTGTAACCTAATCTAATTCTGAATTACGGAACCAGAATGAACCGGGAAATGGTGGGTCTAGAACCGGCGGTACCGCCCGAGCAAATGGGCTTTGTTTACACACGTCGGATAAACATTGAGCAACCCGCTAGTGCTGACAGGCTGAAACAGAGCTGTATCCCCCCGCTCGCCCTGCCAAACCTTCCTCAAACAAATCCAGCAAAAAAAAAACAGCCCAGCTCAGTGGCGTTAAGGTCCACGCTGCACGCTGCGTGAACGTGTGCTCATTTAATAAGCTGTAAACTGAATGGATCAGTCTCGTTTTCTCTCTCGCTCCATGGCATTAGAGGGTGTGCAGTCAAAACAAACCCACGAAAGCTGATTGGGCGATCTCAAGGACCGGTGGTGTTCTCAGTTAGTTCCAGCTCTCAGTGCGATGACCCTGACACCCACACACACCCACAGAGAGACAGATCAGGGGCCATATGTACAAAGATTCTAAGAGTAGGAGTGCTGATCTAGGATCAGGTTTCCTTTGTCCATATCCTAACCATATCCATTATGAGCTAAAAGGCTAAACTGATCCTAGATCAGCACTACTACTCTTAGAATCTTTATGCATACGGCCCCTGGGCTCGAGAGAAAAAGAGCAGCTCACTCTTTGACATTTGGAGGGACTAAACATCAACAGCGTAAATACTAGAGGCCAGACAATTGTATGATTGTAAAATGTTGTATTGTTTTAAATCACTAGACACAAAATATGCTGTCCCTCATAGGCTAATTAAATATATATATTGAAAAAGGTCAATGCAAACATAGTTATGTTAGACTACTTCAATTGTACATTTCTTTACATTTGTAATTGAACTCTTTACTTTCCACAAAATGTAGCTTAGTTCGTTTTAGTTTAGGTTTAGTTTCAGTTACCAGCTATCCAAACTTTTAGAAATGACAACCCCACTGATTTCACTTGCCACTCTAAAATTAAATCAATTACAAATGTAATCTCCTCCTAAATGGATCATTTTCCATACAGCACATTATCCTAAATTAAAACGTGTCGATCTGACTGATTAGTCCCGCGGTGTGAGTATGGGACACTTATTGTTCATGGCATGCCTAGCTATCACTGACATAATGCTTAAGATGGTAAATCATCTCTCAATATATATTAAACATGTCTAATTTAGAACAGCTCGTTAGAACTTAGAGGCTGCATATACAGTGAGTGGGATGGGGATGAATATAATGTAGAGGGGTACAAATTGTTTAGGAAGGATAGAACTAATAAAAGAGGAGGGGGAGTGAAAGACAATCTTAATGTGCAGGAAATTCCAGGTATAAACTCATTAGTTTCTTGTGAGGACATTTGGATTAGATTACTGAGAGATCATGAGAAGGGCCTTAACCTCCTGAGACCCAAGGAAAAAAAGGGTCTTCCAATTAAACTTTTTTTGTGATTTCATGCCTCTTTAGAGTTAAAACAACAACTCACAGTTTAGATTTTAAATGGCTAAGCAATATTTGAGTTACCATTTCTCCTTTCACGACAAGCGCTTGTTGTGGCAGCAGCCATTTTGGCTCTCAATTTGTTACGTTGCAACACGTGGAATATGTAGTCACAAGACGCGGAATTCATATATTGAATATATATATACGAGTATTTGATATTTTGTCCTCGTCGCTTTCCATCAATGCTCTCAAACACTGCAGCGCAGAAAATCTTTTCATCTTGAATAAAATTGTATGTCTGTATAAAATCTTGCTTCAAATTGTCAGCCTAACAATAATGCACATAATATTATGTGCATTATTGTTAGGCTGTATGACTTGTAATATGTGGCATTCCCTGTATATCCTACTGTAGTTTGTGTTCTGTTTTAAATAAATCTTCCAAAATGAAAAAAGCATTTTTTTTTTTCTGTCTTCTGCATGGCTCACTGACTTGCTTACTCTGATGGCCTTTGAGAGAGAGATGGCCCATCTGACAGATCTTAGAGGTGTGGACAATGAATAATGAATATTCAGGTATTTAGCATTTAGCCCTCCCACAGCCTGAAATAAATGTGACCAGTTCTGATAAAAACAGGTTTTTAGCTATTTAGATCTCAGATGTGCTAAACTATTTTCACACCCTTACATAACCAAGACCTTGATGAACAAACGCACATTGGCAAAACAATTCGTCACTATAGTTTAGTGTGTGCTTTCACAACTTTTGTGACAGCAGAAAAATTTACTATTTTTAACTTGTGTGTTTGTAGATCTATTTACAAGCTGCATATGATACTGACCAAACTATTGATGGCATACAAATGTAGCTGTGATTGTCCTTCAAATAAAAATATCAAACACTTTGGAGTAAGTGTGTGTTAAGTTGATGAAATTGAGATAAATATCAGACCATGCCAAAATCAAAAACCATCTCAAAGCTTAGCACGGACCTCAGAGGGTTAAGTTGCCTACGCCTTCTGCAAGGTCCGTGAGTGTTGCCCAACCCCAAGGGACACCACAATATATAGTCACATTCTTCCAAATAACTGAATTGAGTTTGTGGTCAAAGAATCAAACCCCAGTGGCAGTTGAGTGACATCATTCACAAGGCTGGCTGGTAACTTATACACAAAGATAGCCAGATGTAAGTATGGTCATATACACCATATGCATACACCATACCATGCCATAACACCCTCCAGCACTGTCACAGGGAGAGAAATCTCTATGGAAAGCAGTTATTTAAAAAAAAAAAATATATATATATATGTTTTACCGTTCGTAAAAAGTGTTAGTTAGTATTTAACTTAATACATTTTTTCTAAAGTTATAAATCAAATGGACTTAGATGAACGTGGATGAATTAAGCATGGACTTAAACCCCACCCCCAGCCCTACCTCCACCCCCCAAATTCTGACCAACATACAAATGCACTTGTTGAAGCCCAATATACCTTTCCCTTTTAATTCAGAACTGCTACATTCTTGGCTCGTGTCCACGGCTGATTGGATTTTATACAACTGAAAATGTCTTTGAGACGTTCTGAAGCCAGTCCTCACCCAAGGGCCCAGGGACGGAGTCGGGGACTGCATGCGTTGACAGAGCTCAGTATACACTAGGCTAAGTGAACGAGAGTCCCATTAAAGATTGAGTATCTTCTCAGTTGTAAGGAATGTGCGGTGCTTAAATTTTGTTCTCCAGTCAATCTGCTCTTAGATCATGCTAACACAATAATAAGACTTGCTGGCATTTGAGCAAGTGGTAGCGACCAAAATAAAGATTTTTTAAAACTTTTTTTCCCCTCCCTCTGAGTTTCGGCTTATTTCGCCTCATGTTTTTCGAGGTCAAGTTGTGATGCAGGTGAGGGTTTTCAGATCGAGAGGAACAGTCGAGGTGTGGAATGCTGGCAGGCAAGGGCACAGGGGGGCGTCTATCTACCGCAGAGAGGAAACAGACGTAAATAGGTGGATTGTCTAAAGGTGGGGGAGATTTGTTGAGGTGACTGCATGCTTGGAGTGATTCTGCTTGTCTCCACAGGACTTTGAGCTCATTAGGGGTGTGGGGACCAGAGCGCATGGTATGTTAACACAACGCGCAGACTCTAGGCTTGCTTTGACGGCTCCTTTTTGAAACAAGTCCCCAGGCAAGCTGTTTTGAACCTGGAAAATGTCAACCGTCTAAAGGTTTCGGGCCAGTATACTGTAGGCCAGGGTTACTCAAATCACGGTCCTCGTGGGTCGAGCACTGCTGTTTCTCCACACTCCCTTTACCTGGGAGTCAGGTGTGAAGACACGGTCCTCGTGGATCGAGCACTGCTGTTTAGCCACCACCCTCCCTTTACCTAGGAGTTAGGTGTGAACACTCCCTTTACCTGGGAATCAGGTGTGAAGACACTCTGGCCAATCATATGCACAAATTCTTCAATGACCTACCTGTGAGAAAAGAAAACCAGAACCGAATTTGGATTCATGGGCCGGATTTGAGTATCCCTACTGTAGGGTTAAAAACATTATTTACTACTTCCTGTAGGCTAATTCAAGTATTAGACTATTGGCCAATATAACACAATGGGCCCTATTTTGGTGAATTAGGCCGGTGTCGGTAACGCAAACGCAAAGCGAAGACGGTGGCGCTTTAGGGCGTGTCTAACGCAATTTCAGTAATTTCATGATTTATGATGATAGCGCACCTCCGGCGCAGTTGTAAAAAAGGTTGGATTAACTTTTTAAAAATACATGTGGGTGTGGTGGAAGTTTGGTTTCATAATAGCCAATCAGAACACATATTTTCTATCCCTTTAAATACCAGTACGCTAATGCTATAGCAAATTGGCAATTTCCTGACATGCATGACAGTTTTGCGCTTCTGCGCCAGGAGCGCTTCTCAAAAGAGGAGAGCGAGGAGGTGTGGAAAAGTTGGCGCATGAATCAGAGGGGGAAAACATTACATTCATTTGTTATTTTAATGATTTGAGCTTATATTTTGAGACCTACATTGTTAAAAGAAAGTGTTTTATTTTACCATCTCTTTTTCCTTATTTGTAGGCTTTCCAACTTAACAAACAAAGTTTATTTTATTCTAACTTAATGTAAAAAAAATCCTGTTTAGTTCTCTGCTGGCTGTCAGATGTAGGAAAAGTAATAAACGAATTTGCATGTTGGACAAGACTGGAAGAAACTGCATGTACAGCCGAACTGATAGCCGTCTGGCCAACACCGGCTACCAAACCCAGGGTATTGCTCACGGTATCGCCTTTGGCATCCAATTATGTAGGCTACTCCATTTTCTGTAGTGCAAATGGAAAGAATAAAACCCTTTCACATAAGAAAAACAATGTGCATACAAACATATATTTATTTAACAGGTGTATCTTACTGAACGGTAGCGATGGATGGCCTGCTGGCTTCAGTCTTCCATGTCCGTGCATTGAATAACCACAAGCTGTGGTGAAATAGTTTTTAGCTTAATTGACTATGGTTGCAAGTTACCCATGGATTTGCCTCAACATGGGGGTTAATTCACAATATTCACAAAACATTCTCATGTGATTTCTGATAACCTTATGTTCATATGTGCGCATCAATAAAGTCACCAAATTGCACAGAGCGCCAGCGTTTGCGCTAAGAGGTGGTCTATTTGGACGTTAACGCAAACTCATTATTTGACACCAAATGTGCATAGCGCCCGACTGTTTTCATTGTCACACCCACTATTGCGCTGCCCAACCCATAGTCACGCAAACGCCTTCACTGCGCACCACGAAATTGCCAAATCCGTTTGCCACAGACGAAACTGGCAATTCGCCTGCGCTAGGGCATAACGCCGTTTAGCGCCGGCACGGAAAAAGGGCCCAATGTTTAAAAAAAAAAATATATATATAGGGTAGCCATCATGAGAGGTCAACTCAGCGGAAGTTGATTAAATTAATGTTAATGAATAGACAAGGTCCTGTGTTAAGCCATTAAAAAATAACTATCCTGAAGTATTTTCTTTAACCATGTTCGAAAAAACTACTTAGCTAGATAATAATTAAATAAATATATATATAAACAAATGTTCATAAGTGAGCTCAAACAGATGCACCCTAGCTGTAGGCCAGCTATACCTGAGCAAGCCACAGGTGTTTGACCTGGCAGGGCAGTGTTAGCTGACACCAGACACAGCAGTATAGGTTGGCCCCAAATCTAGGCAAGGTAGAGTGAACAAACACACGTTTTAACCTGCGTGACATACCATACTAGAGTCAAGAGTTACTCATGCTTACTCCTGGCTACAGTAGAGTAGAATCTTGTTCAGGTGCAACTCTGGATGTTAATGTCAGGTGCCACTGACCTCTGCTCCAAGTTTCTGGACTTCTTCCAGACGAAAGTGGACTCCATCCATCAGCAGCTTCTGGCGCCTGCTCCTCCCCCCCCACACACAGCTCAGCCGCAGGGTAGCGCCCCCCCAGCGGCACACCGGCCTCAATGCTGCCTCTCCTCCTTCTCCCTGGTGGATGCTCTCCAAGTCACCGAGTTGACCACCAAGGCCAAGGCCTCCACCTGTTCTCTGGACCCCATGCCCACAGCTCTCGTCAAGGCCTGCCTACCGACCCTCTGCCCCCTCATGGTGGACATCATCAACTCCTCACTACAATCTGGCACAGTCCCCACCAGCTTCAAAATGGCCTCAGTTACCCCTATCCTCAAAAAGCCTGGTTTGGACCCTGATGACCTCAACAACTACCGGCCAATCTCCAACCTTCCTTTCCTCAGCAAAATCCTGGAAAGAGCAGTTGCCGCCCAACTCCATCAGCATATGTCCAACCATGAGCTCTATGAGACCCTCCAATCTGGCTTCAGAACACACCACAGCACGGAGACCGCCCTCATTAAGATCACCAACGATCTCCTCATTGCTGCTGACTCTGGCCACATCAGTTTACTCATCCTCCTGGACCTCTCAGCAGCCTTTGACACAGTCTCCCACTCTATCCTCCTCAACCGCCTATCCGACCACCTTGGCCTCACCGGTACAGCCCTCTCCTGGTTCCAGTCATATCTCTCCAACAGGAAACAGTTTGTCACCATCAATGGCTCCAGTTCCTCCCCGGCCCAAGTCAACCATGGTGTTCCTCAAGACTCGGTGCTTGGACCCCTCCTCTTCACCATTTACATGCTCCCCCTCGGTCAGATCATCCGCCACCATGGTCTCAACTTCCACTGCTACGCTGATGACACTCAACTGTATTTCAGCACTTCACCATCCACTCAGCTCCCCCCACAGTCTCTTATCAACTGCCTACATGAAATAAAAATATGGATGTCATCCAACCTACTCAAACTCAACAGCAAAAAAACGGAGCTCATGGTTGTGGCACCCAAGGCACTGCTCCGGAAGGTTGGAGATTTCCTTCTCCAGGTTGACGGCTGCTCCATCTCACCATCTCCCGAAGTCCGCAAACTGGGTGTCATTCTGGACTCCACCCTCTCTTTTCAGTCACACATCAAATCCATGACCAAATCTGCCTTCTTCAACCTTAAGAAAATCTCCAGACTCCGGCCGTCACTCTCAGACTCCGTCACGGAGACCCTCATCCATGCCTTCATTACCTCCCGTCTGGACTATTGCAATGGAGTCCTGTTCGGGGTACCCAGCAAAGCCCTGGACAGGCTCCAATACATGCAGAACTCAGCTGCCCGGGTTCTCACCCGCACCAAGCCCTGGCAGCACATCACCCCCACTCTCATCCGACTCCACTGGCTTCCGGTCAAGTCTCGCATTTCATACAAACTCCTCCTCCTCAACTACAAATCCCTCCATGCCCTCGCCCCCCAGTACTTGTCTGACCTTCTCCACCATCAAAAACTCCATCTCGGAGATTGGGGACAGAGCCGGCACCCACCCCTCGGACATAGAGGTCTGCTCTCCATAAAACCCGAACCCAAACGCACACGGAAGGTTAGGATGGAGAGTGAAAATTTAATTATAATAAGAAACAAGCGATGACAGAGGTAGTAGAGACGATGGGCTGGATTCTTGGGGACAGAGCCAGCGGGGCAGTGCTGGTGGCAGCACCCACCGGGTAAACTCTGGAACTCTCTCCCCATAGAGATCTCGAAGAGTGACTGGAAAAGCCCCAACCCTGGACAGTTTCAATGCCGGAATTGGCCAGGTGAACATGATGGGGAGTAATGAGGGAATGATAATAGAATAATTGAAAATAATAAAACAAAACCCATCTGTTTTCTAAAACCTTTGTTTAGTTTCTATGGTTCCTGTGTTGTCTCCGTTCTGTTGTGCTTGTATCTGCTTAAATGGATGTTTTATGTAACTTTTATTTACTCCTCCCACTGTACTGCGACCTTGGGTTTCTTGAAAGGCGCATAACAAATACAATTTATTATTATTATTATTATTAATGCTAGCAAATGAACAACTGTTCTGCAGGCATTCAGCAGCTTTTGCTGTCTTTTTGTTGTGATCTCTCAAAAACAGAACAAAAGCACAACCATTATAATAAGCCAGAGAGCAACCACTCAAAACTGGCGAGTTCTCATGTTAATTTATTAATGAACCTTCTGTATTAATCAGAAATAGCTGATTGGGATGTTTGACACCACAAAAAAATACCACTTCTAGTGCTCAATCATTTATAAGTTCCTCTCTAATTAGCTTTTGTGGCGATGCTCTAGAGTGGTATATAAGACTGCCATCAGCACATAACGCCATTTCACTGAGAAATCTTTTATCTGCATCTTAAATAACAAATATTGAGTGCAGATCGTTTATGAAGATAGTAGCTAATTGTCTGTTGAATCCAATTGAATCCAAGAAAAACTACATTTATCAACAAATGTATCAGGTTTGTAAAAGCTGTAAGAAAAACTAGAAATGTTTAGAATTGTATTGGCTATGCATGCACAAACATTTTGATTTTAAAAACGAATTAGCCTACCGTAATGTCCCAATAAATCCAAATAAAAAAAGTTACACGTACGACAGCCGCTACTAGCGTAGTGCCTCAAATTCTCTATCCGCTACGCAACTTACACCAGGGCGCAGAAATCCCAGAGTGCTGTGCGTTTTTGCATCGCTAGCCATCTTGTCGGGTGAGAGAGAGAAGAGGGAAGCAGGGAAGCAGTTTGTGAATTTCAGTTCCCTGGGAGTCTGTTAAAAAGGAGAGAACCAGTCCAGGAAAGTTGAACGACATCGGGGTTCTCTCTTTTCGTATCGCAACAGGAGGATTCATACAAGGAGTAAAAACGGAAGATATACGCGTCTTACATGATGTCTTCTGTGCATGTTCTCAGATAGAAAAAGTGCTAGCTAGCTAGCTAGCAGACTAACACTGAAGAGTGGTGAGTTGCTGGCCCGCCTACTAAAATAGCGAGCTGGCTACTGGCTATCTGCTAGCTGTAGCAACTGCGGAGCTGTAGCTAACTAGCCTGCTATCTGCGACAGCGGCCTGCTGGCGACTCCGGAGCCGGGACCCAGCCTGGAAGAGCAGGCCGGCTCTGACTGATCGGCGGAGAGAACGAAGCGGAAATACATCAAACCGAGTTGACCTGGATATCCCGAGTTCGTAAGGTTTGCTCTTGAATATTTTTTTTTAGCTAAGTCATAAAATGCAACAGGAGAGAAGAGGACAGGAGATGACGTAGGTTCAATCGTCTCGCTAACAGTTACAAACTGGAATTGTTACCGTATATTTTAGGTCAGCATTTCTGTGCTAGTTGGATAAGACTGTCCGCTTTAACAGGAGATATTCGGCGGAGTTTAAAGTGCCGGTTTTGAAAATGTCTAAGATGCCGGCGAAAAAGAAGAGCTGTTTCCAGATCACCAGTGTGACACAGGCTCAGGTGGCGGCCAGCAGCATCACGGACGACACCGAGAGTCTGGACGACCCGGACGAGTCACGGACCGAGGACGTGTCGTCGGAAATATTCGATGTGTCACGGGCCGACTTCGAGCCGGAGGTGTGCGACATTAGTTCATCCGAGGAAACCTTAAATAACGTCGGTGAGACGGAGGCGCCGCATATACCTCAGGATGGGCAGATACCGACTACATCGGGTCCCCTGAACGGCGGCTTGGCGCTGAGGAGCATCGGGGTGGCAGGTGTAGCGCATGTCAGTCAACACGTTTTGGGAGCGACAGGGCCGACTGGCCAGCTCTCTACCGCCGGGGTGGGGCAGCAGTCACCCCCAGTCGCTGCTGCTGGGGTTGCTCATGCGCCAGTGAGCACGGCCCAGCCCACCAGCGCAGCGAGTTCAACAACAACAACTTCCACCACAAGTTGCAGTTCACGTTTCAGGGTAATCAAACTGGATCACGGTACGGGCGAGCCCTTCCGACGGGGCAGGTGGACTTGCATGGAGTTCTACGAGCGAGACTCGGAGGGCTCGGTCATCACCAGGACTGTGGATAGCATTCGTCACGCTGGCGCCCCGGACCACAGTGTGGACAGGGACAGTGGGCTGGGGGCCACCGGAGGCTCTGTGGCTCCCAGCACGCTCTCCAGCCAGGGCCCTGAACCCGCCGGCACGGACAGCGCTCTGGCCCCCGCAGAGCCCCAGCAGAGTTACAGCGGGACGCTGCAGCCTCAGGGCTACGCCCCTCTGGCCCCAAGCCCGGCCACCGTTCAGCCTGGTGCCCCCCAGAGCCTCGTACCGCCCGGGACCAATGGCGTGTCCCTGCAGCACGGGCAGAAATCTCCCAGCATGCCCTCTGCTTGCCAGGCCCTGCAGTTTGCGTATCCGGCCCAGCAGCAGCTTCTGCCTGGGCATCAGCCCTCCCTGGCACCCCCAGGCCAGCAGCACCAGGCTGTGGGGCTGACGGTCAGCCAGGGGCCCTCGCCATCAGGGGCTGCTCCAGGTCAGGGACCCACGGGACACACCGGGGAACCGGTGGGCACCCCTGCCCCCCAGGCGCTCCTACAGCAGGTTGGTGGGGGGATGGCCCCTGTGCCATCTGGGGTTCAGTACCAGCCTGCGGGGTTGTCGGGGGGCGTGCCCATCACGGGGACCACGCCCTTCCCCGGCGCCCCCACCAGCCTGCCCAACCATGCCCCTTCCCCCATGGGGCAGCAGCACGTGCCCCACAGGGACAGCCTGGGGGCGCAGGGCCTCGCGGCTGGCCTGGTCCTGGTGGAGGAGAGCCGGAGGAAGTCGGACGCCCCGCCTCAGCCCCTCACCGTCTCTGGGAAGGACCTGGTGAAACCGCTGATCCCAGAAGGCCTTGCGCTTGCCACACCCGGCGTCAGCAGCCTGTTCGGAATACCCATCACCATCGACGGGGACGAGGACGGGTAAGGCTGTGCTGCTGTTTGGACTGGATTTAGCTTTTGGGTTCAAATACAAGATTGTTTAAAAATATGATGTGTATTTCAGGCCAAAGAATAGCACATAAAAGCGTTACTGAAAACACTTATTACCAATGTGTTCCTCGAAGGCAATAAATGAACATCTACCAATCTGACATCAACTGTACAAGTTAAAATCATAATGATCACATGATCACAGCAGCATGAATTAACAGCACAGACCGAACACATTTTATTGACAAAAATCTATCTTCGTTGCCGTCCCAGAACGCTGTCAGTTTCGCAACCTGTTTGAAGCCGGTCCGCACAGAAGTATGTTAGCTGAGAGAGAGTGTGTGTGTGTAGTTTAAATGCGTTGTTCCTGAAATTAAGTTTGGTACACAGGCCTATACCTTTCTGGATGAGGGGGAATGCACTTCCTGGTTTACCTGAGACTGTTCCGGAATCTTAAGATGATCCGCAACACTCCAGGTAGAAAGAGGGCCTTGTTTACCAAAGGGCTGCATCTCCCTGGCTTTCAGTGTTTCGTGTTCCCACAGCACGGTACATTTTAGCAACGCCTCTCTTACCAGTGAAGGAAATGCCCTTTTCAAGGTAACGCTAGTGGGAGTTGTATATTTTGGTTGTCAGCAGCAGAGTTCCCATTCCCAGACCAGTGGGGGTTTACATTGCTGCAGAGATTCTGGGTATTTTCTAAAGTAAGATGCACCCACAAGCATTTAGCAGACACTCTTATCCAGAGTGATTTCTTTATGTATAATTCATTTATACAGCTGGATTTACTGAACCAAGTCAGTTTAAATGCCTTGCTCAAGGGTACAACAGCAGGGCTCTGCCTGGGGATCGAACCTGCAACCTCTGCGTTAAAAGCCACACTGAAGCCCAGACTTCAGTGTGCTGGAGCTCCGCTCTCTTCATGGCAACACCCATGGTTTTCCTCATGGCAGAAGCATCCCTTCTGGGTCGGAGGGTTCCAATTTAGGATTCTAATAATCCGTTCATCGTCACGTTTCAGGCCACCGAGCCGTGCTCTTCTGCCCTTTGCATGCGTTCCTGTGTTTGTCTGTTTTCTGACCAAACTCGACTCTTCATTCACCGTCGGTCCTCCGTCAGAGGTTCTGTCACAGCCAGTCGCTCAATCGGACAAGCTTGTTAAAAACATGCGTTGTCATTAAACTCTTAATTTCCCCCAAATTGTTCAGTTTCAATCAAGGTTTTCACCTGTTTAGAAATGAGAACCCCACAGATTTCACCTGCCACTCTAAAATGGAACCTCCTCCTAAATGGAGCACTTTCCATACAGCACATTACCCAAACTTAAAACATGTTGATCTGACTGATTAGTCCATTGGTGTTAGTATGGGACACTTATTGTTCATGGCATGCTTAGCTACCCCTGACATAATGTGGCCTTAAGACGGTAAATCATCCCTCAATAGACATTAAACATGTCTATTAAGAACAGGTCGTTAGAATGTAGAGGCTGCAATTATGGTTGGAATGAAAATCAGCATACACAGTGGGTACTGCTCTATATCAGAGAGCCTAGAATTATAGGGTTCTATCTGACATTTTTGTCCAAATTATTCTATTCTATTCTAACATAGTAGTGCTCTGTGCCATGTCCTTTTGTTTTGCAATACAACTGATTAAACACCACATGTTAAAACTATCACAGGTGCATTACAACACTGCCGTGACAATGGACTGAAATGCGAAAACCTGATGTCTCAAAACTATAGTATCTTGAGGATTGAAGCTCTTCTTATGTCATGTATGTGCATCTGTTTGTTATTCGCTGGCTGCAGGCCGTATGTCCGTTGCCTGTGTTTGAAGATGAAACTTAAATGCGTTTGTGGCACTGCACTTAAAAATGTTCCCCCAAGGCCGGGGCTGAGTGCTGTTCTGCAGCCTAAAACTTCAGTCCAAGCAGGTTCAGTGTTTCTTGCTGCTCTTGTGCAGTTTGTCTCTGAACCGTGTTTGTGGGGAGTTGCTTGCCTTATGCTACCCCACAGATGAGGCACTGCTTGTGCCAGCGACCAAACTCTCAAGTCCCCCTGCTGGGCGCCAGCACCCCTCCCTTTCACCTCCTGTGGTGCTCGTGTTGTCTGCTGTATGGATACGGGCCCTGATCTAGCTCATAATGGATTAGGTTAGGATATGGACAGGGGAAACCTGATCCTAGACCAGCTGCTGGCTGCGAAAGCACATAACAAACATGCACAAATTTACAGAAAACATTTTGTGAATTCTGAGAGGGTGGAATAAAATAATTGTTAAAACATAAGAAAAATACCTTAAGGGGCACTTCAGATTTTAGTTCACACACTTGTACAGAAGCATGCAGAGAAAGTTGTCTAAACAAAGTTTCTGTAACATTATTTTAGGCTCAATTAATCCTTTCTTTTATTGACCTGATGGTCTTTGGTGTAATCGCTCTTCCCGAATGTGCCGGTGTGCGCTGTGACCCACATCCGGCTGTGTAGGGCCACTTATGATGTCACTTCCTGCCTCGCGAGTCACTGGCTGTGTGTCAGGCCGCCGGCATGCTGGAGAGGAAGTGACACGCAGAGTGAATCACACCCGTCTTCCCCACGCACAGTACCATCGCTAAAACTTCAGCCTGTAGCCCAGTGTGGTCGCTGGTGGCTCTGTCTGGGTTCTGCTTTGTACCACTTTCAGGGAAGCTATATATACAAAAAAAAACAATAGTGAGAACATAATTGATGTCATCTTTCCTCCTCGTGGTTGTGATGGGGTCAGCAGGAACGCACAGCGGAAAGCAAAGGGTCGCATGTGTTCATGAAGCTGAGCTGAGTTTCGTACCACTTTCAGGAAACCAATATTAAAAAAGAGATAAACGGATGGCGAGAATATGAATGTGTGGTTTTCACTGGTCCAAAGCCGTAAAGGCTTCAGAGCTTTGGCGTGGCGTGGAGGGTGGCCCTGGCTGTGACCTCAGGAGTCAGGACAGCCTTTTCACACAGCTGGCCGCTTCTCTGACTCCTCTGACCCCTCCATACGCAGTTTTGGCCCCCAGCCCAGTGTTCCCAGGGAGCAGGTTTTGCATCTGGATTTGCCCAGTGTTGCTGGGGGATTTTCCCCCGAATGTAGGGATTTTGTGAAATTACTGGGGTAATTCAAAGCAAAAACTTGGGAGGGGGTGTTAGTAATATTTCAGGGGAGTACCGCTTTGCTTTGACACCCCCCTTGTCCCCATGGGGCAGAATTTGGTTTACCCCTGTACGTCAGGGCTGAGGGCATGTCCCCTGATAGGCAGGCAGGCAGCACTGAGACTGGGTCTGTCAGAACACGCCGACCCAATGCTTCCCCCAGTTTGTGTCAGGCATGCCGTCAGACTGCCTCATGGCTGTGCTGTGATATTTCTCTGGCCACAGTCCGCGCACTGTCGGGAGGGTTCGTCACTGGATTACAGGCCCAGTGTTGGTCTTGGCAGTTGCTGTTTTGTAAGCAGGTGTTGTGTGAGCCAGGACATTTACTTAAGCTTGTATAGGTAGAACATGGCACTGACGACGCTTAGGTTGTGGGTTTGATTCCCATTGGGACCACATATACTGAAAATTGTATGCATTCACTACTGTAAGTCACTTTCGATAAAAGTGTCTGCTAAATGAGACACACACACGCACACACATTCGGAAAGTATTCAGGCCCCTTCACCTTTTCCACATTTTGTTATGTTACAGCCTTATTCTAAAATGGATTAAATTAATTTTTCCCCTCTACAATCTGCACACAATAGCCCATAATGACAAAGAAGAAACAGGTTTTTAGAAATGTTAGCTAATTTATTACAAATAAAAAACAAAGTATTCAGACCCTTTGCTATGACACTGAGCTCAGATGCATCCTGTTCCCTTTGATCATCCTTGAGATGTCTCTAGAACTTGATTGTAGTCCACCTGTGGCAAACCCAATTGATTGTACATGCTTTAGAAAGGCACACACCTGTCTATATAAGGTCCCACAGTTCACAGTGCATGTCAGAGCAAAAACCAAGCCATGAAGTCCTAGGAACTCTCCATAGACCTCCAAGATAGAATTTTGTTGTGAAAGGGAGTTGTGAAAAGGGGGAAAAGTCTGCCCAAAGAGGCATGTGGAAGAACCGTATATGAGAACTTGAGAACTGATATATAACTGTAACAATAACGGTAGCAATTTTTGTATAATGAGATAACTGACCAACCATAAATTACATCTAGCTGTGTTCGTATCACTAACATTATTATTACCTACTGTTACAACATCATGTAACATTAACGTTAAGTCTGCATGGGATATATACTGTTCTTACTGTTCAAATTAAAATACTCATAAAAATAAGAAAAAAACTATCGCCAAAAAATTACAAGCATATTCGAAATATATGAGTGTGTTTTAAGTATGTTGCAGAAAAACCCCAGAATTATGTCATATATAGGCCAAAAACTAAAAATATCTGATTATCTGAAAATGGAAAAAATGCACATAATACGGCTGTAGGACTCGATTGTGAAATGGAAGAACCACCACAACTCTTCTTAGATCTGGCCATCCTGCCAAACTCCATAACCGGGCAAGAAGGGCCTTGGTCAGGGACGTGACCAAGAACCCAATGGCCACTTTAAGAGAGCTTCAGAGTTCCTCTGCAGTGATGGGAGAACCTGGCAGAAGGACAACCATCTCTGCAGCACTCCATCAATCAGGCCTTTAGACGGAAGCCAATGAGTAAAAGGCATATGACAGCCCACCTGGAGTTTGGCATTGAGGCCAGGAAAAATATTCTCTGGTGTGATGAGACACATTTTTGTCTCATCACATGATTGATGGACCAGAGAAGGTTCTATCGCTGCAGAGGAACTCTGAAGCGCTCTTAGAAGGGCCATTGTGGTATTGTGTGTAGATTGATGAGAGGAAAAAAGGAATTTAATCAATTTTAGAATAAGGCTGTAACATAACATAATGTGGAAAAAGTGAAGGGGTCTGAATACTTTCCAAATGCACTGTATAAGCATCTGCTTAATGTCATATACAAATATAAAATACTGCAGGTTTCTAGACAATATCAGATTTATTTTGGCTGCTTGCAAACTGTTACTATATCTATACTGTATATTTGTGTCTACAGTAATTGTGTGTGTGTGTGTGTGCGCGCGCTATTTGTTTTGGTCCAAGGTTCCAAGCGAACTGTGGAGCGGTTCCTTCGTAGTGAGAATGCAGTCTGCCCCAAATCGCTATGCATGATGAGTTTGGCACACTTTGAATTATGGGCAACACATTTTGTTTTGCTAGAAAAACGTGGCAGCAAAATGTGTCGTGGGTTAACTTGGAGCAGTGATGAGGTACAATGCCTCATTAAAATGTGGGCAGACGATCATATATGTGGGCAGCTTGAGTAAATGCATAACCCCGCATTCTAACGGGGCGATTCGGCGACGAGCTGCCGGAAATGCATTGATTCTCTATGAGAGTGAGCGACTTCCGGTGATTGACCGATTGGCTGATTTATGGGCGTGGCGGCGACACAGAAAAGTTGAAAATTCTGAACTTTCGGGCGATATCGCCCGGTAAAAGCCAATCAAATTCATGTGTTGCTGTTTTTACCTTCCACGCGGAACCAACACAACACCGAAATTTGGTTCCTAGTTCCGACACTTCAACATGAATGAGGAGAAACTGATAACAGCGGTCTGCAGTACCGCCATACGTTATTTAATCCTAAAAGCATAAATATTTATAGCTAGCTAAACTTATATGGCCTACATACATCTTATTTAATGTTTGTGTTGGTTAAAAGGCAATTTTTTATTGCATGGGTACGTTTGGAAAAACGTACCGGAGACAAATTGCGAGCCGTTTCCAGCGCAAGTAAATGGCCGCAATTCCAAAAAGCCTTCTTAGTTTGAGTTTGCAGTTCATAATTGAAGGAAACAATACTGCTAGCCAACTAATGTTTATAATAAAGATTCTCAAAATCTATGATGAACTATTCGTTTACCATGCAAAAATTTTGTAAGCACGTCGGAAGCATTTTTTTTTTTTTATTTTTTTATTTGTTTCTGATTTTATCCCATTTTCTCCCAATTTGGTAGCCAATTAGACCCGCTATTTTTACGTCAATCCCCCCCTAGTAATGTGAGTTCGCTGCCGTAGTCCTGTGACCGGTAGTGACGAAGCCAAGTGACGCCTCTACGAGACGGCACCCGCAGGCCGTCGACCGTAACCCGGTACTACAGGGCCACTATACGCAGCGAACGTCACGTCGGCTCCCCTCCCCCCTCCCTGGGGCGGACAGCCAATCGCTGCCCCCTGGTGGCACTCCCGGCCAGAGCCGACACTTGGCGAGACGGGGAATTGAACCCCGGTCTCCGTGGCCAGCGTCGGACGTTGTAACCACTGGACCACGCGGGAGGCCCCGTCGGAAGCATTTTTGAGGAAGCCATTCAAGCGTGGGCAACGCCCACTGGGTGATTTCGTCGCCTAGTATCGCCCCCTGTTAGAATGCGGGGTCAGAACACAGAGATCTACAAAATGTTTAGCGAACGACTTGGAGATGGGCTTTCACCAGTCCGCTGAACAGTGTCGCATGAAAGCAAAGAAAACACTATTTGCAAAAGGTGAAGTTCAGGGGAAGAGAAATACAAGTTTCCTTGGTGACAACTTTGACAAAATGCTTGGGACTAAACCCATCGTTGATTCCATGGATATTGTAGAGTCCTATCAGGCTAGCTCTGGTACAGCATCACCGGCTACTACCGCCAGCCATTCTCCTGATGTTGACTCGGATGGAAATGGTGAGTTTTTCCGCTAATGCTAAGCATATAATTTTGTAATAGAAATGATGTTGTACATTGACAAATTTAGCTGGAATTCTTATTGGGTTGCAAAGTAGGGGTCGAACGATTATCGGCCTTATTCATAATTTTCCAATTATCGGAATCATTATTTTGTCTGATCTGATTGCAGATTAAATAAATACATTTTAAAATGCGCTCCTTTTGCGCTGATGCCGCTGCTTCTCTGAAAGGTTACTGCTTGTAGTCTGGCTCAATATCCCGCCCGCAGTATTATGGGATTGGTTATATGTCACGAGTAAATGACCAATCAACACCGTACTCCGTATTCGTGGAGGAGAGGTGGGAAATAGGAATGCAGCAAGAGAGATGCATCGCCGAGACGAGAAGCTGTTTTCACAGGTAAGAATGCAGATACTGAAGTTCCAATAAACATCACAATACTCTATGCTGAAGTTGCAATAAACATCACAATCATGATTTATTTATACGATGACAATACCCAGTTTAATTTTTTTGGGGCTATCGTTACTCCACTGAAAATGCCTGAACTTGTTATGTTTGAGTGTAGCAAACTAGCAGAAGAAAAGAGACATTGCTTAGCGATTTTTTTCGAACTCCCGTTTAATAAAGGGCAAAAGTGATAAGGGGTTTACAGGGTAAATATTAATTGTTACCATACTACGAACGTTCGCCATCTAGTTGCATTAGCACCGACGCTACACACAAATATCACTGCATAAATAAACTCAATGAACGTTAGCGCTATCTTACTGCACTGAAGTGCATTATGCGGGGACTCGGTCGGCAGAGATAAGTGACTGATTCAACAGATTACTCGCCCGTATGAGTTTGTGTTTAAATGTTATAGCTGATGATGGCAATAATAGTGGTAGCTAGCTAGCCAACGTTAGGAGGTTTAGCAAACGTCAACTTTGCTAGCGTTATAGTTTTCACCTCCGTTGTGAATAAAATCCCGTTGCCCTTTTTGCATTTGACTAAACGGGCTATCTAGCAAGCTACATGAAAAGTGTCAACACCAATAACGTTGACTCCTTGCTAACTAGGTAACGTTGCCTAATGCACACTACACGACTTTAGCCCCGATTTTGCAGTCGCAGACTAATTTTCAAGGTCTTAAGAAAATCTTAACAAAAAGTATTTGCTTGATCGGTGCGCGCACATGAGAGCATGCGGAACAACCACCAGCTCTGCACCACAACCTGTTGCTGTTGCATTGGGAGTACTGAGGGGTTATTTGGGACACGGACTTGGAGAGTAGGGTTCAGATTTGTACTGGTTTTATTTAATCTACTTTCTTTTTTTCATTTTCACAAGAAAAAAAGCCTTTGGGGAGCTATTTAGTTCATTATTTTGATATTTGAAATTTTAGTGTTTAAGAAATGCTGCTACGAGCTCCATGCACTTTATGTTTCAAAAAATAATGTTGATATGTTCTGTTTTGCAGTATTTTTAAAAAGATTATGTTGAAATGTTCTATTTTGAACTATTTCTTTAAACACATGTTCAAAGGCATTTTAAGGGTGTTTTGTGTTGGGAGTTTGTGTTACTGTAAAAATAGATTTTTACTGCAAATGTATATCGGCCCCAAATATTGGTTATCAGTCTCCTTGATTACTAATAATCGTTTTCGGTATCGGCCCTGAAAAAAACATATCGGTCAACCCCTATTGCAAAGCTTGGAATGTGTCAAACTCATTCCATCATGGGCTGAGTGTATGCACCTGGTGTAGTGCACTGGTTGCAACAAAAACCTGCATACACTTGGCCCACGATGAAATGAGTTTGACACCCCTGCTCTAGCCTCTTGAAAAGTAGGCACCAGTGATTTGAATCTGATGCGTGCTGCGATGGGGAGCCAGTGCAGCGAGGAGAGTAGAGGGGTGACGTGGGTGAACTTTGGTTGATTGAACACCAGACGTGCAGCAGCATTCTGGACTAGTTGCAATGGCTTGATGGCACAGGCCGGTAGGCCTGCCAGCAAGGAATTGCAGTAGTCCAGACGTGAGATCACCAGGGCCTGGATCAGGAGTTTTGTGGCCTCTTGGATAAGGAACGGTCTGATCCTCCGGATGTTGTGGAGGGAGAATCGATGGTCTGGGATCGCTGCAATGTGGCCAGAGAAGCACAGCTGGTCGTCCAGGGTCACTCCAAGACTCCTAGCAGACTGGGACGGAGACACTATGGAGCCTTCCACAGTGATTGAAGCATCAATCATCGGGGAGCCCTTCGCTGGGAGGAAGAGCAGCGCAGTCTTCCCCAGGTTCAGCTTCAGGTGGTGGGTGGACATCCAGGCAGAGATGTCAGCCAGGCATGCAGAGATCCGTACCGGGACCTGCGTCTCAGATGGAGAGAAGGAGAGAAACCTTGAGCATAACAGTGATAAGAAAAACCATGAGCAGAGATAACAGAACCAAGTGACTTGGTGTACAGGGAAAATAAGACCCTGCGGGACTCCGGTAGAGAGGGTGTGGGGAGAGGAGAGGGATCCTCTCCAGGCCACCTGGTAGGACCGGTCAGCTAGGTAGGACTTGAACCATGTCAGTGCAGATCCAGAGATTCCCATCTCGATGAGACGAGGTCGAGGACGGAGCTAAGGGATTGGGACTTAGCTGTTTGAAGAGCCTCAGTGACCACAAGGAGATCAGTCTCTGTGGAGTGGCCTGCCTTGAACCCAGATTGGTTAGGATCAAGCTGGTCAGTCTGTAGGAGATGAGCAGACAGTTGGTTATAGACAGCCCGCTCTAGTGTTTTGGAGAGGAATGGGAGGAGAGAGACGGGTCGGTAGTTAGAAATGACAGCAGGATTCAGAGTTTTTGAGGGGGATGACATGGGTGCTTTTGAGGGGAGAGGGAATGGGATCGAGAGGGCAGGTGGTGGGACGGTGGGAGTGAACAAGTTGTAGGATGTCTGAGTCAGAGAGGGGCGAGGAGGACAGAGGGGTGAGAGGTTTAGGTAGTGAGATGAGGGAGGGTTGGATGAGGGAGAGGATGGGAGGGAAGGAGTTGCGAATGTCACTGACCTTCTCGCGAAAGTAGGATGCGAAGTCATCCGCGGCAGAAGATCTTGGAAAGGAAAAATGCAGATTTAGCAGAGGAGAGGTTAGAGGAAAAGGTAGCCAGGAGTGTGTGGAAGTCAGTTATGTGGATTGTGGATGGATGGGGATTCAGCCACGGTGAAGTCAAAGGACTGAAGCAGGGGGAGAAATGTGGAGGACTGAGGGGTGTCCAGCAGCAGGTTGAAGTAATATAATAATAATATACGCCATTTAGCAGACGCTTTTATCCAAAGCGACTTACAGTAGTGAATGCATACATTTTCAGTATATGTGGCCCCAGTGGGGATTGAACCCACAACCTAAGCGTTGCCAACGCTGTGCTCTACCAACTGAGCCACAGAGAACCACAGAAGTCACAGAGGAGTAAGACGGGAGTGCCATCCTCAGGGAAGGAGCCGAATTGGAAACTCCCCAGTGAACCTGGTGGGCGTTAGAGAACAATAATGTCTCCACAGAGAATAACCAAATCTCCACAGGGGATAGCTCAGTATGCCTGTCCTTCCACCCTCCATGTGTTCCATGCCAGTGTCTTGCTACACAAAGAATGGTCTTAATGCCGTTAGCTGAATGGAATGAGCATGTGAGAATACCACCGCCACCACAAGTGACCCTCTGAATGAGAGTAAGACCACCTGCCCCCTCCCCATTTAGGCCACACAGCTGGGCCTACATTATTTTACGTACAATCCAGCTGGATATTTACTGAAACAATTCAGGTTAAGTACCTTGCTCAAGGGCACAACAGCAGCGCTCCACATGGGAATCGAACCTGCAACCTCTGAGTTACGTGCCCAGCTCCCTAACCGTTACACTACACTACTACCCAATTACCGACGCATGCATTGGCTGGTGGCCACAAGGTAAATTATTTTCCGCTGAAGAAGGCCAAGCATAAATAATTTTTCAGTGATCCCGATGTTACACGTCAGGGCCAGGTGCACAACGGCTTTCTTTGAGCTGCATTATCTGAGTTGAATTAGTTTGCGTTCTGGGAGGTGTAGCCTGCGCTCCCCTATGGTGTAGTTTTTTAAACACATCTGTTGACGGTGCGTGTGTCCTTCCTCTTGTGCCCCCCGGGGCCCTGCCTGCAGAAGCAAGCTCACGGTGTATGGAGCGAGCACTTGGAGTGCGTTACATTGGCCCTAGGCGAGCGGTCAGTTTTGGGACGTGACCGAAACGGACAATGAAGAACATCCATGCTCCTCTCTGGGTCAGAGGGAGTGTTTCATACCCGAGAAGCCTGTTATTATTCTTTCATGTGATGTGTGGTAATGCCGCAGTGTGCCGACCTCAGAGGACATGTTAGCGTACCACAGTGCTTCCAAAGTTCACCTTTCCAATGGTGGCCAATTGCATCGCATTAACTTGCATCGCTCAGTTAAAGACCGACTCGCAACAATGCTAACTATTCATAAAACAACAGGCAAACCCACTTAACGACTTCCAACTTCCAGGTTCATCGCCACCGGCTCATCCCCAGGTCGTCTGGTCCGTTTGATTTCCAGAAACGTGAGAATTGGTTGAGAATCGCACGCAGACTCTGCCGATGGGCTCTTTGGGTCCCGTAATTCTGGACCAATACATCTGCCAGTGGAATGCTGGAGAGCTGTCCCGCTTGAGCTGAACTCCTGTTGAAGGCAACTCAGCCCGTTTCAGAGGGGGCTCTGGCTTTTTAGGGGGATGGTGTCGACGCACATTTCCTGCTGTCGGTTCCTGAGGAAAAAGGAAAAAACTGAGTGGATGGCACAATATTTTCACCTTCCAATCAGCAGAGCCCTAGCCGAGGGTGTGCAACAGGGGTGTCTCTCTCCAGTCCTGGAGGGTCACAGTGTCTGCAGGCTTTTCTGGTTTCCTTTCAATAAGCAGCTAATGTAGGCCTTGGAAACAAGGTGTGTGGCCAGAATGACTTAAATTGATTGGCAGACACACTCACTTCAAGCACTTCAGTGCTGAAACATACCAAAGGCCATCCCTGTTTGGTGGAGGCCTCTGGAAAATGACTGCTGTATCTTTAGAAAGCCATTATCATCCCTTTTGAGTGACTAATGCAGCGGGCCTCTTAAACCACTCATGATGGTGCTTGTAAGGGGCGGGGCCATGGGCATCACGCTGTGCCAGAATCTGGGAATTTCCTGTAGACCCCTCTGAAATTCCTGACTTAAAGTTTATAGATGTGAGAGGGCTGACATAGTTTTCTATAGAGTCATACTGGGTGAGTTTATTCAAGCAAGATCTTAAATAGTGTCTTTTCCACTGTTGGAAACCAGACAGGTGAAGCGTTATTCCATGCTAAATCAACCAGCTCTGCTGGGTTCTAGTTTGAGGCATTGGAAAAACCCAGTAAAGAGGGACCATGAAGCCAGTGCTTCTGGCTGGTTTTGACCAACCACCTTGACTTTGAGATGCATTTGAGAAAGTCGTCCTAAATGAACTCTGTTTGGGGCCAATGTTTTGGTGTTTAAGCAAGGATTGCAGATTTTTAAATTCATTTGATCTATTAATACTGTATTTTATGACACCTAAAATGTTATATTTGAAAATATTGAGCCTCAACCCCGCCAGAAACTCCTGTTTGCTTAAAATAGTGTAAATAACGACTGCCAATGACTGCCTAAGATTGAGCGTAACTGTTAGTTTCCTCGCTCTGCTTACCAGGAAGGACGTTGGGTTGTTTATTTAGTCCTGGTGTTTGAGTGTTCAGGACCCCTGTTATGTAAGAGGCATTGAAGGGGGTGAGATTCCTCACAGGAGCTGTGGGACAGATAAGATGTGAATGCAGGTGGCTGTCAGAATCAGCGGCATGCAATACTCTTCCACAAGTAAGCACTCGTGTTGGCCAATCGCAAAAAGGAAAGAGATCAGGTGACCCGAGCGATAAGGACCGGACAGCTGTGGTATCAGGGTGACACTCGGGGGTTTTGAGAGCATGGGGTCGTGTAGAGAGCCGTACGGAGCCGTGAGCTGCTGCCCTGTGTGGTGAAGGAAGCTCAGAACTATAAGAGACATGCTCCAGAGCGGCTTTGTGATTGGCTCATTCTCACAGCGCTATGAGAGAGCTCCAGAGCAGCTTTGTGATGGGCTCATTCTCACAGCACGATAAGAGACACGCTCATGCACACTTTGTAAGCGTCTCTGGAAAAGAGCATCTGCTTGAAGACTAGCTGTAAATGTAAGCCTTGGTGGAGGAAGGTAAAGAAAGTGCTGCTGTTCAGGGTAGAGCCACTTCCTATCTGCTGGAGGGCACAGATCTAACGAGGCTTCCGTTTCCTGCTCTCCCCCGAAGAGGGGGCCGAAGGCTCTGAGCGCGTGCAGTCTGCTGTTCTTTGGCGGGAGATCGATATCGCTCCATGCGGTTCTGGAGGATATCCCACCGCTTTATAACGAACGTGGAGAGAGAGAGCAGAGCAGGCCTGTTACACAGACTGGGGTCCGGGAAGGTCCCTCCTTTCCTCAAGGCTGGCGGTCTCCACCCCAGACTCCATCTCTAGAGTGTATGGAAAGGGACGTTAGTTTGTGAGACTGGTCTGAAATCTGATTGGTTCTACCAAGTTTTGGCCAGCATTATGTTATAGGCGAGGGGTTGAGTTGACCTGAATTGCTGCCTCCAATTGGAGCTCCACCTACATGAGATCATGATTCATCAGAAGAAGCAACTGACCTTTGGCTTATTAGCAAAGCACATCTCCGGAAGTTTGGTGGACTTATCTCACATCAAGAGATGAGTGATGTCTGGGTCCTGTTTATCATGTTAAGTCGTGCGCTGAAGAATCCTGTCCTCCGATTGGCCGAGCACACCCATATATCTCCCTCCTGGAGCTGGACTCTCTCAGACTTGATTTCTCAAACGTACCCCTCCCTTCTCTCTGCCGCCCCAGGTAAAAAAAAAATGCCTTCATTGTATTGTTGTGCAAGAAAGGCATATTTGGCCTGCAGGGCTTGGGGAGGCAGCTAATAGTGGCTGTGTGTGTGAGCTCAGGTCATACACAGTACAGTTAAGCTTATGTTAGGACAATCACGTTTTTCGAGATAGTGCTCTTTTCTCCTGCACCGCCCTTTAGTTTCTCCTTTCTCCGGGAACATCCACGGCGGGAGGAAAGCTCACATGGCCACCAGCTCTGCCACAGGGCACCCCTCTGCCTCCTCACTAGTCACAGGAGCCTAAATTGACCTGACCTACTTTCTTTGACAGCAGAGGTGTTATTAATGGGGCTGGTGACAGCAGGGGGTCATAAACACCACCATGCTTTTTTGGGCTCACGCCTCAATCAGAGAGCAGAGAGAGACCTCACACCTCAATCAGAGAGCAGGGAGAGACCTCATGCCTCAATTAGAGGGAGACCTCACACCTCAATCACAGAGAGAGACCTCACACCAATCAGAGAGACCTCACACTTCAATCGGAGAGCAGAGAGAGCTCTCATGCCTCAATAAGAGAGAGGCCTCACGCCTCAATTAGAGAGCACAGGCAGAGACCTCACGCCAATCAGAGAGAGACATCACGCCTCAATCAGAGAGCAGAGAGAGACATCACGCCTCAATCAGAGAGAGACATCACGCCTCAATCAGAGAGAGACATCACGCCTCAATCAGAGAGCAGAGAGAGACATCACGCCTCAATCAGAGAGCAGAGAGAGACATCACGCCTCAATCAGAGAGCAGAGAGGCCTCACACTGTACCCCAGCCGCTGCACTTAAACATTGTGCAAACGAGCGGCGTCGTTTGATGCGTTCTGTCATTTCCGGGAAAAATTTGAGCAAGGGCTCTTCCGCATGACCAAAGAACCGTGCACACTGTATCCGCCATAAAGAGCACAGGGAGTGTTTTCTCATGTCAACTAGTATTAGTCACATTTAAAATGAAAACGAGATGACTTTTCAGGTTTTATGGGAAATATTGAAGATTACTCAATAGGTGGCCTGAGGTGTCGTATGAGGTAATGGTAACCCTCTGAACAGCCTTCACTGTTAGTGTCTTCAGTGTGAAAGCACCAGTGAACATTCAAGGTCAACTGTTTTTTTCCATTCTTTACGTTGTGATGCATCGCTGTTTCATAAGTAAGAAGATTCTTAAAGCATGATGGTAGTTTGTGTGTGCAGGGCTGGGGTGTAGCTGTAGAACGATGGTTAATTATGTGTGTAGGGTTAGGGGTGTAGCTGAAGAATGATGGTAGATTTGTGTGTACATTGTTAGGGGTGTAGCTGTAGAATGATGGTAGATTGTGTGTGGGGTTAGGGGTGTAGCTGGTTAGTAGGCAGTGTAGTCTGGAGAATGGTGGTAGATTGTGTGTGTGGGGTTAGGGGTGTAGCTGTAGAATGGTGGTAGATTGTGTGCAGTGTTAGGGGTCTGGCTGTAGAATGGTGGTAGATTTTGTGTGTAGGGTTAGGGGTGTAGCTGAAGAATGATGGTAGATTTGTGTGTCCATTGTTAGGGGTGTAGCTGTAGAATGATGGTAGATTGTGTATGTGCAGGGTTGGGGGGGTGTAGCTGTTAGAATGGTGATAGAGCTGTAGAATGGTGGTAGATTGTGTGTGGGGTTAGGGGTGTACCTGAAAAATGATGGTAGATTTGTTTGTGCAGGGTTAGGGGTGTAGCTGAAGAATGATGGTAGATTTGTTTGTGCAGGGTTAGGGGTGTAGCTGAAGAATGATGGTAGATTTGTTTGTGCATTGTTAGGGGTGTAGCTGTAGAATGGTGGTAGATTGTGTGTGTGGGGTTAGGGGTGTAGCTGTAGAATGGTGGTAGATTGTGTGTGTGCAGGGTTAGGGGTGTAGCTGTAGAATGGTGGTAGATTGTGTGTGGGGGGTTAGGAGTGTAGCTGATGAATGATGGTAGATTTGTGTGTGCAGGGTTAGGGGTGTAGCTGTAGAATGGTGGTAGATTGTGTGTGTGCAGGGTTAGGGGTGTAATTGTAGAATGGTGGTAGATTGTGTGTGGGGGGTTAGGGGTGTAGCTGATGAATGATGGTAGATTTGTGTGTGCATGGTTAGGGGTGTAGCTGTAGAATGGTGGTAGATTGTGTGTGGGGGTTAGGGGTGTAGCTGATGAATGATAGTAGATTGTGTATGTAGGGTTAGGGGTGCAGCTGTAGAATGATGGTCGATTTTGTGTGTAGGGTTAGGGGTGTAGCTGAAGAATGGTGGTAGGTAGGTGGTACTTTTGGAGAGTCATGTTGAAAAATTATATTCCAACCCAGAATCTGAGGGGAGGTCGTTTTGTCTTTCAAGGGTGGCAACATCAAAAATAGCAAAGAGGCTTAAGGCCCTTGATGTTCATAAAGCCACGGGCCTAGATCATATTGCAGCAAGATTTCTAAGTGATTCAGCTGATCAAATTGCCCCATATGTTTCCCACATCATCAATCTATCAATAGAAACGGGAACAGTACCACAGGAGTTCAAACAGGCCAGAGTCATTCCACTATTCAAAAAGGGTAGCAAGGTAGTTCAGGGGAATTACAGACCAGTGTAAATTTTGAGCACCCTGTCTAAAGGTTTTCGAAAAAGTAATATACGAGCAGATATCAGAGTTCATTGATGCACAAAAGTTATTGTACTCCTTACAGTCAGGGTTTATGCAATCCCACCCAACAGATACCGATTTGCTTTACTTGACTGACTACATCAGTAAGGAAATGGACGAAGGCAATTACTGTGGAATGGTTTTACTGGATCTCCAGAAAGCCTTTGACACAGTAAACCACAAAATATTTTTTTAAGCTCAAGGCTATGGGTTTTAATGCACATTCATTACAGTGGAGGCAGTCATATCTAACAGGTAGAAACCAAGTGGTGGAGGTGGGCGGAATACTATTCAATCCAAAATAAGTCAGCTGTGGAGTCCCCCCAAGGGAGCATCCTAGGACCACTTTTGTTTTTACTTTACATAAATGACAGCAAATCAGCCTGTTCTTGTCCCTTGGTTTTATATGCTGATGATTCTGCCCTACTCATGTCTCACAAAAACCAAGATGTGGTAGAACAGTCACTGAGCACAGAACTTGTTAATGTCAGTAAGTGGCTATTGGACAATAAATTGTCTCTTCACCTGGGCAAGACCGAAACCATTCTATTTGGTTCCAGACACAAAATGAAAAATTGTTCTGGATTCTCAGTTATGTGCAATGGTACAAGGCAAACGTACAGTGAATTACTTGGGCTGTGAATTAGACCAGCATGTCTCCGGGGACAACATGGCAGTCAAACTACTGGGCAAGGTCAATTCAAAGATAAAATATTTGGCTAGAAATAGCTTGACATCGAAACCATCAGGACACTTGCAACAGCCTTAGTTCACAGCCAGTATGATTATGCCTGTACATCGTGGTATAGCAGCATGTCACAATCTCTCAAGGATAAGCTACAAACATCCCAGAATAATTTGGTGAGAGTTGTACTGAAGTTACATCCCAGGACTTATTTGGATGATAGTCATTTTGAACAACTAAATTGGCTTTGAGTCCAAAAAAGAGTTGCACAACTCAAAACCAGTCTTATTTATAAAATTCTGCACACCTCAGCCCCAAGCTATCGCTCTGGCTATGTTAGCTATATTAGTGAGAGTCATGATCACAACACCCGGTCCAGTGTTGCCAACCTAAGAACAATGCGTTATAAAACCAAGGCAGGAAAAAACACCTTCCAAAACACTGGTGCAGAAGAATGGAACAAGCTGCCAAATGAAATGACATTTATTCAGGTGGAGTGTAGTTTCAAGAAAAAGGTGAAACTTTGGCTTATAAGTCATATATGGGAAATAACTGCTGGTTTTATAAAACTTCTGAATTATGCGATTGATTGTTATGTGATGCATGTATTATGTTTTATGGAGTGTTTTTCAGCATGTTGATCAGTGTAGCTCTTTCTGCCCCTTCCCCCTCCGACTCTATCTCTGCCACAGTCCCCCTCCCCTCATTCTTAGCATGGCTTCTGAAAAGCGAAAGGGAACCAAATGCTACCACCTCGAAATGAAGAACAAAAAGCACTTACAGGAAGTGAAACTGGGGGCACAAAATGCACACCTGCAGAATAGTCCCTGCACAGAAGCCCTGAATTCTGCAGCATTGTCCGTTCTTCCGTTCCCCCTTTAGCGAGGGAGCATGCCTCAGGGCCGGGTCACGAGGGGGGGGGAGAGAACCTAGGGGTAGTGCACACATTTCTTAAAATGTTCAGGTTAACACAACATAATGATAATCAAATGATACATTCCGAAAACAAACATATTACTAATTTCTACACCAAAATACATGGGGCCTCTGTGCTGTACACACACACACACACACACACACACACACACACACACACACACACACACACACACACACACACACACACACACACATATATACATATGCACACTCACACATGCACATGCATACGCACATGTACATGCACATACACACATATACACTGCCCGTCCAAAAAAATTGTCACACTCTAATATTTCATTGGACCGCCTTTAGCTTTGATTATGGCATGCATTTGCCGTGGCATTGTTTCGATAAGCTTCTGCAATGTCACAACATTTGTTTCCATCCAGAGTTGCATTAATTTTTCGCCAAGATCTTGTATTGATGATGGGAGAGTCGGACTGCTGCGCAAAGTCTTCTCCAGCACATCCCAAAGATTCTCAATGGGGTTAAGGTCTGGTCTCTGTGGTGGCCAATCCATGTGTGAAAATGATGTCTCATGCTCTGAACCTGAACCACTCTTTCACGATTTGAGCCCGATTAATCGTGGCATTGTCATCTTGGAATATGCCCGTGCCATCAGGGAAGAAAAATTCCATTGATAGAAAAAACGTTTAAGTGATCGCCGATCACGATCATTCAAGATTTTTTTCTGACCACATTTCTTCCTTGAAGATGTTTTAATAATGCGTTGGACAGTTCTTAACCCAATTTTAGTAGTTTCAGCAATCTCCTTAGTTGTTTTCTTTGCTTGATGCAGGCCAATAATTTGACCCTTCTGAAACAGATTAACATCTTTTCCACGACCACAGGATATGTCTTCCGACATGGTTGTTTAAGAAATGAGAAGCTACTCACTGCATCAGTTAGGGTTAAATAACTTGTTGCCAGCTAAAACATATTAATCACTGCAGTAATTATCCAATGGAAGGCTCTTACCTATTTGCTTAGTTAAATCCAGGTGGTGACTTTTTTTTTTGGCCAGGCAGTGTATATACTGCACACGCACATGCACACACACATATAAATGCACACGTGTACATGCACATACACGCATGTACACACACACATATAAATGCGCACAAGGGATATTTAAGGCCTTTGTACATGCACACACACTCATAATGCACACATGTATTCTGAAGTAACAGAGTCATACAATTGAACACATGCCATGGTGTTTGATCACACATATACATACCAAGTTATTCTAGTTTTTAATTTTTAACATGAAAATCACATGCACATACAACACACACACACGCACACACACATATAGCTAGACCACACACTGCACACCAAGGGATATTTAAGGCCATTTTGAAATCTTTCTATATCCATTTCCTGATATGTGCCTTTCCACAACTTTATCCCAGAGTTCTTTTGAAAGCTCCTTGTTGCGCATGGTGGAGTTTTTACTCTGAAATGCACTACCCAGCAGTGGAAACTTCTAGGAACAGTTTATTTTATTCTGAAGTAATCAGTCACTACAATTGAACACAGGTGGAGGCCAATTAGCTTGGTGTTTGATCTAGAAATGACCCCTGGGGTAGGTTATGTTCCTTGAATTTTTGGTATGATGATGCACAGGGTGAGAACTTTAGTCAATGACCAAGTTATTCTAGTTTTTAATTTTTAATTCATGTTCAGAATGAATGTTCATTTTTTTACACATTTTAAATCTAACATGGATGCAGTACAAAACAATGCTGGTATATAGCAGGTGAAAATGTCTAAAGCACATGACCTGTGGATAGAAACCTGTGAGCTGTGGGCTGAAAGGCAGCAGGAGCTCCAGGGCTGGCTTGGTGTTGGGGCTCTGCTAGTTGTGCTAGGGTCCCTGAACATAGTCCTTCATACTTTGCCTCAGGTGTCCTGTTGTGTTGAACGTCGTGCGTACCATTTTTCCCGCAGCTTCCCTGTGCTCAGAACCGTTCTGCCGTTAAGTCATCATCCCCCGTCTCCTGCCCACAGCAGGTCCTGTCTAAGCCCTTTTTTCGAAGCGACTCAAATCTGTAAAATTGGCTCGTTCTTGCGAAGTTGACAATGCAAATTTGTCCGTAGTGCAACTGTGGTAAGTGTGAGGAAGCGGTGAAGGTGAAAGAGTCCATTCAGAAAGCTTTTTGCAGTCTTTCTAATGTCCATTAAAATGCCTTTATTTGAGCGCTCTGTTCAGCCTGATGTGTTTCAGCTGTGAAACCCTGAGTGCCTTTGTCAGGGCTCCACAGTTCCAGCAGTAAGTGCTGCATGAGACGGGTGCTCAGGGCTCGCTCCTCCTCTAGCTCCCGTTTCCCTGCGCCCTGGCTTGTCCCACCGCCCCGGATCTCCCCGCGGCAGAGCCCCAGCGGACGCCCTCCATTTGACATCTGCAGCTGAGCAGGATACGACTTGTTTGTCAGCAGCATGGCGAATCCATATCTCATAATAATGAATAAAGCAGCATTGCCCGCTGGATATCTGCAAGAATCAACCGCGAGTTGTGAACACATGGAGCAGCTTGGATATTCTCTCGACTGAAGGCACGTGATGAACCTAGGCAGCCTGAACGGGCTGATCTCTTATGGACTCTTACGGTTTAATGAATCCAGGGCTGATTCTACTTCAGGTTTTAATTATTAAACTGCACAGATTAGAGTGGCAACCCGAATCCCTCCTTCCTTCCCAGTGTCAGTCAGCTCCAGGTGTTTAAGGCCTGGGAGTCGGTCAGTGCCTGTAAGTGAGCCTGGGGAAGAAAACATTGCTTTAATACAGATTGCAGCTTAGCAGTTACTTGGGTTTATTTGCTCAGCAGCAAGTTTCCTAAAGTTGCCCCAGCAACATCCTGGCAGAAATCACCGGGCAAGGCAGCAGGTATCACCAGGCAACACAACCAATATCACCAGGCAACAAGACAGAAATCACCAGGCAACAAGACAGAAATCAAAGCTGGATGCAGAAGGGGGTCTGTTTGGTGACATCGCCACAGAAGGCCCTGTGCTTCCCCCTCTGCTGAAGGCTTTGGCCTCGCTCTAACACTGTAACTGTAACACTGTTTGACTCAATGATCGGTTCCACAGTGAATCCAATGCAATGGGGTGTTAACGGGGCCCTTTGCGGTTACCCATGGCCTTACTTTACCGCTCGCACATCGGAGATTCCTTTGGCTGGGGCAAATACGGGACTGTTACTTTGATGACTTAACAATATTAGAGCTGGTTTGCATCTTCTCTGTAACCATTCCAGGAAAAATATTCCACTGGCCATGAATGGCCGCCATTGTTGACTTGCAGGGTTAGCTGAAGGAGGAAGCTGCTCATGAAAGGAAAAATAGTGTTCTGCCCCAGCTGTGCTGAAATAGTGTTCGACCCCAGCTGTGCTGTAATAGTGTCCTGCCCCAGCTGTGCTGTAATAGTGTTTGGCCTTTGCCCCCAGTTGTGCTGAAATATTGGGCCCCAGCTGTGCTGAAATAGTGTTCTGCCCCAGCTGTGCTGAAATAGTGTTCTGCCCCAGCTGTGCTGAAAGTGTTCTGCCCCAGCTGTGCTGAAATAGTGTTCTGCCCCAGCTGTGCTGAAAGTGTTCTGCCCCAGCTGTGCTGTAATAGTGTTCTGCCCCAGCTGTGCTGAAACAGTGTTCTGCCCCAGCTGTGCTGAAATAGTGTTCTGCCCCAGCTGTGCTGAAAGTGTTCTGCCCCAGCTGTGCTTGTGTTGAAATAGTGTTCTGCCCCAGCTGTTCTGAAACAGTGTTCTGCCCCAGCTGTGCTGAAATAGTGTTCGGCCCCAGCTCCACTGACTTGCTCCTCTCTGACCAGTCTTGGCCAGCAGAGAGTAATATCTCAGGCCCAGTCCAGTGTTTGTGTGTCCTGCAAGGTGGAGCCCAGACCTGTCTCTAATTAGAGTGAGTCTGAATATACATGTTCCCAGGTCTTTCTTTGGGAGCTTTGGGGACATTCATGAAAACACTGTGAGCAATGTGGTGCCATCTAAACAGGCAAGATGGGAAGGCCAAGCAGCTGTTTGTTTAGCGCTTCCCTGGAACTTTTTGTTATCGGTGCGTGTTAAAGTTCTCCTTTCACAGAGCGCACTGGCTCATTTTCACACACAAAATGTTGTTTGTTTGGAACTGCTTATTGAAGAAAAATTTTCACTCAGTTGGCGTGAATGACTGCTGAAAATAATGTATCACTGTCTAGTCTATGTGCATCGTAATGTACGTACTGCGCAGCTGTGGAGTGAAAATAAGCTGGGGCCGGCCACACCCGATGGGATGGGCCTCAAATTATTATCGTCCAGATCGGGAAATAAACTCAAATTGTTGTTCGCAACAAAAAAATATATAAAAGTGTAAGCTTCTAGCCAGGGGCCACTCATGAAATGCTCTAACGTTCAGTATGATACACACTGCGTTTATATTGGTTGGCTCAGGAGACACCTTGTCCAGGGTCATTTGCAAAGTTCACAGTTTAAAAATTTGTTTGATATTTTAAAGAATCATTTCAGCTTTAAACCTTTTTCTGAGCATGTACTATCTCGGAAATCAGTTGGGATTCAATTGATTACAAGCTTCTGCCCTTCCTGCAGGAAAAATATCATTAATGTAATGTTTTTTTGTTTTTTTTACCTAACACTGGTGTCTAATGCTAACAGGAAACTAATGCCAGTTCTCTTTCAAGAAAATTTGAGAGATCTTGGTTCAGTTATTACCTTACATATGTTTTACAGAGCATAATGGTTATAAATTGGTCCCTTTTCTGTAATAGGAAACCATGTTCATGACCTTCTGCAGAAGTAATCAAAATCAGTTCACAAGACTGACAGCAGGGGGCGCCATCCTCTCAGACCCGATTAGCTGCTTGTTTTGTGAAGCGTTCCTCACCTCTGTGTGTATTGGCTTGAGCGAAGAGCTGGCTGGGCGAACAAACATTCACCTTTTCCTTTTTTCTAGAAGATTAATATCAATATGTGAATTTTACTGTCCATATTCCCTGTATTTTAACACCACCACAATTTTTTCCTTATAGTACACTGCTATATTTGACAATGTGCAGTTTTCACAGGCGTTCTCAATGTACACAGTACGATGAAGGGTGTTGTGAAATGAAGGCTTGTTTCCTGTATGGTTGTCACACGGATGTCACCCCACAGCAGAGTAAGGGGAATGCCTGCTGAGAGAGTGAGGGTCAGCAGAGGCTGCTGTCTGGATGAGGGGGATTATGCACCAATCAGCCGGCTCCCTCCGTGGTGGCCTGTGCCATGTATCCTTTTGTGAATGAGAAACGTTTATCATCACGTGCTTCTTTGAAATCTAACGCTCCCAGATCTTAAAACAGTGTGTGAGTGTGTGAGTGATGAGAAAGCTGTCGGTGATCATAAAAGACTCATTTGGCTTTGTGAGGTTGGCAGTTCCGTGGGGGCCTGGGTGAGGTGGTGGTGAGGGGGTTTGGAGAGCTGGTGTGTAGATGGAAGTACTTGTGTAACTCCACAAGAGGTGGTCTGGAGGGGGTGGGCTGTTGGTTTTGTAAAGTGGGGGGGGTGTTGTTGGTTTTGTAAACAGGGTGAGGGAAAACATTGACTGATCCCCGGTATTAATGCTGTCACCAATAAGTGACACCAGGACCGTCCGCCACCAACAGACCTTATTTGTCTCAGGTCCCGGGACCTGGTCAAAGGAATGAAAGCCTTGTATTCCGTCTGTTTGTAGAGCTTGCAGTCAGGGGAGCGCCAGATCCCACACGCTCCGCTATCGGCCCTCTTGGGCCAATGTTCAATTAAACCATGGCCATCTCTGGCCCATTTTCTGTAATATGTTGCTTTTTCCGGGGGTTTTGAGGGTGCAAGTAGGAAAACGGCACTCAGAGTTCCCCCTTTAATGTGGTTGTGCGGTGCTGATAATATCGCGGGTAATTAGTGTAGTTAGTCGATTTACATTTTAGGATAAAGCGCAGAGATTGAAGCGCCTTTGCAGTGTTTGGAAAGGAACTAATGCCTTCAGTCAAAACAGTGGTGGAAAACGAGATGAGAGAAATGCCCGCGTTTCTCAAAAGGGTCTCAATCTGTTGCACAATCACAACGAGGACTTCTAAATGTGATTCCCAACACGGTTTAATCAGCACAAGATGATATGAGCGCGTGCGGCTTGTATAAAGTCGCTTCTCGGGTTACACTCCGCACTAAAGCGCTTTTCTAGCCATCTGAGCTTGAAGCAGAGGAATACCTTTTTCAAAATGTACTTCTGATTCGACACAGGGAGTAGGCATGTGTAGTAAAGTGTCCTACAGTCTGCCGCGCGCCCGGGTCGTCGCCCACACGTCTGGTGTCTTGTTCGAGACGCAGGTAACCTGTTTTGCGCTTAAACTTAACTCGTTCGGGAGAGCACTTTAATCTGCTAGTGTGTAGGTTCTGAATGCATTTACAGGAGCCTAGTTTATTTCAATAAATACGTTAAATATCCACAGATGGAGGTTATAAACTCTACTCCGGTATATGTTAAGCTTTGTATTGCCGTTACGTTGTTCATGGTTTATTTGTCATTATTAAGGTGCACTGCGAACAGAAAGAGTCCCAAAGCTGAGACATTTGTTGCGCGCTGCTATCGCAGGTAACAGAGGCTTCACGGAATTAACCTTTATATTAAAGCCTTCTCACATGTTAACATTCAATTATAAATATGAACCCGTGGGATGTGGTTAAGACCTGCAGCTCGTCCCGTACTTGCGGCACTACGGGAATACGAGTCTCCAGTGTGATAATGGACTGATGGCATTGTCATGGCGTGCTTGCGTAACGCCAGTCTGGAGTTAAGAGCTGTAGCCTTTTCTTACTAATTAAGCTGCCCAAACGTATGCAAATTAAGCACAATGCAAACGCCCAAGCCTGTATTGCTGCTATCGTACACCAGGCATTACAGTGAGTGAAAACAACACAAATAATTGAAGGAGGAATTTGGATTTATAGCCTAGTTCACACTTATTCTTTGAGGAAATTGCTTCTGGTTTGCGTGGGTGGAGGCTATTCCATTTAGACGTGGAGACACATGCTCTTATAAGGGCACGTGGAGACACTTTTCCGCTTCTCTGGAATGGAAAGATGGTCAATTACCATCCTAATTGTGAAATTCCTATGAAGCGATGGGTTGTTTTTCAAGCTGAAACGTAACCGGCTCAAAATGGAAAATAAAGAGATGGATAGAGTTCTGTGGAATGGGAAGTGGAACTCATGCCAAGATGTGTTTATGTCCCTGTTTTAATATTGGTATTCTCTCTCTCTCTCTAGTGCGTCTGGAGCAAGCGTAGTAGCCATCGATAACAAAATCGAGCAGGCAATGGTAGGTGCTGAGTTTTATTTTGAACTAATGATTAATTAGCCTTTTTTTTTTTTTTTTTTTTTTATCCTGTGGTGACCCAAAATATGTGTGCATTTTCTCTTTGGAAGAATTCAGACTCCATCTTAAAATTTCAAAATCCAAAAAATTGTGAATATTAAGTTATTCTTTATCACACAAATTGTTTTGTAAAGTCATTGTTTTTATAAGCGTTTAACTCAGTTTCTGAGTTGTGAGATGCTGGTGTTTGATTGCTTGTTCACACAAACACAGGTTGTGAGTTGTGAGATTCTGGCGTTTGATTGGTCACTCACTGTTTTGTCTCTGGGCTTGGCTGCAGGATCTGGTGAAGAGCCACCTGATGTATGCGGTGCGGGAGGAAGTAGAGGTGCTGAAGGAGCAGATTAAGGAGCTGTTTGAGAGGAACTCTGTGCTGGAGCGCGAGAACGCCGTGCTCAAGTCCCTGGCCAACAGCGAGCAGCTGTCCCAGCTCTCCACACCGCCTAGCAACCCCCCCAGGGCCACGCCCCCCCAACAGGCAGAGGCCCCGTCCCCTCAGCCCAATGCCTCCTCGGCGTGAGAGAGCACACCCAGCCCCCACCCCCCCTGCGGGCGACACAAGAACCCATCCTCAAATTCTAAAGAACTAAAATTATTATTATTTTTTTTAAATGTCTTGTCCCGCCCGCTTTGAGAATGTGAAGAGCCGCTTCAGCGTCCGCTGCCTGGTCTTCATCCTGCCAAGGCCTTTGATCGGCTCAGCATGGGGGGGGTCGACATCCCCCCCCCCCCCAAACCCCCAAACCCCCAAACCCCATGCCTCAGCGTCGAAGCCAAGAGGGAAAACACAGTGGAGGAAGAGGAGGAGTGGAGCCTTGCTGTTTGACGCTGCGCCGCACCGCGAGCCCAACCCACCGTACATCAGTTCAGCTTCGCCGTGCGATTATTTATTACAGGGCTGCAACTTTCATAACATACATCAACAGTGTCACAGAAGCAGTTCGAGAAGAACCTCATCATTCAAACTTTTGAAACGTGTAACTGGTCACGCAACGGACGGGGTTGCGAATCGCATAAACTAGAGAACTATATTGGCAATAATACAGACAAATCCTGGTGTATTTCTGACACTAATGCCTATTTCACTTTGGGATTGCTTCTTTGAAGTTCAGCTCAGTTTGAATGTACATTTTGTACAGAGTGTAAAGTATTAAGAGCGTAAGAACGTTTGTACAGGTGAACAGCAGTTCTTGTGAAATCCTAAAGGAATCTTTGGCGGGGTGCTTTGATGAAGAAAAACTGTTTGCTTCTGTTGCTCGGTTCTGTCTGAGAGCAGAGGTGTGAATGCCATACTTTTCCCCAAATCTCCCCCTCCCCCATGTTTATAAAAAAAAAAAAGTTTTTTTTGTGCTTATTTTTGTATTTTTTGGGGGGTGGGGGGAAAAAAAGCTGTGAAATTGTTCAACCTCCTTTGTAACCAAAGATGCAAAGCTGTGTAATTGAGTTATTTTGTAATGCGCACTCTGTATTGAGTTTAAGTTTTTGTTTTTTGTTACTCTCCTTCACCACAAAGATTTTTTTTTGTTGCCGTTTTAGCACGTTTTGCATGATGTGTAAATCTTCAAGCCACTCTCTTACCTCATGTTTTCATTTCAGCTCTCTTATTGTATCATAAAGCAGTCTGTGAACAGGGTCGGTCGGGAAGAGGAGGAAGAGCTGGCCATGACACAGAGCGGAGGAACTCCAGTGATGTCAGAGAAAATCAATTGAGCCATTGTTTTGTTCATTTAAATGGTGTTTTGAATTTCATATGCAGATAAAGTTTTGTTACATTGCAAATTTTAATGTATTTAATAAATGCAACGTTCAGATTCCAAGGGAATTGTATGCTGACCATCTCTGAAAATCTGGTACGTAGTCAGTTTCATAAATGCAAATGAACGCAGCGTGTTCTGTATGGAGGGATGCATGTGTTCTTTGTGTTTCTTACAGCCTCCTGCTTAGACCCAGCTAATGGTCAGAGGTGACTGTGTGAAGATCATGTAAAAACCTGAACAAGCGCAACGCTAACTCCGCAGACCAAAGTCCCAGTCGTTGGCTCTCCCCTTAATGGAGTCGATGAGCAGGGGAGCGATCCTCATCTGAAACCGCAAAGCCATCGCTGAGGCCCGATTGGTACCCTAGTAACAACGAGGCTACAACTCGCTGTCAATTACTGACTCATTTAAACCTATTAAAAGGTTTTATTCTTCAGAACAAGATGATTGGCTCATTTTCATTATATTTGTTTAATGAGGACAGCTTTGGGAAGTATTAAAATGAGTGGGTGTTTCTGTTTTGAGTTGTCGGTTTTGGTGTCCCACCAGCAGCAGAGCCAGCACCAAAGCCTGTCCCTCCCGTGGCACAGTGCAGCATGCTGAAAAGCGCCCAAACCAAAGCCTGCATTTGCACAAAAGGAATGCTGGAATGTCGGCGAGCCGAACCTCGCGCTCCAGTTTCCCTGCCACTTCACGTCACCGGGGGTCCATCTCCATTCAGTCGGGTGGGATTCATTTCCTGAATTGACCCTGCATGTTACTCATTCTCTCTTTTTCTCTCTCACTCCTGATATCCTGCAACTCCTTCCCCTGGGTGAGGCCACACCCCATCCCTTTGGAAGGAGAATGTGAGTGTGTGAGATGAGACATAGATCTGAACCCTACACACACACTACCATGTTCTCCATATTTATTCATACCCTGAGTAAATGTGCTTAGAATGGCATTTGAGATGTGTGCCCCCCCTCCATATAAATGTACAGTATACTCAATACCATGCACATGTGCAACAGTGCTGCCACCCCTGGAAACGGACTTGTATTTTGAAGTGATTTAAAAAGTCTACACGTTTCATATTAATGTCAATACTAATTACCAATGGGTTTCTGCTATAAAATATGTTTTAAATTCACCGCTTTACTATATGAGTCTCTAAAGCAACATGGGAGATCTAACAGATTTCGAAGTTGGTGCCTGAATTGCAGGTGCGTCAGTCACAAATTGCAAAATTATTTAATGTGTCAATAGGAACTAAGTCAAAAATCATGACTGCATATGCTAAACAAGGCAAAACTGCACCAGGAAAGCGGAACGGTGTCGCAAGTCGAAGCTCACCGACAGGGATAGACAGACGCTTAACAGGATAGTTGCTAAAAAGCACAAAACAGCCTCAAAAATGGCCACAGAACTGAATCTACACCTCAGTTTTTGTTGAGACTGGGTCACTGTGTTGAGAGCTTCACAAAGCTGATAGTTATGGTAGGGCTTACATTTGGAAACCGCAAGTTCAATGCACAACAATGCATAACCTGGACTTCTGAGCAATGGAAGAAAGTAATCTGGTCTGATGAGTCATCTTTTACTCTTTCCTACATCTGGATGGGTTTATGTTTGGAGAAAGTCAAAGGAAGCCTTCAACCCACATTGCCTGTTCCCAAATGTTAAACATGGTATGGTATGGGCAACCATCTCAGGTTATTGGGTGCAATTATTACTCTACATGATAGAATTAAGGCCATTTTAGGTGACCAGTCGCACCCCATGGTGCAAAAATTGTTTCCACAAGATGTTCCTATATTCCAAGACGATTCAAGCATGGTTTCATGAACACCAGGATTAAGTCAAACACCTTCCATGACCCCCCCCAATCACCAGATCTAAACATTATTGAACCTTTATGGGAAGTTCTGGAATGCAGAGTGCGGGGTAGATTTCCACCACCATCTCTTAAGGAACTGGAGGCTTTCCTTCTTGAACGGTCCAATATCCCACTAGAAACAGTTAAAATTTGTATAACAGCATTCTAAGAAGGACTGGAGCTGTTCCATGCTAGGGCATGGCTCTTGTGTGTTTCTTTTTGAAACGGGTATATTGCAATGAACAGCAATCATTGAATGTGTCAGCATGTGCCAAACGTGTCCCATGGGGAACGTGTTTCTCTCAGTGTTTTATTATCGGCTTCTCACCATCTCATTTACGGATCATAATAAGAACCTTTTGGGTTTGAATGGATTCTCCATAAAATCTATAAAGGTTTTCTAGAAATTATGCCATCCTGTTATCGGAGTCCTTGTTTCCTCAGGTTGAGAAGAACCTGAGATCTGGCACAGTAGATCTAGCGGGTTGTTTGAAAGACACTGCAGAGAACACTTAACGAGATCGAAACAAGCTTAAATGGAGATTTCCATCTGGCATTTCTCAATAGAAAACCTGGCGAGACATGAGTTGCTTCCATACATTTTGATGCAGTCTGATGGTGAGTCTAGGAGAAATTCAACAGAAAATGTGGATTATTTTTTTTTTCTTAAAAATGTTTCAGATTTTCTCCCAATTTGGTAGCGAATTGATTTACCCTCCCACACGAGTCTGCTGCTCAGAGGGAAGCGAATTCCGCTTCCTTAGAGACGGAATTCGACCACCCATGTTTTGGAGACTCCTTTACGTGCTTCACGGTGGACCCAAGCCGGCTCATGTCAGCGCTCAAACTAAAAATATACACTGGCTTTTACATTTATTCAACAACCGGTAGAACAAATAATTCTGCTTTTAGGATTTTTATTAGCTAAACTGCCACTGACGTTTAACATGGGTGGCCCACCAGAACTAGAATTGAAGAGCCCTGTTCTAGGATTTAGAAAATATTCAGCCTGATGCCATCCCAGTCATAGTAGTTATAATAGTTGCATAGTCTGTTGTGCTGAGGACTACACAAGCATGGCCAACATACTAATAAATAATAATAATCAATAAAAATAAAAATATATAAAATACTCTTACAACATTGTATTTACAGAAGGGGTAAGTTCAACTGGAAAAACAGTGCATAATATTTCCCATAGGGGCTGTGGGGAAGAGGTCCAGGGCTGTTTCTACAGTACTCCGCAACTGTGAACTACATTTCCCAGAGAGGTGAGGTCCAGGGCTGTTCCTACAGTACTCTACAACTGTGAACTACATTTCCCAGAGGGGTGAGGTCCAGGGCTGTTCCTACAGTACTCCACAACTGTGAACTACATTTCCCAGAGAGGCTGTGGGGAGGAGGTCCAGGGCTGTTTCTACAGTACTCCACAACTGTGGACAACTGTGGACTTCACCTCCCTTTCACACCATTGTGAAGTATTACACTCCTGAGACAAAGCTGTTGTGGAAACAGCTGGCCAACAACAGAAAAATCTGTGTGTCATTTCACAGTGGTGTTGATGGGAGGTGAAATCCATAAACTGCCCGAATAGATTCTGATCACAAGGACCGGTTATTATTAATTATGCACCCTGGCAATATTACAGTAGCTAGCAATTACAACAAAGATGACTGCCAAATCAGTCCAAACACTTTACCACCAGTGAGCCATTCAGAAGTGAATCGGTTGTTGATCATGCCCCAATCTTCCTTTCACCAGCTGGCCCAGAAGCCCTGTGTGTCAAATGGTCCCACTGGGCTAATCACAGACGTGCATGTGATGTGCGCAAAGATAAACTAGATATACTTGCGTATCATATTGGACACCAACACCTTGTATTGAAAAGCCTTAGCATAAAACACATGGTTGTGATTACATTCACCCTGCAGGCCGATGTGGAAAGTGTAATTCACCCAACATGCCAGGATCACAACACTTCCCTCGAATCAATCAAACAAAACCGTTCTGCCCAACTGCTTTTAACACTAACAATCTGAAAGGATATAAAAGATTAATTAATGAACAACAGAGATTACAATGCACCACATTAAGGTTTATTTGAAACATTTTCTTATAAAACGGACACCTTTTGTTTTAAAACTATTTTTTAAAAAAGAAAAAAAACTACATAAACTGCTTCTGTCTACAGATCTGCTCTGGCTCAATATCGGCCTCAAGAAAAACTGCTTTTCCTCATGTTCTGCCATAAAAAGTAAAATGTGTCCTGATAAAAACCTTCCTGAATACAACACAAAACACCTGGACACAGGATCCCCTCTCTCACGAACAGAAATGCACCTTATTAACAGTAGAAAACAATAATAAAAAAGAGGTGACCTTCTTCCAAGATGAACGCTCTTCCAATTCCTCTGAGAAGTGCAGTCTTTTCTCAGCCCGTTGGATTCATACCCCCCGCCCCCGCCCCCAAAGGAAACTGTAGAAATGGCCGTGTCCGGTTCCTGTTGGCCTCCTGCCCCTCTCCTCCCTGGTGTGTGTGGGTCTGTGCCTTCCGTTCCGGTTGGAGCGTGGTTGACTTGCGTGCGCAGTCATGGGCTACCATGGTTACCCCACGGTGACGAATCGGCCGGCCTCGCTGCCCGGTGCCGAAGCCTCGCGCCTATCCTTCAGGATGCGGAATCGCTCGTTCAGGGTCAGGGCGGTCTGCGGGAGTGATAAGCGCACAATTACTCAGACTCCTCCTGTCAGATCAAAGGTGTGCGCGATCGTGGAGTCAGGCAAGGCTCCCCAGATTTAGCTCACCACTGCTACAGGCAAAGCTTGACCACTTCTGAGCACATACCCGTACAGTGAGTCTGGTTCCTCCAATGCCACATTCTCACCTGCTTGCCCACGCCGTTGATGTCAAACTCCAGAGCCACCCCTCTGGGTGCTTTTCTCTCCTGCTCTTCCTGCTTCACAGCCAGTGGGGGGGTGATGGGGGAGTGCAGTGACCAGGCTCGGGGGGGCCTACAGAATAGAGGGGGTTTCAGAGGGGCATCCTGCCACGGTCTGTCTGTCTGTCTACCAACCGGCCTTCAGTCTCAGGATCTGGCAGAACTGCTACTCCCTCCACACATTATTGCAGCTCAATCTCCCGGTCATTTTGCAACCACCTGCACACCACATTATCGCGTGTGTGTGTGTGTTTGTGCGTGTGCGAATGAGACTAACTCTGGCTGCGTTCTGGCCGTTGGATTGTCGATGGAAATGGTCAGGAGTCCGCTGTTTGTTGTCAAAGTGCGCCACCTAGTGGAGAGAACCACAGCTACATTAAAGGCTTCCGTACACATCGGTGGTAGGGACGATCTGGGAGAGGGCAGAAGAGGCCAGACTTACGGGCGCGTCCTGGACACCGCGGGGGCCGGGGGTTTGGGGTCCTGCACACGGGTCTGGACCTGCAGCACAGAGACAAACAGGAAGGTATGTTTCCACACTACCTATGAGCAGGGCTGCCTTCCAGCCCCGATTTACGGCTTCCATGTGTCCAGCGGCCAGGAGCGAGGGAGGAGAGGAAGGACAGAGTGTACCTTCAGGCCCCTGTGGAAGAGGAAGGTGGCCTGCCGAGCGTCCCTCTGGACGTGGGGGGCCGCGGGGGGGTTCCTGCGCAGAGAGAGGCGGTGACTGGCGCGAAACATGTTGAACTTTGCACGGTTGAAGTTCGTATCATGATTGCAGAGGAACAGGATAATGAATTAGCTAGCTAATACTTGTGATTGTGATCGTGGGGACTTGCTTTCTACTGCAGCAGGAAACACTTCAAACTCATCACAAACAGGTTTTTACACTTGTGTGTATAACATTGTGTACATACATACTAGTTAGATTGTGCCCACTCCTGTAGTTAAGTGTAATCACATGGGTATTAGAGCCAATGTAAAGTGGCACCGTATCATTGTGTGCAAAAAACAAGCTACAGCAGAGAGACAGTAGGTAGTGTATCCTCATATCCGTGAAAAGCACAATTTAATAGCAAATCACATCACAGAGCATTTGCGAGCTCAAACCTTGTTCCGGCCACCACAGTGCTCTTAAAACAGACTGAAGTCAGATCACCACTGGTCCTACACCACGGCAACCACTGATGCCTATTATTACTTTATCATTTCTAATATTACGAACATACAGGTTTTATGGAATGCGGAGTGGAAATAAAATGAGCAGTGGGAACACAGGCCATATGGACATAAATATTTCATTTGGTTTGGTCAATAATTGGTAAGTTAATATTTGTTATTATTCTGCATCAGTGATGGAGATTTTTTGAGTATCTGTGTATAGATCAAACGCAGCCTGGCACAGCTCCTTAGGGCCTTCATTGCCTGGTGCAGTAGGACATCATGCCACCATCAGGGCAGTGTGTGTGCATGTGCCGATCACTCACCGTCTGCGCAGCTGGACAGGTCTGCGCATGGCTGCACTCTGGCCCCTCTGAGAATAGGCTAGTCTGTGCTGCACGGGCCTGCGCTGTAGGAGTGGCCGTGGCTTCTGAAAGAGCAGGAGAGGGGATGGAGTAGGGATGGAGGAGGAAGAGTGTAGGGAGGGAGTAAGGATGGAGGAGGGATGGAGTAGGAAGAAGAGGAAGAGATCAGAAATGAATGAATGAACAAACTTTATTGCGTTTTCAGGAATTTGTGTTGCTTTAAGTTTGATCAGTCCATCACTGGTAAGTTAATTCACTTTGTTTTTAGTTTTAATTAACTAAAATTGTTAGTTAATTAACTTACCAGTGATGGACTGATCAAACTTACAGTCGCGTATATTTCAAAAGTTTGTCGTCTTGCTTGGTACACAATTAATGTTTGAGGACGCGATTAATGTTTGATGACGCGAATGCATACTGGCGTACCACTTATGTGCACCCTGACTATATCTACTTAAGCATACAAGCAGCTTGCGGTCAATACATTTTGATGTTTTTTAAATCATTTTTTAAATCTGTTTCTGACCGTGGGCCCCTCAGCACCGGAGTTAGAGTGGGCCAGTAGAGCCACTCAGTACCTGAGTTAGAGCGGGCCGGAGGAGCGGGCTGATTCCTTTCCGGAGCGTGGCGGACCTGCGCGCTGCTAAACCAGTGATGACCCCTTGGCCCCGCCGGTGGCTGCGGACACCCAGCCTTGCCACGCCCCCACCTGCCAGGGTGCCAAGGAGGGCAGGGTATGAGCAGCAATCCAAGCAAACAGGACACCCCCACCCCACCATTTTGTGATGGCACGGGAATGAATGACAACATTTTCATGCAATTCCCCCTGAAATATTTAAAGTAATCTTTGTAGTGTATTGGGGTTGTATGTGATGCACATGCGTACTTAAGAAGGCACATGCGCATATCGCGGTGCATGACATGTTTTAGCCAGTTGGCTGTGAGCAAAGAAAACACAGGCATGCTGTACTGTACGGGTGATTCTATGAAGCTGTTCAGTAAATTACCCTCCTGTAATAGCGTCTCACTTGTCTTCCTGACAGATCTTACACTGGTGACGAAGCGGATCCGAACCCAAAGAGCAGGTTTTTACGGGAACTGTGGAGTTTCTTGTTTCTGTATGAGATTGAGACGGCTAAAGTCCGGCTAGATATATACGGCTACCAAGCTAGTTAGCTAACAAAGCTTCAACGTCGCTTGTGAACTGTAAGTAAAGTAGCACGATGGCCATGCTGGGGAGGATAGAGGAGTTTGATGAAGGCTCTGACAATTCAATTGAAGAATACATTGAACGATTGGAATGTTTTTTCGATGCTAACAAAATAGGGGAAGATGGAAGAAAGCGCGCAGTGCTACTCAGTGTGTGTGGGGTGGCAACATATTCCGCTTTTGCATGGATGGTGGTGTGCGGCCAACACGTGAAAAAGTGGAAGCTATCCAGGAGGCGTCCTCACCCAAGAACAAAACGGAGCTTCAATCATTTCTCGGGCTGCTCAATTTTTACAGCAGTTTTTTGCCCAACAAGGCTACTGTCCTGGAACCTTTGCATCGCCTGCTTGACCAGTCGGCCTCATGGCAGTGGAATGACGCGCACAAAAAGGCATACAACGCTGCAAAGCAGTTGCTACAATCAGAGGACATGCTGGCAAACTATGATGAGACAAAGCCCCTGGCGCTGGTGTGTGACACCCCACCGTATGGCCTGGGGGCGCTGCTTTTCCATGTGGAGCCAAATGGCAGGGAGGCCCCCATATGTTTTGCATCCAGAACGCTCACTTCCACGGAAATAAATTATGCGCAGATTGATAAGGAGGCGTTAGCCGTCATTTTTGCAGTTAAAAATTTGCACCAATACATCTCCGGCCACCACTTTGTGGTGTTCACTGACCACAACCCCCTGTTAGGTCTACTACACCACTCTAAGCTGATGCTGGCAGTCCTGTCACCATGCATGCTGCGTTGGAGTGTGCTCTTTGGGGCATATGATTATGAGTTGAGCTACAGGCCAGGTAAACAGTTGGCGAATGCAGATGCTTTGAGTCGCTTACCACTGCCCACTACAGAGACAGAGACACCACCTCCACTGGAAGTGCTTTTGCTGGAAATGGTGCCTGAGGCCCCGTTGCATGCCACAAGAATTGCTGCTCTTACATTGAAGGACCCGGTCCTGTCCCGTGTGCTGCGCTGGGTCCTACATGGATGGCCAACAGAGGTGCCCGACAGCAGTTTTAAGCCATTCATCTCCCGCCGTCATGAGTTGTCTGCACATAAGAACCGTTTGTTGTGGGGGAGCAGCATGGTTATTCCCAACCTGGCGAGGAAGGAGGTACTCGCTATGCTGCATGATGCACACCCTGGCATTGTGCACAGGAAGGGCCTGGCAAGGAGTTACACATGGTGGCCAGGTATGGATAGGGAGGTAGAGGAAACAGTCAACGCTTGCAAAATCTGTCAGCGGTCACGCCACGCACCGCCTACAGCACAGCTGCATCCTTGAGAGTGGACAACCAAGAAATGGTCACGTCTACACATAGACTTTGCTGGGCAATTCCAAGGAAAAACATTCCTCATAGTAGTGGACTCACACTCTAAGTGGCTGGATGTGTCCATTGTGAGTTCAATGTCATCCTCTGCAGTCATAAGCACATTAAGACTCCTCTTTGCGACTCACGGATTGCCAGATATCATTGTCTCCGATAATGGCGCCTCCTTCACCTCTGCAGAGTTCCAGGAGTTTGCCAGACGTAACGGTATCAGGCATGTAACCACAGCGCCGTACCATCCCAGTTTGAATGGCCAAGCTGAACGCATGGTCCAGACAACCAAAGAGGCCTTATCCCGAATTACTGTCGGTGACTGGCAAACACGTCTGGCTAGGTTTTTGCTATCACAGCATGTCACCCCCAATTCAGCAACCGGGAAAAGCCCTGCTGAACTTCTCATGAACCGACGACTGACCACTGCCCTAGATCACCTCCATCCGGACTATGTGAGTGATATGCACCATAAGCAGGAGGTGAGTTGTGAGGAGCATCATGGGCCAAACAGTAGTTACCAAGAAGATGATGATGTGTACATGAGAAGTTATACTGGCGGTCACAAATGGATCCCAGGCGTAATTGTGAGTGTCACTGGTTTCATACAAGGTGCAGGTTTCATACAAGGTGCAGACACCAGATGGGCAATCGGCCACGCCTGCAAGGCCAGGAACACCAGAGGATATCGCGTGGCGCCATGAGGATCAGAACTTCACCCACCACGGCATTTAGCTGGAACTGGGGGAAAGGGGTGTAGTGTATTGGAGTTGTATGTGATGTAGAGATGTCGGCCTCTGACCGGAAATGGCGATTTTCAGCTGACACAGCTTCCACAGAGCCTGGAAATCATGGTGATCTGCCAGGGCTGAAGACGACCTGAGGAATCACCACTGGAACGACCAACCTAATCAATGAAAAGTCACGCCTGCAAGGCCAGGAACACCAGAGGATGCATAAACCTGATAATAATGCCCTGCTGAAGCACTGAATTGCACTGAAATCATTATGGCTGAGATGGGAGTCCTTATTGTGGACCCGATTTCTAGCTAAACCACAAATGGTGTATTAACTGTGTTGTGCATGAAGGTGCAAACTGAGCCCGCCACTCTAGTTTGAAACCCTTTGAAGCTACGACAGGCTACCTGGCAAGAGTTTCAAACGTCACTGAAACACCACGGCAGTGTTTTAGCTGATTTTGTGAACTGGGGAAAGGGGTGTAGTGTATTATTTAATGGGGTTGTCATCTGTCATCAGAATATGATGCACTAATGGTCTGTCACCATGTCAGTAAATTTAAACTACTCTTGTTTCTTTTTTTATTTATTACTTAAAGAACTGTTGGATTCTCTTTTATTCATCACAGCTCTGTCCAGTAACCTGGAACACTTTTTTTATTTTGAAATGTGTTTTTATGAGACCTTGCTTCTGACCTACCTCAGAATTGTCAATCTTAATTTTCTATGACAAAAATGTTTGTTAGCCAGTTGGCAAAATGCAGGTCAGACTAAGCAAAGAAAGCACATGCATGCTGTATTGCGGTGCATGACATGTTTTAGCCAGTTGGCTGTGAGCAAAGAAAGGTGATTCTATGAAGCTGTTCAGTAAATTACCCTCCTGTAATAGCGTCTCACTTGTCTTCCTGGCGGATCTTACAATCTTCATGATCATTTGCCTCCATATTTTAGGTTACATTTTAATGGGCCACTCTGAAACCCTCTCCAGCTTCCAATGACCTGAGTGAAGCTGTACTGGTGTCACTTGTAACTGATGATAAGAAAAGCCTAGTTGCATCAGTGTCGTTCTCTAATAACTTGTGTGATGACCATGTTATTCAGTAAAGAATAAAATAATTTAAACTGTCAGTAAAACTGTATGGATTCTTTCTAAATGTGCAACTGGCAAGATGATTCTAATACTGCTGTTGTGCCCTTGAGTAAGGAACTCAACCGGACATGCTATCAGGATTAACTAAATATGCAAAGTGATGCGTACTTAAAGCATGGTGCACAATGAGTCCATACCTCTCTGTGAGGGGCCACCAGCCCACGATCCAACACTCCTTCCCTGGGGGAAACGGCCGTTCACACGTGCTTTACGGTTTCCTGTGACAGGCCTCTGTTCTCTTCTGTTCAAGCGTATTATATCATCTGAAGAAAGACGAACGTGGGGTGAAAACAGGCATGTCTGACTGTTAATGAACAAATAGCTTCTTGAATGTGGCGTGTATTTAGTTTAGATGTTAGCCATAATTCAAAATAACTGGACTCCTCAAAGTATTAGAAAGTCTGACATCTGTATAACCAAGCGAACCACCCAGTTAGCCAGCTTACCCTAGGTAGTTAGCTGCATAGTTATAAATACGTAGACGCCTCATTCATCCTGTTCAGATGCGCCTGCACGGCCACCATATTGGCGCGGGCAAGATCCGCGTCTAAACAAATGTATGTGTATTGACGTCATCTACGTTTTTATATCCATGGTTAGCTGTAGGTAGCCGGAAATACAAGCAGTCAACTAACTTCTCTAGCTAGCTAACGTTATAGACTAGGAATATTTTGACGTGAATTAATTGAACGCCGTATTGATTGATCAAGTGCTTGCATCGAGACACGAGCTAGTCATTGCATGAATTTGGATTATAATGGAAAACATTATAGCGAGCAACCGAACCGTTTGACAGAGCAAACTATCAACAGAGCCCCCTGCACCGTGCGGCCTTACCTAAAGACATGTCGATTTTATCGGGTCCCTCAGCACTGACTCCACCAGCCGGGCTTTTCCTTAACCCCGGCCCGCCGCCAGACATGAACCCGATATTGTTCATGTTATTCTGTTAGTCGCGTAGGTGAATTTCACAGCCAAAGTATCCCAAGCGCAGCGCTCTTCAACACCATTCACTGGCGAGCCCCGACGCGTGCGCAGTGAGGGACACTGAATTTGTGAATTATGGGATATGTAGTTTATTTATATTGTTGCATGTCACTTTTTGGTTCGTTACTTGCTTAACGTCACCTTAGTTAATTATAAACAACATTTTGTAAAGGTTAAATTGTCTTTTATTGGTTGTTAACTTTTCAGGATATACTTAATCAAATTACTTCTGCCTAATGCTATTTTAGTTTCAATCGCTACCTCTACCAGGTGACAAGATCTCCTAAAGTTATTATCTGGGCTGGATTGCACAGTGTACTATTTTGCTCTTATAATCTAGCAACTACTACTGCCACTGTTGTAACGGTTACGATCACAGAGATCCGTGCTCAGTACTGCGCGGTTCTCGACAGCATTTCTCTGAGATGGGTAAGGTAGTTTTATCTGGGAGGAAGATTACCTCTTTCTCTGCTTCTTCCAAGTCCTCCACTGAGAGACATTGGGCTCCAAGTGTTCATTTGAACTTTTCAATCAACTTGCTCAAAGGTGTGTTTTCTTCCACACTGACACTGTTGACAGTAGCTTCTTTTCAAACTTCTGGATCGTTTGAAGAAAGGGTGCTCACCTCGTCTGGGATTTTTGGCCATTCTGCCTCAGACTTCAACAAGAAATCAGGACCATTCAGCCATCACTTGGTTGTCAAGAAAGCATCCACGTTCAAACCCCTTGAGGCGTCGTCCGCTGAATTGAGTTTCGAGCTCACATATCTTCATTGTGATGGATTGGACAGATCTCAAATTCTGTTTGCCACAAAAGTTTGGAATTGCTTTGTTTCATTGTTAATGTACTTCAGTACTGACTGGCTGTCTGTCCAAAACACTGTTTCTTCAAGCAGTATCTGCAGTTCAATATTTGGTCCATGTGTACACCTAACGTTGCTGCAGCAAGCTCCAGCCTGGGAATAGTTACCTGTTTCAATGGTGTGACTCTTGCTTCCCCTATAACAAGTGCAGTGTGTACTTTATCCTTTTCATTTGTCAGTTTTATGTAGCTTGCAGTGCCATGTCCAAGTTGACTTGCATCACTAAAGTGATGGAGCTGTGCGGTTTTGATTTTGCTGAAGTTGTCAGGCTTCATAGATCGGGCAACTTGAAAAGTACAGCTGGTTCAGATGTGATAACTTTGTGATGTGTCTTCTTTTGGGATGTAAACCAGGGCCCATATTCACAAAGCATTTTAAGGGTAAAAGTTGGTCGTAACTCCACAATTTAGGAGCCCAAATAATGGGCGTGTCACTCATAAATTTAGGACTCCTAAATTTTTGGGATAAGAGTATTTCACAAAGGGTTTGAGAGCTAAAAACAGCTCCTAAGTCCAGGAGAAGTTAGAAGCAGTCAAGAGGACTTCTAAGTCACTAAAGACCTACTCACGGCGATCCGAAAATCTGCTGCTGCCGGCAATCGTTGTCGCAATTGCGTCAACACTGGAGATATTGAATGATACAGAGCTCATAAAAAGGTACTGCCTCAATCGCGAGGGTATTATATATATAATATTATATAAATTATATATAGATACCCGCTGATTGTTTACGAGATGCAGACATGTAACCAATTGACTAGTCAGTATTCTTGGTTTCATGTTAAATCAGTGACACGTAGCCTACATTTGTATTTTAGAATCTTTATTAAAATATAATAGGGGTGCATCGGATCATTTTTCGGATCAGCAAAAAAAATAATAACGGGAACCAAAGGCGCGTTTCCACCAAAAATGACCAGGAACTATTCTCAAGGAATTGAATGAATGATCATTTCAGTTTTTCAATTTAAGTTATTTCACTAAATCTTTATTCGAAAATTTCACAAAATACATTTTTAGATTCAGTACTTAGTATGAGTTTGTCTTTGCAGCTTTGTGAATAGGTTTTAAGGTGGGACTCCTAACTAAAAGGTTTTAGTGCGATTTAGAAGTACTCCTAGTGGTAAGATAAAATTATTTGTGAATACGGGCCCAGAACTGATCGACTATTACTCACCCACTTAGTCAATTTAAATCTGCCTTCAGCACAGGCATCTCAGAGTTCTTTGACTAGCATTATGGCATGCTCTTCTGTGTCTATGGATTTCAAACAATCATCCACATAAAAGTTGGGCTTGATAGTAGATACTACCTCTTCATCATACTTGTCATCGTTGTCATTTGCGGCTTTTTGTAGTGCAAAGTTGGCACAGCTTGGCGATGAAATGGCTCCAAAGAGATGGACCTTCATCCTGTATTCTTCCAGCTTTGAGTCTGTGTTGCCATTAGGCCACCAAAGAAAGCGCAAGTAATCAACATGATCAGGACAAACTCTTACTTGATGAAACATACTCTCGATATCTGCCATCATTGCAACCTTTTCTTGACCGAATCTCAATAGAACTCCCAGGAGCGTGTTGGTGAGATCTGGACCCTGAAGGAGCTCACTGTTGAAGGATGTACCTTGATACAGTATGTTGCTCTACAGTCAAATACAACTCTGATCTTTGGTTTCTGTTTGTGGTAAACACCATGATGGGGTATATGCCAGGCTTTTCCTTCTTTTTGCAGAAGCTGCTCTTGAGGAACTTTCTCCACATAACCGTTGTTGATAATGTCATTCATTAAGTCTTTATACTTGGTCAAGAAATTTTCCTCTCTCCTGAACTTCTTTAGGAGATGTTTGAAACCTGCGTCTCTACCAGACCGGCCCTGGTCGTCAGCCCGAGCAGGGGGCGGCATTTGGCTGTCTGCCCCAGGGGGAAGGGGGAGGGAGAGCCGGCTCGGGTCCACCGAGAAGCACGGAAAGGCAGTCTCCAGAATGTGGGTGGGTGGGCGAGTTCTGTTTCAGAGGAAAAGCGGAGGTCGCTGCCCACGGAGAATTGGCTTGCTTCGAGTAGTTGAGCGATGGACCCGTGTGGGGAGGGTTAATTGAAATAAATAGAGGGTGCAATTGGCTAGCAAATTGGGAGGAAAACCAAATTGGGAGGAAGTCGGGGGAAAAAAATTTAGTATCCTCTTTTAAGACAAAGGTTACTGAGTCCGAGGTGATTGAATACATAAATTTAAGGCACTTTTCCTTTGTATCCTCTTTTAATGGTACTGTGAGTGGACATTTGGTGAATAAATAGATTTTGTGTGGTTCCCATCTTATTCTAGTGCTCGTTCTATTAAGAGTAGGTGCAGGTCCTGCAGCAAGTGTTTTGCCTGAAGGACTGAATCTTCACACTGAGGGGCGGGGGGAAATCACAGGACAGGACAAGAGTAAGTGTTCACTCCCGTGTAATCTCTAGTGTGTATACATCCTGTGTGTGTATAAACTGTGTCTTTATAAACTCTGTGTGTATAAACCCTGTGTGTGTATAAACCGTGTGTGTACACACCGTGTGTGTATAAACTGTGTGTCTTTATAAATTATGTGTATAAACCATGTGTATGCATATATTGTGTCTTTCTAAACTGTGTGTGTGTATAAACTGTGTGTGTGTATAAACCACGTGTGTCTGTATATACTGTGTGTCTTTATAAACTCTGTGTATAAACCATGTGTGTGTATAAACCGTATGTTTGTATATACTGTGTGTCTTTATAAATTGTGTGTGTGTATACACCCTGTGTAGTAGGCAGTGCCAGTGTAGTGTAATGGTTAGGGAGCTGGGCTTGTAACTCAGAGGTTGCAGGTTCAATTCCCAGGTGGGGCACTGCTGTTGTACCCTTGAGCAAGGTATTTAACCTGAATTGTTTCAGTAAAATATCCAGCTGTATAAATGAATTGTATGTAAAGAAATGTAAACTGTGTAAGTCGCTCTGGATAAGAGCGTCTGCTAAATGCCTAAAATATAAATGTAAATGTGTGTATAAACCATGTGTGTGTATCACACTGCTACTGCACTGATTTTATATTTCTGTGATACTAAGCTGGTAATTCATTTTCTAATGAATTTTGCCCTTGAATGGTTGTAGAGGATTTGATGTCATTGGTGCACCATGTCAGTCCCTTTGCACGCATATAAAAAACAGTTGCAGCAGACAGTGAGTGAAGTCTGAAGAGAGCATGACTACAGAATAATAGACAGTACACAATTATACTGTCATGGGATGGGAGGTAAGACGGTGTTCAAATGATTGAAATTGCACTTTGTTTATTAAAACAGCATGCTCAGTAATGACACATTTTTCACATGAAGATGAAGCCTGATGTTGTATACCTTCAATACAAACGAGGGCATGACAAGTGACTGGATTGGTGTGAACATGATGTGTAACTCAAAGGCCTGTGCTATATTTTGGATAAACATGTGTGTGACTATGTGTGATTTATGGCCATACATAGAAGGAGGACATTACACAGGTGTCAAATCTAAAGTACAAACCGACGAAAGGTGACAAGGCAGACCAGATCTGTTCTCACTAACTCACCACATGGAGTAGGCACCATGATGTTTCCTGCATTTTATTTGGCTAGAGTACTTCAGTGGTTGCTGTACTCTGATCCAACACACACCCCTGTCTGTCAGCAGTGAAAATAGCCACACAACGAATAAACACATTTTCTGTGTAACTAAATCCTATCCAGCAGATCACAGCTGCCATCACGAAACAAGCATTTCACTTACCATGAATTCGCCTGCATTTGTTTTAAGCAGGGTATCCATTATTAAGAGGATTCAACCTAAACAAAGCTGGTATGTTACATTCTCTTTTTTCCCTCTTCATTCCAGACTAGTGAAAATGTGTCACGTAATGAGCTGAGGAAAAGTGTACCCCTCCTTGCAAGGTCTTACCACTCAAACAGGAAAACGCGCCATCCAACTCTGTATTCATTTTCGATCCATCCATCCATTATCTAAACCAGCCCTTATCTAACACAGGGGGCTGGAGCCTATCCCAGTATGCATTGGGTGAGAGGCAGGGATACATCCTGGACAGGTTGCCAATCCATCACAAGGCACATACACCATTCACTCACATACCTACAGGCAATTTGGACTCTCCAGTTAGTCTAACATGCATGTCTTTGGACTGTGGGAGGAAACCAGAGTACCCGGAGGAAACACACGTGGACACGGGGAGAACATGCAAACTCCACACAGTAAGGCCCCAGCCATTATTTGAACCTGGGACCTTCTTGCTGTGCGGCGACAGTGCTATACACTGCATCACCTTGTATTCATTCGCTTTGTAATTCACCGCCTTGTATTCATTTTGCCGATCGGTATTTATGTGAAGAATCTCGGTGTGGTGATGGACAACAGGCTGTCCCTATCAATGAACATTGCAGCGGTAAGCCGGGCGTGCAGATTCTTCCTGTATAACATCAGGAGGATCCGTCCCTTCCTTACCACGTACTCTACCCAGCTCCTGGTCCAAGCAATGGTACTGTCCCGCTTGGACTACTGCAACTCGCTCCTGGCCGGCCTTCCCGCATCTGCCATCAGACCCCTGCAACTCATCCAGAACGCTGCAGCCCGTCTGGTCTACAACCTTCCTAGACACTCCCATGTCACCCCCCTGCTCACTACCCTCCACTGGCTGCCTGTTATAGCTCGCATCAAATTCAAGACATTGGTCCTAGCATACCAGGCAGTCAAGGGATCAGCCCCAACATACCTCCTCAAGATCTTCAAACCCTACACACCTGCCAGACCTCTCCGTTCTGCTACCTCAGGACACCTAGCACCTCCCCCCCTCCGCACCTGCACTTCCCGGTCACGTCTCCTGTCGGTTCTGGCTCCACGATGGTGGAATGACCTTCCTGTGTAAGTCAGAACAGCTGAGACCCTGGCTACCTTCAAGCGACGACTGAAGACTCACCTCAGGGTGCACCTCTCCCCGTAGTCCGGTTTTTGTTAACTTAGGGACATAGTTGCTTAGTTTACACGTCTACTTGTTTGTATTGTATTAGGCTTAGGCATTATTTCCTGCATTTGAGTGCTTTACTGCTACCTCTGAATTGTGGCTACAGATTTACCTACAGGGTCCTAGTTTAACTATGTGGTTGCTCCTAGCACCCAGGAATTGTACTTCCCACTAGGGTGGCTTTCAGCTAAACTGTTCTTGACTACGGTTAACACTTTGTTGTACGTCGCTCTGGATAAGAGCGTCTGCCAAATGCCTGTAATGTAATGTAATGTAATGCCATTTTTATGTGTGAAAAAAAATGAAAGAAGCCCGTCTGGAAAAACGAATATGTCAAAAAGAATCAGAAAAATCAAGCAGCCATCATTGTAAGGTGAAGGAATTGGGGCCACCCTTTTTTTGGGGCCAGTTGTTTTTGTCCTGAAACTGGGGGGTTTCACCCAAGATTTCAAAGCAGATATATAAATATTGGGTTTAGGGTTCCCGTAGTCTTCTGGAATGACGAAAGCCCTCGCATGCCAATGCACACATAAAACAAATGAATGGTGAAGGACCACTCCCTTACGTAGGTGCTAGATTATTTTGCTAATGACATACAAGTAAACTGTATTATTCACAGCCTTGACAAAGATGAGCAAAGAAGGCTGTATGAAATAAACAATAACAATGTATATATTACGCTTAAATAAAGGGTGACATCATTTTCTTTTAACAAGTAATATTTTTCCCCAAAACAAGTCACAATTATTCACGCCCCTTCTATAATTCAAAAATAAATGTGCATCAACATGCTACTTAAAAGTTTTATGTACATATTATGTATGTATATTTTTCAATAAAATATTGACTATAGACATAATGTTGTCAAATTTTCCCAGCTTTTCAAATAAAAGCATGGCATAAGATGTAGGCTAAGCTTAACATAATTGTCCTTTTTGTACCTGATAAGAAAAACAAATACCATGCCATGTTGTGTGCATAACATTAGGTTTGTGGGCATATTTTGGATAAATTTGCTTCCAACCACTGTAGTGGCATTCCATGCTGTCCATGCCCTCAAATGTTCTTAATGTTAGCAGAAATGCCATATATTAAAGCAGGCAAGGGAAGACAGGCATCTGAAATTGAGCCCCAACTCCCCAATACCAAGGGAAAGATTACCTCATAATTACCTTGTGCTTATAACGAATCAATGCTTTCCCTCTGCGTTTTCGAAAATCCAAAGTGGACAGCAAACAAGGTGAAGAGGCAATACACACTTACCAGTGCACCTGTTTCAGATCAGCCTCCGCAGTCTGCCCTGCGCTTTACTTGCTGTGCGATTGGTTCTCTCTATGTGTATATCACAAGCAGGCAAACAAACCAAGTTTTCTCCCTCTGTCAGAGTAATATTTAAAGCTCAACTCTCCCTCCCTGGGCTCGGGCTGACTGTGATAGGCTCCAGAGTGGCTGCAATAGGCTCCAGAGTCTGTGATAGGCTCCAGAGTGACTTCGATAGGCTCCAGAGTGACTGCGATAGGCTGATAGGCTCCACAGTGTGATAGGTTCCAGAGTGTCTGTGATATGCCCCAGAGTGTCTGTGATAGGCTCCAGAGTGTATGTAATAGGCTGATAGGCTCCAGAGTGTCTGTAATAAGCTGATAGGCTCCAGACTGACTGTGATAGGCTGATAGGCTCCAGATTGGCTATGATAGGCTCCAGAGTGACTGTAATAGTGGTTCACTGCAAAGCTGTGGGCTGTGAGAGTTGTTGAGGTGGGCCAGGAAATAAATATGGAAACCATGCACTTCCCATTGGAATTCACACCAATTGTCACCATGGCAAATTAAAGACTAGTTACATCTAGTTAATGCACTAGTTACATCCTCAGCACTAGTTATATCATCAGCACTAGTTACATCCTCAGTGCTAGTTTCTCAGTGAGTGTGGTGACTCTGCTGAACACAGTGAGTGTGGGGACTCTGCTGAACACAGTTGGTGTGGTGAAACTGCTGATGTAAATCATATGCCATGGCTGTCTCAGTCACCAGATCTTAACCCAGTTGAACACTTATGGGAGATTCTGGAGCGGTCCCTGTGAGAGCGTTTTCCACCGCCATCAAGAAAACACCAATGGAATTTCTCATGGAAGAATGGTGTTGTATCCTTCCAATAGAGTTCCAGACACCTGTAGAATCTATGCCAAGGCACATTGAAGCTATGCTGGCGGCTTGTGGTGGCCCCAAAGCCCAATTAAGAAACTTTATGTTGGTGTTTCTTTTATTTGGGTATTTATCTGTAGACTTGTTTCAGCACTCTGGAAATTTGGACCTTAATGCAATGGGTTTAATTCCCAGATTAACCTTTCCTACTACCTGTGATAATGCCTTGAACACACTGTCTCTGAAATGTGAGCAACTCTAACCAATCATGAACAAATCGTGTATCAAACTAATTTCCTCCTATTCTTTAGCATACACATGAATAAAAATCATCCATGCCAAACTCGTTGTTTGTCATACATTATTTGTTTGTTTTATTTATCTTTTCAGTACCATTGGACAGTTTCATAATTTACTCATTAATCGTACAGGAAATAAAGCTTAGCATTTTCATCATTTTGCTCACCAGCCTAAATCTACAGTAGTTTTATAGTTCAGAGTAATTAATTATATCCCCCCGCCCCATAATTTAATTTTGAGCACGTGGTCACAAAGGAGAGGCTGGGGGCCTGGTGAATCCTCTGCTGTTGTCAACTTTTCTCTTCCTCAATAGCGCCCCAAACTTCAAATAAGAACATGTCCGGGAAGCCAAAGTCCCCCAGAACTGCGTCCAGAGCCTCGGCGAACTGGTCTGGGTTCTGCTTGTCCTTGCCCGCCTCCACTATGGTGGTTGCTACAAGAGAGAAGTACCATTCTGAGTGTCACTGAGTGTCACCAGCCAGTCACTGCAACTGAACTTCACCTTTACATGTAATTAAAGTTTAACAACAGCCATTAGTGCAACTCATTCACTGTGTCATCAACAGTGGGGCCAACTCTGAGCCCTACTCTTCTTCCTGAGCCGAGGGGACAGCGGGCTAAGAGCGGAGTTAAACAATCATGCTGTTTTTGTTCAGAATCCAGAAGTACAGTTATAGGCATTTTTTTCCAATCTGTTAGCCAGCTAGAAAAGTTGTGAGAAGCTAAAAATAATGTACATAGCACCAAATGTGAAGGAGCGGAACCAAATGTTCAGATCAAGTCAGGCTGTTTTCCTTTGATTGATGAGCCTGCAAGTGTGCTGTATTGGTGAGGTAGCCAGCGGATACAGGTTTTTCACAAATTGAGTTCACAAACTGTGCTTGCTTGCTTGCTTTCTAGCTTAATAAAACAGGCATGTATCGAATTTGTTTGCGTTTTAAAGACACGTTCTGTAAGTTATTTACAAATGCCCAGCATTCAAAACAGCCCTTGAGAAAGGGGGAACTGATGGTGACTTTTGGTTAAGTATGTACCCAGACACCACTGCAAACATCCCACAACCACCGCCATTCACACACATCCCACAACCACTGCCATTCACACACATCCCACAACCACCGCCATTCACACACATCCCACAACCACCGCCATTCACAAACATCCCACAACCACCTTCATTCACACACATCCCACAACCACCGCCATTCACAAACATCCCACAACCACCACCATTCACGCACATCCCACAACCACCTCCATTCACAAACATCCCACAACCACTGCCATTCACAAACATCCCACAACCACCACCATTCACGCACATCTCACAACCACCTCCATTCACAAACATCCCACAACCACTGCCATTCACAAACATCCCACAACCACCACCATTCACACACATCCCACAACCACCACCATTCACAAACATCCAATCTCCCAAACAGCTGCTAGCCATATTCCTGCTCATTAACATGCTGGTCAGTGGACTTGAAAAACCACGAAAACCTAAATAAAAATCACTCGCTTCTCCACGGGCTGACTAACAAAAAATGTCTTGTTCTTCTCTGTCCTTCTTCTCTATATTATTATTATTACTGTTATAATTATTATTACAAATACATAAGGTAGGTGTTGGTATAGGAACACAACATTCCAAATCCACAAACTGTATTTATAGACATTACTTTAATTGGCTAATTGGAAAATTCTGTTTTGGTAAATGTCCAATCAAAGTCTCTTCTTGGGTATGACTTTCTCTTGGAAGCACTCACACCTAAAGAACATTTGAGATAGCCATCAGAACTTCATGTGGGCTTGTGGTAATCTGCAACTATAGTTAGAGAATATATCTGTATATATAGAGGAGCAATTGCAGGTTACTCAAATCATGGTCCTCGTGGGCTGAGCACTACTCTCTCTGAGCACTGAGCTAACTACCTGAAAGAAAGTTAAACCAGGACCGAATTTGGATTTGTGGGGCAGATTTGAGTAACCATGGTTTAAATGATACAATATTTGTTTTTGTTGATTTGCAATGGGAAACAATACGTTTTACATTTTCGGTGTAATTTTGGCTTTGTTAGTAAAAAATACTATCAAATTATTATTATTATTTATTTTATTATCTTTAAAGTAAGTGGCTTCTTGTAGATAGAAATGTATCCGCTTAAACATATTTCCATGCAGAGATAAAAATCTGAAAAAGTGGGACCAGGCCAGCAACTACTTAGGTTAGGTTAACTACTTATAACTTAGGTTATATTATAAAATGTTACTTTTATTAGTTTTGCAGAATTATTCACAACATAGCTATGTTAAGAGTTAAGGACTGTCACTGATAACCGCAGCATCCAGAATGGATTATTCTACTGACAAGCGCGATTAACTGTGGCACGAATCTAGGTGTCTCATGCTGCGTGGAGAATGTTTTTATTTTTTTATGTTATTTCGCGCGACTGCTCGACCAAAACAAATCTCAGTCAACCAACAGCCCATCGACCAAACAATCGACCAGTCGACTAAATGGGGTCAGCCCTAATTCATTTAGACTTATCAGAGATAGGCAATAATTTGCCTTTTGACTCAACCAAATTATTCATGCATTCAATGATCCTTTCATACATGAATTATTATGTTCATATAATGTTATTTCATATTTATTTCATAATGAGGCAAACCTTACAGTAACAAAATCAATGGAAAGGCTCTACAACTGTGCTCTAAAAATACTGGGCAGAAAACAATTAAGACAGAAAACTGCCATATTTTAAAGAAACATAACATTCTAAGCCTTGATAACTTTGTTATCATTGCCAATGCTAAGATTTTTTTCAAATGCATACATGGCTTGGCTCCCTCCTCACTCTGTGACCTAGGCACATCACGGCAAGGTATTGGCCGGTCCAATAGGAAGGATGTAGAGGGAAACTGCATCGTCCCAAACTGCATTTGGCCAGACTGCATTTAGCGTTAAAGGGACTAATGTGTGGAATTATCTACCTAGAGAGACTAAGCAAGAGCATGACTTTGCTCATTTTAAAATAAAAATCAAACAGTTGCAAAAAGACACACAGACATGCATGCATGCGTAGGTCAAGTATACTTTTAATACTGTTAGTATTGTTATTCTTTTTCAATGCTGTCCTGTCCTAAAATGATTTTATTTCTTGTGTTTGTATTGTCTTGTGTAGGCTAATTCACTTTTAAAATCCCAACTAGGGACGAACATTGAAAATTAGCGCAAGCTACAAATGTTTTGGTACAGGGCATCAGCATGTTAATGCAATGTGTCTATGTTTTTTGCATCTGTCCCTACTCAAATAAACATTAAATAAATAAATAAATAAAAAAGAGATATGTAAATCCAAATCAAAGCAGGAGAATCACTATGGGAGATGGGGGCCAACATTCTGTGCTTTCAACTTGCAATTCTGCACACGGTCTCTGCTGACACTGGCCCGTTGAGGTTTACCTTACACAGAAGGGATCCCTGCTGATTTATAGGAACATGCAGAACTAGAGTGTAATGGTTCCTGCTCGCCGCCAGAGGGCGGCATTGGACTTTGTGTTCCCTGATTGTCATTGTCTAATAATTGTTTAATTGTTTTATTATGCTCCATGATTGTTTTTAGTGGTTCCTCCTGTGCCTCGTTTTTGTGGCCTATTTAAATTGGCTTGTTCTATGCTTTGGGTTTGAATGTTTGTGGATTTTGTGTGTCCTTGTGTTAGCTGGCGGTCTGAATTTAGACCTTGTTTGTCAAGTTAGATTTTTCTTCAGTGTTTTTCTTCGTTTCCTGTTAGATTTTTTGTTTCTTGTTTAATTAAACAATTAGTTTATTTTGGATTCCTGCCTCTTGCCTCATCCCTGCACTTGGGTCCTGTCTCCAAGCCCCATGACATAGAGCTCATTCATTTCACAGGGGAAAACACGAAGAAATACACCTCACCCAATTCCAGGTCCCGGATACCCATGTAACTCTCTAGCAGGTCGTCCACCTTCTTCATGGCTCGCTCTTCCCACACGTTGGGCTGGGAAGGGGGAAAGCCCAAGACTCAACCACAGGGATCACTCACATCTGTGTGCTAAAGAGCACAGATGTATCTAACAACGGGCATGACCTATATTCACATATGATGGTTTGTTTGGTTTGTTTTGCTGAAACTGGACCAGGAGTGTTTCTGCAGTATTTTATCCCTCAAGACCAAAGCAGTTGCAGTATATTGTTATTATATAGTTATAGTTTTATATACATATATTATATATAGTTATAGATGTAATGTAATATAAATGCTTTACATAAAGAGGACTTCTCATGAAGCTAATATGTCTCCATATGCTAAATAAGCCTTTCATGTCTCCAGTGCTTAATTTGTAAAATAAGAGATGCCGGGGCTTAACTCGCTATCTGATTGGTTCTAGCCATTAGTTTTAGCCAGCATCATTTTATAGGTGAGTGTTTGTTTGAATCCCCACCTCCAACTGCAGCCTCACTTCGATGTACACTTCGAATGTATCAAAAAATAAAAACAAAGAAAACAAAATACATTAGAAAAAGTAAGGAGACTCAATACAGATGAAGTGCAAATCACCACTTCCTACGCAAACTCACCACTTCCTACGCAAATGTACCACTTCCTGTAAAAACGAACCACTTCCTGCACAAACTCACCACAAACTCTCCACTTCCTGCGCAAACTCCCCACTTCCTGTGCAAACTCACCACTTCCTGTGCAAACTCACCACTTCCTGTGCAAACTCACCACTTCCTGTGCAAACTCACCACTTCCTGTACAGTGGCACCCCCCTTGGATCGGAGACGGAGGGTCTCCCTCCCACTGGCGATCTTTTCCTCGCCGCACTTGGGTGCCCTCGTCCTCTGACCAATCATGTCTGAGAGAGAGAGAGAGAGAGAGAGAGAGAGAAAGCAACACAGAAAGACAGAGGGAGAGAGAAAGAGAGACAGAGAGGGAGAGAGAGACAGGGAGAAAGGGAGAGAGACAGAGCGGGACAGAGCGAGACACAGTTTGAATTTGGAATCCCCTTTATTGTGTCAATGTATATAAACCATTGACAGATATTTTCAGTCAATCCATAATCACTGGAGAAATACCAGATGACTGGAAGCAGGGTAGTATAATTCCAATATATAAGAAGGGGGACCGTACTGACCCAGGGAACTATAGGCCTGTCAGTTTAACTTGCATCGCATGTAAAATGCTGGAATGTATTATTAGGGATAAGTTGGAATCATTCTTGAAAAATAATAGTATTTTAAGGGAGAGCCAACATGGATTTCTCAAGGGGAGGTCATGCCTAACAAACCTCCTGGACTTTTTCGAAGAGGCTACAAAGTGTGTTGACCTGAACCAGGCTTATGATGTTATATATTTGGACTTTCAGAAAGCATTTGACAAGGTACCACATGAGAGGCTCATTGCTAAAATGAAATCAGTAGGAATTGTAGAAGTAGTTTCACAGTGGGTTAAAAATTGGCTGCAAGGGCGAATACAAAGAGTAACAGTAGGTGGGGCCGAATCTGACCTCGGTGCTGTGGGGAGTGGTGTCCCGCTGGGATCGGTGCTGGGACCTCTGCTCTTCCTTATTTACATAAATGATCTGGATATGGACATTAGTAGCAAAATAGTTAAATTTGCAGATGATACTAAACTTGGGGGTTTGGCAAACAGTTTGGAATCGACTAAAGAAATCCAAGATGATTTAAACAAAATCCAAAAATGGGCAGATACATGGCAGATGACGTTCAATATTGCTAAATGTAAAGTTATGCATGTGGGAAATAAAAACATTAGACAGGAGTATTTTTGGGGAGGAGAAAAGTTAGTAGGTGTTCAATTTGAAAAGGATTTAGGAGTTGTAGTTGATCAAAGCCTATCTGCATCAAAGCAGTGTGCTACAGCAGTGAAAAAAGCCAACAGGATGCTGGGATACATAGCAAAAAGTATTGAGTATAAATCAAAGGAGGTTATATTAATGTTATATAACGCCTTTGTCAGACCACACTTAGAATACTGTGTGCAGTTCTGGGCACCGTACTACAAGAAAGATATTGAAGCTCTTGAAAAAGTCCAAAGAAGGGCAACTAAACTGATACCTGGTATGAAAGGTAAAAGTTATGATGATAGACTTAAGGCACTCAATCTATTTAAACTTAGCAAACGGAGACTTAGGGGGGATTTGATTGAGGTTTTTAAATTCCTAAAGGGATTAACAAAGTAAAATACCAAAGATTTTTTAAGATAAGTGGGGTCAGCAGAACAAGAGGCCACAGGTGGAAATTAGTTAAAGGCAAATTCCGCACAGATATTAGGAAGTTTTTCTTTACACAGAGAGTTGTCAATGCCTGGAACAGCTTGCCAGGTCAGGTAGTAGAGGCAGAAACACTCGGGCTATTCAAGGCCAGGCTAGATGTAGTACTAGATGTTCTTTAGATTAGGACATGATGAGCCAAGATGGGCCGAATGGCCCGTTCTCATCATTATGTATTCTTATGTTCTTATGTTCTTACATCATACACTGACCATGTGACACTTTCACAAACATCATACACTGAGCCCTCGCTGGTGGAACGACCTTCCGCAATCGGTCAGGACCGTGGAATCACTTCCGCAAGAGACTCAAAACCCACCTCTTCAGACTCCACTACCACTGAACTCTGTCCATCTAGCTAATTTGTCGTCACCCCTGTTTAGTTGTTCTACACCATACAACACTATACTCAAACAAAAAAGACACTAACCTTTTCTTTCCCAGTGTTACAGGTATGGTATGCAGATGCCTGCAATGATGTATATTGCTGTATTACTGCACTGATCTCGTGCGCTAACTATGATTGTTCCTACCATGTATTAATGCACATCTTGTAAGTCACTCTGGATAAGAGCATCTGCTAAATGCTTAAAATGTAAATGTAAAATGTAATGTGATTTTCACCCACATCACACACATCATACACTGAGCATGTGACACTTTCACACACATCACACACATACACTGCTTCGCAATCCCCCCGCTCTGCCCCTCGCTCTCCTGGCACTCCCCAACAAAAGCAGTGGCATTCAGTGATAGGAACATGTACTCACGGTCCATGGTAGTCCTTTCAACCATGAAAGTCTAGTAGTGTGCAGGCCTGTGCTATCACCTGATTCAGCAGACGGGACCATTTGATCCCAGACCTCTCTCCAAGTTCGACACGTGAACTGCCTGCAGCTTGTATAAGGTGACCTGGCTTTTCCTACCCTGCAGTCAACAGGCTTGACCACAGACTTGGTTAAGTTTTTGTCTGCAGTAGGGGGCACAGAGCTGTAGCCCAGATCCACTGCTGTCCACACCAGAAAACGTTTGCAAGCATACAATGGATCTCGGTTGTAGAACGATCAGTCTATGTCACAGCGCAGAGGCCGACCAAGTAATCAGCAAACCACAGAACCCTTCCCCTGTCGGATAGGTGAGGCAGTAACTATTTCCATCTCAATAATCTGGCAAAGGCCTTCTCCGCTACACAGTGGCACAGCCATTGGTGTGGCATAGGGTGGCAGCTCACTAAAATAATGTCTTGCCACCCCACTTGCCACCCCAGTTATCTAGACTAACTGGTATGAAAACTATTTTTTTTCATTATCGAATGTTATATTTTCTTCCCCATATTTTTTAAATCCCCATAATAACCAGCTTCAAACTCTTAGTTCCCCCTTCACAGCAAAAAATGAATGAGCCCTGCTCCTCCCCCTCCCATCCCATATGTCAAACGCCATGCTTCTCACTTGAACCCAGAGAGGGATGCATGTGAACGGTGCATATGCTTTTCCTTTAATGTGCTACCTATTAACAAAATAAGGTAACGCTGCAACTGAAGAATCACTATTAAACAAATTGTAGTAAGCTTGCATTTTTAGTCATTTATCAATGTTAACATGTTGTCTAATGCTGTCAGTCAGGGGCGTGACTGGCCTGGCTATTGGGCTATAGCAACTTATGATGATAGATTTTAGCCCTCAAAATGGATACAATGGGACTTCCTATCTAGCCAGGTCACATTATCGTTAGCAATCAATCTAGCTTGCTTGCTAACATTACCAAAGCTATTGATTTGTAATTTAAAATGCACCTAAATTTGTGATGACATTGTTATCATGATTGATATTAATTAAATGCTTGGCAAGCAAATTATGACAACAGATGATGATGTTCAGGAATATTTACGAGATCCCATATTTATAACGTTAGCTAAAGAGAAGGTAACTGGTTATCTAGCTAATATTTAAAGCTATTTAAAGTTATTAGCTATTGTTAGTTATTAGTTGCTGTTTTGCAACAGCCATTAGCTATTAGCCTTGCTAGCTATGCTAGCTAGCTAGCATTTTAATAATGACAGACTGACTAAATCTGAGGAGAAAATGACAGATAACTGTCAGTACAAATGTTATGGTTAATCGAAATGCTTTGAACATAACGTTACACAAGTCAAACAAGTCATTTGTATCTTAAAGGCCTTGGTATACTTAAAACAAAATTGAATTTGGCGTGTTCAGTCAGGCAAGATGGTGGGTTTCCTACCAAAACGAAGCACTGCATTTGGATTCGCTTGCCGCAGTGTGTGCTGGCTAGGTGAACACCTCCCAATACACTGTCGCCTACTATTGGTCAACAATGTCAAGTGATTGGTTACGTTTTTTACGTATGTCATTTGAGTGTTTCAGGTTTACATCTTGGTATTGTCACGTCCAGCTGTCCACCTCCTCATCCATGCTCCTCATCTGTTATATGAAAAGAGAAAACTCTCCATCCTGTCTCCTTGTTTGATTTAGGGGCGAACATACCATCTCCTTTTCCTTTTTCTCTTTTTTTGTTGTAAAAGAAGGTAGACCAGGGCTACTTCTAAATCATCTTCTTCCTCCTGTATCATTTGCTGTTCCTTTACCACAGCCATTGCTGATGTTTGCTTTGTTTTGGATTTCACCATTGGTATTTATATTTCCGATTCCGTAGTCTAGCGACGAGCAAGCTCCCCCATCTGGCGTGGAGCATCATTAAACGAACAGACCTCAAGTCACAGCGAGTATGACATTTGCTCGCAACGCCTTATTCGATAGCAGTTTGACAGCCTGTGCGAACACGCCAAATTCGATTTTGTTTTGATCAAAGTCTGACCCCTTAGACAACAGGTGTTTGATTGCTGGTTGAGGCCATGCTCCCATTGTGTGATTGTTCCAGCACTGATTGGACCGTCCCTAACGACACTGCCCTCGACCTCGTCTGGCCACGCTCCTGTCTGGAGTTTATAAAGGGGCATTTTTTTTGGGAGGAAGAAAAAACTGCTTTTTCCTTTCTGTAATTTCGTGCCATTCAGCTGTGCCTTTTTTGAGAAACTTCTACAAAGATTTTACTTGCTTGTCCGCTTTTCCTGTTCATTTTTCTTTTCTTATGTACATTTTGATAGCTAGGGAAGTGTAGAGTAGGGGAAGCAGTCTGTGGAAGAATGCATCCATGTTGATTCACATGGGAGTGAGTTTAAAACCTATCCTCTCTGGTGCTAGGGCTTAGAAAGAGTGTTTTATTGATTTTTAGTATATCCCTCCAACGTCATGTGAGTATCTCCATTATCTGTTGTCTATTGTAAATAAATCCTGGATTTGTTTTAAAGACTTGGTCTCAAATAAACGCCATTGTCATTTTTTGTCACGCCCGATCTTGGTTCACCATCCGGCTATTGAAGTGCCGGCGGTTTTTATGGATTTGTAACAAAGTATACCGAAGCCTTAAGGGTAAACGATTGCTATGGCGGGAAATTCATTTTTACTTGGACCATGTGTCTGTCAGCCTACCTGTAGAGCATTGAAGCAATACTGACAGACAGAGAAACTGAAAAATAGAGAGTCGGGCTGGCTAGGCTGGAACAGCGTTACGTGTGTACACTCATGGTGTATCCCCATTGGCTGGAGAGGAGCAATGTAGTGTGGGGTGAACTCGCAAAACGTTCTTTAAATGTCTACTTTCGTTGCCTTATATCTCATTTAAAAATGTATACATATTAAATCTGAACCGGAAGGTGTATTCTGCCATCAAATTCACTTTTGGCGTTCCGCCCCAATGACAGCACTGGCTATACACAGTCGACTAAAGAGCAAGAGACAGACATTTAAACGAGTGCCCATAAACTAGCTACAGATGGTTTAATGCAGTTTGTGTTGAACATATTGATCAGTTCATAGATGTATTTGTTGAACATAAACAGACTTGTAGTTGACATATAACTTATCTATTTGTTGAAAGTCTATACGGTTCTGTCCAAATAAAGTGTTACCTAATTTTCTATTATTGATTGGTATTATTTGTATGCTTTGGCGATACAATATCTTGTGCTTGTCATGCAAATAAAGCTTCAAATAAAGTTTCAAATTTGAATTTGAGGGAGAGAGGCAAAAAGACAGAGAGAGAGAGAGAGCAAGGGCGAGATGCACACAGGGAGAGAGATTGTGGTACATGTAACATATCAAAAGTTTTTTAGTTTTTGTCCCCTTTATAAAAAGGTTTTTGTCCTCAATAGAAATTTGCCAAAGATCATAATTGTCAGCAGATCCCTGACTTTTTTCTTTTTTTTGCACTGTCAATCTGTTGCCATGGCACTGTTTTTGAAGTTTCATAAAACCTCTCAGGTTTGCACTCACCCCTGTTTATTTCAACCGGATAATTAACTCATCTTCATTTTTATTTTAATCAGATAATCATGTATTGGTGTACCATCTTTATATTTTAATCAGATAATCATGCATTGGTGTATCCATCTTTGTGAGTTTTGACCATAGTTTTCAGACCTCAGGCTCAGAACAAAATGTAATCATATTTAATATACTCAAGCATCCTTCAGTATGAGTTTTAACAAGGAATTAATCACTCAACTTACCAACTCCATATGTTGTATGTGTATGTGTGCTCATTGTGAATAAATACATTTTATACCAAAATCATACCAGAATATGGTCAAGGTCAAATGTAAAACATTACTCTGATATGAAAACTCTTTTGGCATTTGTTTGAATGCTTTAAACAAAAGCTGTGGAAAAACGTGGAAAACAAGGTTCATTCCCTCCCTGTGTCGTGGACAGACCTGCGCTCTCAATGCATCCAGTAAAATGGGATACCTTTCCAAAAAGTGCACTTTGTTCAGTGCTGTGTGACAATTTAACAACAAAAGTGCACTATAACAAATATTATTGATTAGTTGTTTGGTTAATCGATAGTTTAAAAAAAAACTTTGTTTCTGATTTTATCCCGCTTTTCTCCCAATTTGGTAGCCAATTATACCCGCTATTTTCATGTCAATCTCCCCTCGTACTATGAATTTGCTGCCATAGCCCTGTGACCAGCGGTGACGAAGGTGAAGCATCGTCTCTTCCAAGATGGCACTCGCCAAGCCGTCAACTGTAACTCCGGCACCCCAGAGCCACGCCTGTGCACAGTGAACATCCTGTCAGCTTCCCTCCCTGCTCCCTGAGGTGGACAACCAATTCCCGCCCCCGGTGGCACTCAAACCCCAGTCACCGTGGCCAGTGTTGGACAGTGAAACCACTACACCATGCGGGAGGCCCGGTTAATCAATAGTTTGATTGGTTGGTCTACAGCATGGTCATCTGCCGAGCTTCAGAGTGCAGAGTGTAAATTGGCACTAATATGTTTGTGAGGGTTTCAGATGCCTTGGAGCCTGGGGCTCAGAGTGACATAGTACCCACTCACTGGTGCTCAGAGTGTTGGAATGCCCACTCACCAAAGGCCTTCTTGGGCTCCACCAGGCGAAGTGTGAAGGGCGCTCCTCTTGGCAGCTCCTTCAGCATCTTGGCCACCTCGTAATGCCGGCAGCCCACGATACTGCATTCGTTGATAGCCTCAATGTGGTCGCCTACACATACCGTCTCCAGCCCATCAACGATGCTACCCTCTTTGATCCTCTGTTTGCACAGTGACATTGGGACAAGGGGTAGAATCAATCCCCGACTTTGCATAAAACACTAAAATGTAACAATGCATAAATGTAGCATACATCTTAAAAAGTATTTGAAGATGCACTCCGAAAGTGTTAAGTAGAATGTTCAGAGCATACCCCATGTCAAAGGTCAATTGTCTTGGTAACAGCTGAATATTCTATTAGTGCATTTCATTTGATCACTAATGCTCCCCACTATGAGAAAGTAAAGCTCTCAAAGAGAAACAGAATATGCCTCTGTTTGTGATGTGGATTGTATTTCACTTCATCACAAAAAATACATTGAAAATAAATGCACTTGATGTTACTCTGGTGTACAGAGATGTTACTCTGGTGTACAGTGATGTTACTCTGGTGAACAGTGATGTTACTCTGGTGTACAGAGATGTTACTTTGGTGTACAGTGATACTACACTACAGTAATGTAAGTAATAATTAAGTTTCAAAGAAAGCCCCCAGCCCTCACCTTGATGAAAGCAGATCCAGCTCCGTTGTCCGCGATGGTCAGGCCCAAGGCGTCTTCTGTTTTGGTGACCTCCACCTCCTTGGTGTTGCCCCTCACGTGGGCGAAGATGAAGTCCGCCAGCCCAATTTGACCCCCCAGCAGTCTGTGCATGTCCACCTTGTGGGAGTTGAGCGTACAGAACAGGATCTGCACAGGACGGAAGGGACACACACCATCTGGGTTAAATCCACCTCCATTTAACACTAGAACCTTGTCACAGTCAAAACCACTGTTTTCATTTTTAAAATGCTAATAACACCAAGTCATGTCGCCCCATACTTGACTTTTCCAGTTTTTTTAACAAACTGGCATTGTTATAATTTAAACAGTACTTTTAGGCCAAGAGGTGTAATAGTGTAATTTTGATCAGTCTTTGATAATGGCACATCAAAACTCATCTATTGCACTTGTGGAGGAATGTTTAGCGAAGTCAATAAATCCTCCTCAATTGTGTTATGTTGAACATAACTATTAGTCTGATGCACGAGGGGAGGAGAGAAGATAATGCATCATAACTGTCAACACGCGATGGTTTCGAAGATTTCTGTTTGTGCCGACTGTGAGTAGGAAATGGAGAAATTAAAGATGGAACTGCATATTTGCACAAAGGCACACTTTCCCAGCGTCACATGGACACATTTAACATGCCCTAATAAACAAATGACTGCTTTTATCTATGCTTAAATTGACTCACACTTAAACCTTTACTTTGACATTGTATTACACCCATTTCCTTATATTCATTATACACATCGCACTGAAACATGCAGAGCACATTGGAAATTACGCACAGGATAAGTATGGTGAAACATCATCTACCATCTCATATGCTTTTTTTCTGATTTCATAATGTTTTCTTATCTAGGCTACATTTTATAACACCACTATTGTTTTACATGTATTCCTTTAGGCTACGTTTCTTCCAAGCATAGGCATCTTTTGCTGTTGTCATTTCAACCCACAAATCGAACAGGTTTGACCTTTTTTATATATAAATATAAGTTGTTACGTGTGGTTTTTGTTTTATAGTTTTAGACAAAGCAATCCCCAAATAAAGTTGACCAAAAAGAACACTGTGCTGGTTTTATTCTTACAAAACATTTTATATGAAGCATAAATGGAACATGTTACAAGATGTAATTAAAACTCTAAAATATATAATTCTGCTCATGGAAATACAGTAAAAAACACAGAAATAAGTTCAGGTATCCTAATTAAAGACCTACCTAAACTGAACTAAATAGCTATTTTTGAAATGTTATACATGGAATGGATCTATTACTCATTTAAAATGTTGTTCAGCTGTTCTGCCACAGAAGTCGGAGGTGTCAGGACACCACGCTTCTGGTGTGGAGCACACATAGCAATGCGTTATGGGATATAAAATCAACATAAATAAGAGTCTTTTTCATTCTTTATTTCAAACATCAGAGTCAATACATGATAATCGTAAACCATAATTCATGGGCATATTCATTTTTATGTACATCTTTATGAAAATATTTGTATTTATTGTAACATACATGAGAATCTGGGTAAGAAAAAAAAGCAAGACCATTTGTCTAGAGAAAATTTGGAGCCAGCAGGAGGCCAGCTACCACGATGGCCCCCCTACAGGCCTGGCGGGAGATTAGACAGGTGAGATGGCATACAGAGCATATGGCTGATCCGCGGGTAACAATGCCAAATGTGCCAGGAAACTGGTACTATGTGCCACCTCTACGTGCCACCGTTATCAGCCACATCGCAAAGGGGGGCGTCGACCATGAGGCACACCTCTCTCCTGCACAGCCACTCGAAAGGAGGGAGTGTCAACCCACGGGACACACCCCTCACCTGCAGGACCAATCAGCGAGTGTCAACCACAGGACACATCCCTCAACTTTGAAGTTTTGGCTTAAAAGGTAACCCAAAATATACAAACTTTGCCACTAAATGGGGGGTTATCTAGCCAATAACACCATGCAAATCGATAGGTACTAGTACTAATTATTTATTTGAAATCAGACTACCACTTTCTCAGGGTCACCCCAGGTCATATTTACTTACACAAGGAAATCAGAAGAAGCTCAAATGGGCAGGAAACTCCCCAATCCGGCAATCCTGCCTTCTGTGCTACCTGCAAAAGCACTCTGAAAGTGAACTTTTCATTTTTCAAGTGAAGGTGTCACCTTAGCCAGCAGGATTATGCCTTGCACATGTACATTAAACACTACGCTCACATAATGTTTAGATAATGGTTGCACAGCATTTACATTCAAAAATACGAAAATCACCCATCTCCTCCTTACGCTATACCAACACCAACGTAGATGCTTTTTTGGAAAAGACCCGATACTATTCAAGCTAGTCCTCACAATTTCATACAAATCTGTTCACTAGCTTTGATAAAAAATACTAGTGAAAATCATGAAAACTCATAACACATATTTTTATGCTTTTCTACAGACCTTTACAGTGTTTCTTTTACAGCTTCTCATCAAATTAGAACATGTTGGACTTTAAAACTTTTACATATGCTTGGCTCATGTGCAAAACGCAAAATGTGTGGCAACCGCCGCTAAGACCCGCTGAAGATGCATAGCGACCGCATTCCCCCTCCGTAACATAACAGCCCATACATTTAATCAAATCATCATGGGCAATGGTGGTGTGGACCACAATGTACCACAAACTGTTGTTCACACACAATGTTCACACACACTTGTGTAGGATAACACACACACACACACACACACACACACACACACACACACACACACACACACACACGCACAACACCCCCTCATGCACACGCAGACACACATCAAAGCTATACAGTTATGTTGTAACCATTCCATTAGATTTCCAGGCAGCATTATTGCTCATTTCACAGGCGTGAAATGATCATGTCCACATTAACAATAAGGAATGCTATCTATGTGACATGTTGGGGAAAGGGCTCTCTTCTCATAGAGGAAAGGGCCTCCCTCTCATAGGGGAAAGAGGCTCTCTCTCTCTCATAGGGGAAAGGGGCTCTCTCTCTCATAGGGGAAAGTGTCTCTCTCTCTAATAGGGGAAAGGCTCTCTCTCTCATAGGGGAAAGGAGCTCTCTCTCATAGGGGGAGTGTCTCTCTCTCTCATAGGGGAAAGTGTCTCTCTCTCTAATAGGGGAAAGGCTCTCTCTCTCATAGGGGAAAGGGGCTCTCTCTCTCATAGGGGAAAGGCTCTCTCTCTCATAGGGGAAAGGGGCTCTCTCTCTCATAGGGGAAAGAGGCTCTCTCTCTCATAGGGGAAAGTGTCTCTCTCTCTCATAGGGGAAAGAGGCTTTCTCTCTCATAGAGGAAAGGGGCTCTCTCATAGGGGAAAGGGGCTCTCTCTCATAGGGGAAAGGGACTCTCTGTCTCGTAGGGGAAAGGACTCTCTCTCGTAGGGGAAAGAGGCTCTCTCTCTCAAAGGGGAAAGGGCTCTCTCTCTCATAGGGGAAAGGGGCTCTCTCTCTCATAGGGGAAAGTGTCTCTCTCTCTCATAGGGGAAAGGGGCCCTCTCTTTCGTATGGAAAGGGGCTCTCTCATAGGGGAAAGGGGCTGAGCGGGGCCTACCTCAGAAGCGGGGATGTGAAAGGCCTCAGCGATCCTGGCATATAGCTCCTTGATGTTGGTGAAGCCCTGGATCGAGCCGGTGGTGCTCCCGTGGGCCAGCTGGGCATGGAACAGCAGCTGGGGCCTGCCGGGGGGGAGCGGCGGTGCTGAAGGCTGGACCTCCTGGCCCTCGGGAGCCCGGGCTGGCCCGCTTGTGGACTCTCCGTTCTGCATCTGCTCCAAATCTCTCGTCTTAATGCAGTCAGCTGAGATACACAAAGAGTCTGGGTGCCAGGGTTCCTCTCTTAAATTAATGATGAGTGCAGCCAGGTAATGGGACACCAGAGAACCCGCAGGATACCAAAACCTTCTGGAAAAAGGGATCCTATTCATGACACCAGAGACAAGCAGACAAAGCGCACATTGTATAGTAGCTCCCAGGCACCTGGACCAGACTAGACTAGCACACAATGTTTGTCTGGGCAAAGAAATCCAGAAAAGTTCTAAACTGTCCATCGCATCAGTCTGTTGGTCCCGTATAAATCATTGTTTGCGGCGTAGCAGTAGGGTATGCTTGACTTACCTTTACCCCCCAATGCATTTATTTTCATATATATATATATATATATATATATGTTGCGGCGTGCTTTACACCACTCCAGCCGACGCTTGGCATTGTGCATGGTGATGTGAGGCTTGTGTGCAGCTGCTCGGCCAAGGAAACCCATTCCATGAAGCTCCGATGCACAGTTATTGTGCTGATGGTGCTTCCAGAGGCAGTTTGGTACTCTGTAGTGAGTGATGCAGCAGATGATAGGCGATTTTTACGCGCTATGCGATTCAGCACTCGTCGACCCCGCTCTGTGAGTTTGCGTGGTCTACCACTTTGTGGCCGAGCTGTTGTTGCTCCTAGGCGCTTCCACTTCTCAATAATAGCACTTACAGTTGACCGGGGCACATCTAGTAGGGCAGAAATTTCACAAACTGACTTGTGGCAAAGGTGGCATCCTATGACAGTGCCGCATTTAAAGTCACTGAGCTCTTTACGAACCATTCTGAATTCTAAATGTTTGTCTGTGGAGATTGCATGGCTATGTGCTGGATTTTATGCAGCTGTTGGCAATGGGTGTGGCTGAAACACCTGAACTCAATAATTAGTAGGGGTGTCCACTGACTTTTGCCCATATATATATATATATATTGTGGCATCACAGGGGGACGTGTGGTGGAGGAGTGCTGCATTCCCCTGCTGATCGGCGGCCACTTCACAAAATGGCCGCCGTTGTACACACTACAAGCCCCACAATGCAACACGACTCCAGGTGTAGGTGTTTGGGCCACCTAATCAAGGCCAGTATAGAAGGCCCACACGCAGGACAAAGGGGAGAGAGTGGGGAGCCGAGCACATGGCTGGAAGGAGCTGGAAGAAACAAACCAAGGAAAGTAACCTTTTGATTTGAGAACTGTTTACTAGAAGAGGATTGTTTGCAGGATGAACAGTGACATTTTAGGTTGAGACCTTTTTGAATGTTTTTGAGTTCTGGATGAACCCTTTTTCCTGTTGGAATATATAAATTGGATTTTGGATTATTGTTTGGAGGAAAAGTGCCCATTCATGCCCTGCGGAGAAATAAACCTGGGGCCTCATTTATAAAACGTACTTACGCACAAATTTGATCTTAGAACGTGCGTACGCTCAAATCCACGTCAAAGTTCAGATTTATAAAAACGGTCTTTGACGGGAAAAGTACTTACCTCCACGTCAGGTTTCAACCTGGCGTACGCACTTTTCCTTGTGGCAATGTTTGAGTACTGCAGGTATTCGCGGTCTCGTCTCTTCTCTGTCCTGACCCCTCGCTGGTGAAATTATCTTCCGCAATCGGTCAGGACCGATTGAGAGACTCAAAACCCACCTTTTCAGACTCCACTACCACTGAATTCTGTACATCTAGCTAATTGTCATCACCACTGCCTACTTGCTCAACACTATATACCCCTGCTTACTCCATTAAAAAATAATAATTGACTAACCTTTTCCTTCCCAGTGTTACAGGTATGGTACGCGGCTGCCTGCAATGGTTTATTGCTGTATTACTGCACTGATCTCTTGCGCGTACTATGATTGTTCCTACCATGTATTAATGTACATATTGTAAGTCGCTCTGGATAAGAGCATCTGCTAAATGCTTAAAATGTAAATGTAATGTAAAATGTATTCGGAAATCTAACAGCGCCAACATGTCTGCTGCCTATTATTATTATTATTAGTAGTAGTAGTAGTATTACCAGATTGAACACATTGCTTAGGCTATACGTAATGGTTTGCACAATACATTTATTAATAAATTAAAACAACATAAGCTAAGCTACTTGTGGAAAACAAAACAAAAACACACATTGGTTTTCCAAAACTACCCCAATTAGAACAATTGACACATCCTTGAAATGTATTTAATACATATGGTTCCACGCGTGTAAAACACTTCGGTCAATCTGTAGGCTATAAAATAGAATGGCTTCGCTTCTCGAAGATATCGCCAACCGCGCAATAAGAAGGGAACGAAGTTATTAGAGATTTTGACCTCAGTTTTAAATCAGTTTTAAAATTATTTACGTCCTTCAGGGACCTTTGCTGCCCCCGTTCACAGCCTGGGCTACAGACTGCCAGGCCACGTACTTGGTTGTACTGGTAAAGCCATTGTAAAGGCTCCCAAACAGCGTCCCTGCACACAGCTGCACCTCCGCCAACAAGACCTCGATTTCCGCCTCGCTAAAATTATTTTTCTTGCAGCTCGCCATTATCAAGTAGAAAATTTCTGTTTTGATTCGTGCTCCTTTATATGCTAATGATATTAATTAGGGCGTTTACAAGGCGGAGATCTAAAACCATTCAGCTACGCACAATTTCAAGATCATTTGCGATTTATAGATTTCACATCTGGGGACTGGCGTACGACACGTTTTTTGGGCGTGCGTTCAGTTTCTCTGAATCACACTTACGCACATTTCAGAAATGATCTTAGATCAAATATAGGATGGTTTCTACGCAACTTTTTATAAATGAGGCCCCTGGACTTTAAGTTTGAACCGTCTGTGTTTTGCCTGTTTTTTGTGTGTTGTTGCACTGCCCCACACCGACCTGCCCTGGTAAAACCTCTCATGATGTCACAATATATATTGTGTTAAAAAAGTATATAGTAAAACAGTATGTAAAAAGTATGTATGAAACAAACAGACAATCAGACAGTATAACACAGCTCATGCTTCAGGACAAACTGTGTAATTCTTGGTTCTTGAAGTCAGTGATGCCCAACTGTTAAACACGGTGGTGGATATGTTATGGTATGGGCAGCCATCTCATGGGAGTCATTGGGTCCGAATATTACTCTGCATGGTAGGCTTACGGCCAAGGAATATAAAGACATTTTAGGTGACTATTTTAGGGCTATGTCGCAAACATAGTTTCCTCATACACACTGCTAAATGGATTCAAGAGTAGTTTAATGAACACCAGGATGAAGTCAAACACCTTCCATGGCCTCCCCAATCACCAGATCTAAACATCATTGAACCTTTATGGGAAGCTCTCTTAGAGTGGCCATTGGGTTCTTGGTCACCTCTCTGACTAAGGCCCTTCTTGCCTGGTTACTGAGTTTGGCTGGACGGCCAGCTCTAAAAAGAGTTGTGGTGGTTCCAAACTTCTTCCATTTCACAATGATGGAGCTCACTGTGCTCTTGGGGCCATTTGATGCTTTAGCAATGATTTTACACCCTTCCCCAGATCTATGCCTCAACACAATTCTATCTCGGAGGTCTATGGAGAGTTCCTATGATTTCATGACTTGGTTTTTGCTCTGACATGCACTGTGAACTGTGGGACCTTATATAGACAGGTGTGTGCCTATCTAAAGCATGTACAATCAATTGAATTTGCCACAGATGAACGACAATCAAGTTCGAGAAACATCTCAAGGATGATCAAAGGGAACAGGATGCATCTGATGCATTTAATACATTTTAATATAAGGCTGTAACCTAACAAAATGCGGAAAAAGTGAAGGGGTCTTAATACTTTCAGAATGCACTGTATGTCTTGTCGATCCATCCACACGGCGTTGATATTTTAGTTTTTATGTCTGTTTCCCTGTGAGCCATGACCGTAAAAATGGCAAATATAATGAGTGTCAATGGTCAAATGACTCGCAAAGACAAACTACACACCAAAATAACCATAAGACCATATCTTTTCTGGCCACACATTGCATAAGAACATAAGAACATACATAATGATGAAAACAGGCCGTTCGGCCCATCTAGACTCATCATATCCTAACCTAAAGAGTATCTAGTACTGCATCTAGCCTGGACTTCAGTAGCCCAAGTGCTTCTGCCTCTACTACTCGATCTGGCAAGCTGTTCCAGGCATTGACAACTCTCTTTGTATAGAAAAACTTCCTAATATCTGTGCGGAATTTGCCTTTAACTAATTTCCACCTGTGGCCTATTGTTCTGCTGACCCCACTTATCTTAAATAATATTTGGTATTCCCCTTTGTTAATCCCTTTTAGGAATTTAAAAACCTCAATCAAATTCCCCCAAGTCTCCATTTGCTAAGCTTAAATAGATTGAGTGCCTTAAGTCTATCATCATAACTTTTCCCTTTCATACCAGATATCAGTTTAGTTGCCCTTCTTTGAACTTTTTCAAGAGCTTCTATATCTTTCTTGTAGTGCGGTGCTCAGAACTGCACACAGAATTCTAAGTGAGGTCTGACAAAGGCATTACATTAATATAATGTCCTTTGATTTATACTCAATACTTTTTGCTATGTATCCCAGCATCCTGTTGGCTTTTTTCACTGCTGTAGCACACTGCTTATCTTTTAAGAAAGATAATCGGTAAGTCAATACCTGAAATGTACTCTTACTGTATATTGAAATTACAGTAAGTGTAATATTGATGATATTGCTGACTGTGTTACAGTATATTTCATAACTACTAAAGTGAATTATCCTTGTTGTAATTATTATCTGTACTGTACTTCAGAACTGAAAGAAAACCACCAAGTGGAGGATGTGGCCGTCTTCTGTCGGCCCAGCAGGAGAGGGCGCTAGTGGACATGGCGGTTCCAAGAAATGACATAAGGATCAAGGAGGATAACGAAATCTTCCAAGGCATAACATCAATCAGCCTAACAACAATTGGGTGAATTTTGAGAAGGCATCAAGTTACAATGAAACAGATTTACTTGGTGCCTTTCCAAAGAAATGAGGATAAAGTGAAGGCTTTGAGGATGGAATATGTTCAGGTATGTGTATAACAATGCTGCAATACTACAGTACCGAATACTTTAGCGACCCATCCTTTGTAAATGTGTGGACTGGTTGGCGTTATGCCCTATGTTCCTACATATCACATTAGGATTATGTTTGTGGGCCTGCCCATTGGTCTCAGGGCCGGATCTAGGCAAACTAGGCATGTGCCTAGGGCCCAATTTCCCCAGGGAGCTCATTCAGCACAAATATATATAGGTAATAGGTACATGCCTAGTTTGCAAAAACTGCTATACATAAAACAGTGCTAACACAACTACAGTGATGTATAGGGCCCAAAATACAGTAATACTGTGCCTAGGGCCCACCATAAGGGTAATCCATCCCTGATTGGTCAGCCCCTGGGCAACCAACATGTTAGATGGAAAAGCACCTGGCCCTAATCATTGGTAATGTAGCCTAATCAAGTTTATTTATATTTCAGAGAATGATGGAGATTGATGCTGGAGCAGAGCAACATGAAATCCTGTATGTGGATGAAGCGGGATTCAATCTCTGCAAGCGCCGGCATCGGGGCTGGAACATAATTGGGCAGAGGGCTACTGTTGGTGTTCCTGGACAGCATGGAGCCAATATCACAATGTGTGCTGCCATTTCCAGCAATGGAGTTGAGGCTCGTGACCCTCTGCTGGGGGCATACAACTAATTAATTTTCTGGATGGGCTGTACAACCGCCTCGTACAGCCAAACACTCATATGGTGTTCATCATTGTCTGGGACAACGTGAACTTCCATCATGCATTGGCTGTGCGAGACTGGTTTACAACCCATCCAGAGTTCAGATCGCTCTTCCTTCCACCTTACTCCCCCTTTTAAACCCCATAGAGGAGTTTTTTCCTGGAGGTGGAAGGTGTATGCAGTCGGCGTCCGTATGAGCAGGCAACGCTCCTTCAGGCCATGGATGAGGCGTGCGATGACATCACAGCCCAGCATTGCCAGGGGTGGATAAGGCACTCAAAAATATTTTACCAATCCTGCCTTGCAAATGAAGATATTAGATGTGACGTAGATTAAATTCTGTGGCCAAATGCAGCAGAGGGGCAAAATGCTGCTTAGTTAAGCACTGAAATGCATTTACGTATGTTGTTTTTTTACAGTACTGTAAAGTTTTTTGTTACTGTAACTGTTTTTGCTTTTACTGTTGTTTTTGTTTTTACTGTAAAATACAGTTCAGTTTTAATTACAGTAATATATGATTTATTTAAATGGAATGAGAATGACGTTTAAAAATGACAATCAGACCATCTGCCCACATTACAAATGGCAAAAAATAATTCAAACCATAACATTTAGCATAATCTACATCCAGCTCAATAACAACATTACAGTAATATTTCAACAAGATAAATACATTTTTTAAATCATTTTTGGCACCTCTTTTATACTTTTTCTGATTATTTACATCTGTACATGCAAAAGCACATACAGTGGGGAAAATAAGTATTTCACCCCCTGCTGATTTTGTGAGTTTGCCCCCTTACAAAGAAAGGAACGGTCTATAATTTTCATGGTAGGTTCATCTTAACAGTGAGAGACAGAAAATCCCAGAAAATCACATTATATGAATTTTAAACATTTATTTGTGTTTTATTGAGGAAAATAAGTATTTCACCCCCTAGCAAAACATGACTCAGTACTTGGTGGAGAAACCCTTGTTAGCAAGCACAGCGGTCAGACGTTTCTTGTAGTTGGTCACCAAGTTTGCGCAGATCCCAGGAGGGATTTTGGCCCACTCCTCTTTGCAGATCCTCTCCAAATCCTTAGAAATCCATTTTCAGTGTCCTGGCTGAGGGAAGGAGGTTCTCACCCAAGATTTCCCGGTACATGGCCCCATTCATCCTCCCCTCGATCCGGTGAAGTCGTCCTGTGCCCTTAGCAGAGAAACAGCCCCAAAGCATTATGTTTCCACCGCCATGCTTGACGGTGGGGATGGTGTTCTTGGGGTCCAAGGCAGCTTTTTTTTTCTTCCTCCAAACACGGCGAGTCGAGTTGATGCCAAAGAGCTCGATTTTAGTCTCATCTGACCACAGCACTTTCTCCCAAGCCTCCTCTGAATCATCCAGGTGCTCATTAGCAAACTTCAGACGGGCCTGTACATGTGCTTTCTTGAGCAGGGGGACCTTGCGGGCACTACAGGATTTCAATCCATTACGGCGTAGTGTGTTACCAATGGTCATCTTGGTGACTGTGGTCCCAGCTGCCTTGAGATCATCAACAAGCTCCAGCCGTGTAGTTCTGGGTTGTTCCCTCACCTTTCTCATGATCAGGTTCACTCCACGAGGTGAGATCTTGCGTGGAGCCCCAGACCGAGGGAGATTGATGGTCAATTGGTGTTTCTTCCATTTTCTAATTATCGCACCAACAGTTGACTCCTTCTCACCAAGCTGCTTGCCAATGGTCTTGTAGCCCATTCCAGTCTTGTGCAGGTCTACAATTTTGTCCATGATGTCCTTAGACAATTCTTTGGTCTTGCCCATTGTGGAGAGGTTGGAATCTGATTCATTGATTGATTCTGTGGACAGTTGTCTTTTATACAGGTAACAAGTACTTAATTAGGACTACTAATTAAGTAAGAGGACTAATCTGTGTGCCTCCTGGTCACATAACCGGTCTGTGGGAGCCAGAATTCTTGCTGTTTTGCTAGGGGGTGAAATACTTATTTTCCTCAATAAAACACAAATAAATGTTTAAAATTCATATAATGTGATTTTCTGGGATTTTTAATATATTCTTTATTAATATAAAATATTCTGTCTCTCACTGTTAAGATGAACCTACCATGAAATTTATAGACCGACCGTTCCATTCCTTTCTTTGTAAGGGGGCAAACTCACAAAATCAGCAGGGGGTGAAATACTTATTTTCCCCACTGTATACAGTAATCTAATCTAATATTTTGTTTGTCTTCCATAAAAACACAAGCTATATATATAGCTATATACAGACGGGTGACAAATATTTTTTATATATATATATATATATATATATATACTGCAGTCTATCACAGGGGATGCTTGCTGTACATCATTTCCAGTACTTACGAGGAAATGACCCTTGCATAGTCTGTTTTGATTACAATTATTTTGTGTTTGACAGCATTATTTGATAATGACTGTTGTATTTGAAAATACACCAATAATTAAACTTCAACGATGAGCATATCCAATGTTCTGACGCTATGATAAACTTTTGCATGATATACAATCTAATTTGGTTCAATTATTTTTATTTTGCATGCAATATTTGATTTTGAGCCCAAAATGAGCAGTATGGCATTCTGTATTAAGAGTTTTGCACATTGAAACTCTGTTGTGCAAAATGAGTCAAATCAATCGTAAAAAACTGTAATAGAGGGGTAATTGAAGCTCATTATTATCGTCTCTCCTTCAGCACAGGTTTGTTTTATGTTACCAAAGAGCATACTATTTATGTTACTGTCTGAAGCTGGAGGTCTATAGCATACTCCTATATTAAGGCCCTTCTCATGATCTCCAAGTAATCTAATCCAGATGTTCTCACAAGAAACGAATGAGTTAATCCCTGGAATTTCCTGCACATTAAGATTGTCTTTCACATAAAGGGCCACTCCCCTCCTCTTTTATTAGTTATATCCTTCCTAAAATGTTTGTACCCCTCAACATTATATTCATCCCCATCCACTGTGCCAAGCCATGTTTCAGTAATCCCAACAATGTCATAACCCCCATTCAACATGACAGCCTCCAGTTTCAAAAATGTATTTATTTATTTATATTCTATGCATTTAAACTTCAGAGCCTTACTCACACTTATGTTGTCCTTCCCCTCCACACATAACTGTGCCAAACCACCTCTATTCACATTATGATCTGAAAACCCTTTATTAATTATATCCTCAGATTTATCATACTCTGCCCTGGTATCTTCCATCTGGGCAGTCTGCACCTCCCTATCCATAATACTACCACTACCCATTTCCCTCCCTGCCCCCCTATTCCCTAGTTTAAATATTCCTCTGCTACCCTAAGCATATGTTGGCCCAATGCAGCTGTACCCCTCCGGTTCAAGTGTAGCCCGTCCCACTTGTACAGGTCACCCCTGTTCCAAAAGGAGTCCCATTGCCCCATAAACCTGTACCCCTCTTTCCTGCACCAGGTTTTTAACATTAGGATAATTAAATAAAGATGAATATTCACTTGGTAGTATTATTTTTAGCAATGCTAGTGAAGAAGCAAGTGTTGTTGGCAACAAGTACTGCAAGTCACAAACTTTTTGATAGTGAGAGAAAATGAGCTAAACAACATATTTTTCACCTACAGTTCAGCACCAAACCTACTAACTACTATTATGTCTAGCTGGCTATTTAACTAGCTAAGTTTATGTAATGAACTGTGAATCGAATAAAAACAGCAATCATAACGAGCTAACGTTAGCTAGCAACATGTCTTCTGATGATTAGTGTGTTTTTATGATTAGATAAAGTGGCTAACGTCACTATTATAGTGAACCATTAACATTAACTTTGTATCATTCTGTTTTTAATAACTAGGTAGCTAGCTAAGTTGCCTCCTGCACTTATAGTCAAGGGCACCCAGGGGCTGTTTCTGAAAATGTATCAGTAATAGGCCTTACTGTTGTACATGCATTTCTCATTGAAACCTGAAATTAATTAGAGGTTCTCTGAAAGTATTTAGCACCAGGGGCAGTGTTAATTTAGACCAGTGGCCTCATTTATAAAAAGTTGCGTAGAAACCATCCTATATTTGATCTAAGATCATTTCTGAAATGTGCGTAAGTGTGATTCAGAGAAACTGAACGTACGCACAAAAAAACGTGCGTACGCCAGTCCCCCAGATGTGAAATCTATAAATCGCAAATGATCTTGAAATTGTGCGCAGGTGAATGGTTTTAGATCTCCGCCTTGTAAATGCCCCCTAATTAATATCATTAGCATATAAAGGAGCCCGAAACAAATCCTCTACATTATCAATAATGGCGAGCTGCAAGAAAGATAATTTTAGCGAGGCCGAAATCGAGGTCCTGTTGGCGGAGGCGCAGATGCGTGCAGGGACGCTGTTTGGGAGCCTTTCCAGTGGCTTTACCAGTAAAACCAAGTACGTGGCCTGGCAGTCTGTAGCCCAGGCTGCGAACGGGGGCAGCAAAGGTCCCTGAAGGACGTAAATAAATGGTTTGATTTAAAACTGAGGTCAAAATCTCTAATAACTTGTTCCCTTCTTATTGCACGGTTGGCGATATCATCGAGAAGCGAAGCCATTCTTCCTCTTACAAACCACTGCATTATTGGATATTTTATAGCCTACAGATTGACCGAAATGTTTTACACGCGTGGAACCATAATATGTATTAAATACATTTCAAGGATGTGTCAATTATGCTAATAGGGGTAGTTTTGGAAAACCAATGTGCGTTTTTGTTTTGTTTTCCACAAGTAGCCTAGCTTATGTTGTTTTAATTTATTAATACATTTATTGTGCAAACCATTACGTAGCCTATAGCCTAAGCAATGTGTTCAATCTGGTAATACTACTACTACTACTACTACTACTAATAATAATAATAATAATAATAATAATAATGAGGAAACAATTAGGCAGCAGACGACATGTTGGCGCTGTTAGATTTCCAAATACATTTTACATTACATTTACATTTTAAGCATTTAGCAGACGCTCTTATCCAGAGCGACTTACAATATGTACATTAATACATGGTAGGAACAATCATAGTACAAGCAAGAGATCAGTGCAGTAATACAGCAATAAACCATTGCAGGCAGCTGCGTACCATACCTGTAACACTGGGAAGGAAAAGGTTAGTCAATTATTATTTTTTAATGGAGTAAGCAGGGGTATATAGTGTTGAGCAAGTAGGCAGTGGTGATGACAATTAGCTAGATGTACAGAATTCAGTGGTAGTGGAGTCTGAAAAGGTGGGTTTTGAGTCTCTTGCGGAAGATCGCAAGTGATTCCGCGGTCCTGACCGATTGCGGAAGATAGTTCCACCAGCAAGGGGTCAGGACAGAGAAGAGACGAGACCGTGAATACCTGCAGTACTCCAACATTGCCACAAGGAAACGTATGTACGCCAAGTTGAAACCTGACGTGGAGCTGAGTACTTTTCCACGTCAAAGACCGTTTTTATAAATCTGAACTTTGGCGTGGATTTGAGCGTACGCACGTTCTAAGATCAAATCTGTGCGTAAGTACGTTTTATAAATGAGGCCCCAGGAGTAGGGAACCCTGGTCCTGGAGGGCCACAGGGTCTGCTGCTTTTCGCTCTAGTTTTTAAACTAAGATTCGGGAGAAAAATGATCAGACAACCTAAACTAATCTCCCAACAGGACCCTTCCTCTGCCCCAGATTTTCCTGCTCATCGGCGCCGGCCGGGTTCAATGTCTGGAGGCTGCGCTCCTTCCCGCCCTACCCAGAATCTCTCTGGCTGCCCTCCCACCTCCCGTCCCTCCAATCCCTCCTCCGAGTCCCGGTCTTTGGCCCGCCGACTGCATTGCAGTGTATCTGATGCATGTAGTCAAGTTTCCATTCGCTGGTCGAGTGAATTTCCTGCGAACAACTTACTGGTCAAAAACAATAATGTATCCCGTCGCGCCAGAGTCGGCTCTGATCGGGAGTGCCATCGGGGCGGCAATTGGTTGTCTGCCCCAGGGAGGGGGAAGGGAAGCCGACACACAGTTTGCTGTGCACAGGAGTGGTTCTGGGGTACCGGAATTACAGTCGACGGCACGACGAGTGTTGTCTCGGAGGAGGCAACGCTTCACCATTGTCACTGCCAGTCACAGGACTACGGCAGCGAACTATGAGGTAAGGGGGATTGAACTAAAGCACAGCGGGTAATTGGCTACCAAATTGGGAGAAAAACGGGGTAAAATCAGAAAAAATATATTTTAAAAAATTAAATAATAATGTATGTGATATTGTGTAGGAGCGTTTCCGTTTAACTGCCTTTTGGCAAACAAAAACCTTGGAAAGGCTGTTCTTCCATAATAGTAGTGGAATCAGCCGTCTAAACATTTGCCACATGACTTCAAACTCATGTGCAACATCAATGCGCAATTCAGTAGAGAATGTTTCCACCACCATTGGTTGCCCAGCATATTTGATCTACAACAGAATTATCACACCATGGCGAACGTAGAAAATGTATGTCGATATTGGGCAACATTTACTGATGTTTGTTATTGCGACTGTTGACAATTTTTTTTTCATGTGACTCTGAAAGTGATTCCGTGGTCGTTTGTCTCAAAGTGCCTTCCCTGGGAAATGTTTGTGTACCCCGCATTCTCGACTGTCATGTAGTCTGTGGTTTACTTCAACGTTTAATCGGCACAGTGTTTACATATTTAATTGCTGCCCTTGCCCGTTTCAGACCCAATTCGCTGGTGACGCCTCTCGCTGATGACGCCACTCTTTGCTATCACCATCACGATGCCACCTTGATGTACAGTGGCTTTGGAAAGTATTCAGGGCCCTTCACCTTTTCCACATAGATTTTTTTGCCATCAATCTACACACAATACCCCATAATGACAAAGTGAAAACTAAAAGGAGAAAAAGGGGTGAATACATATGGAATCAATTATTTTCAGTTTTTTATTTGCAATTAAGAAAAAGCTCATTTGAAAAATAGTTCTTTTTTAAATTGACATTATAGAGTGTTTTGTGTTGATCAGTGGCAGGAAATCTCAATTACAGTTTTTTACGTTTGCTTTGACTCATTTTGCGCAACAGAGTTTCAATGTGCAAAACTCTTAATACAGAATGCCATACTGCTCATTTTGGGCTCAAAATCAAATATTGCCTGCAAAATAAATATAATTGAACCAAATTAGATTGAATATCATGCAAAAGTTTATCATAGCATCAGAGCATTGGATATGCTCATCGTTGAAGTTTAATTATTGGTCTATTTTCAAATACAACGGTCATTATCAAACAATGCTGTCAAACACAAAATAATTGTAATCAAAAAAGACTATACAAGGGTCAAGTACTGGAAATGATGTACAGCAAGCATCGCCTGTGATAGACTGCAGTATATATATGTATATATATATATACAGTGGGTTCGGAAAGTATTCAGACCCCCTTAAATTTTTCACTCTTTGTCATATTGCAGCCATTTGCTAAAATCAATTAATTTCATTTTTTTCCTCGTTCATGCACACACAGCACCCAATATTGTCAGAAAAACACAGACTTGTAGAAATTTTTGCAGATTTATTACAAAATAAACACTGAAATATCACATGGCCATAAGTATTCAGACCCTTTGCTGTGACACTTGTATATTTAACTCAGGTGCTGTCCAATTCTTCTGATCATCCTTGAGATGGGCCTACACCTTCATTGGAGTCCAGCTGTGCTTAATTATATTGATTGGACTTGATTGGGAAAAGCACACACCTGTCAATATAAGACCTTACAGCTCACAGTGTAAAGTCAGAGCAAATGAGAATCATGAGGTCGAAGGAACTGCCTGAAGAGCTGAGAGACAGAATTGTGGCAAGGCACAGATCTGGCCAAGGCTACAAAAAAAATTTCTGTTGCACTTAAGGTTCCTAAGAGCACAGTGGCCTCCATAATCCTTAAATGGAAGAAGTTTGGGACGACCAGGACTCTTCCTCGAACTGGCCGTCCGGCCAAACCAGTGACGTGCGGTGAGGTCAATGGTTGGGGAGGCACTGGATATCAGAGTAGGGCGACCAGATTTTCAAAACCTCAAACCTGAACACTTTGTAGGCTATATGAACGCGCCGCCGCACGTGCACGCGCACCGAAAAATGCAGATCTACAGTGCTATTATACAATGTTTTAATACAGATAACATAAACATTCTGATTTTCACACCAAATAGCCCGCCCCAATTATTAAAAAAAGACGTTATATCTGACGGCGAGGACCGGAGGGGCATTCCTACCGACCCCTGGCCTCGGCTATGTAAGCGCTGAATAACGGGAAAATTTGAACGATTTTAGATGCAATTCACTTTCGTTTTAGTTAGTTTTGTGTCGTTCATTGTAGATTTTATTTAGTTTTTATTTTCATTTCAGTTAGGCTATTTCCACTGCTATTATTTTGTTATAATCCTGACACATGCACAAGTTAAAGTGAAAATATTGCTTAGTTTACCTTTACTTGTAAATGAAGTCCATTCGCCTTTCTTTCTTGACAAAAATCTCCGTGACTTTGTTGTAAAAGTCCTCCTTTTCTTCTTTGAGTTTTAAAAGTCTCTCTGTCTCAATTGAGATTATTGCCAGGGAAGAAAGTCATCCTTGGTCAGTAATTATGACTTCTTGCTTTGATTGAAAGTCCAGTTTTGAAAAAATTCTCAGTTTAGAAATCAAATCCTCCATTTTCAGAGCGAAAAATCTGTGCATTTGTTTGGTTGTTGTTCTTTTAACTTTTGCAAAAGTAAACCGAGTCGTAAACTTCAGGCTCACTATCGCCCCCGCCTGTGAGGCAGAGGTACTGGCTGCCTCTAGGCAAGCCTTTTCCTTGTGGATTTATGTCAGATCAATAAGACTTAAATATTACACACATACGTAAAATACATTACCGAACACTATGGAAATTAAGACGTATAATAAAAGTGTCTTCAAACATGATATTGGAAACATACAGAGAAATGGCAACAAGCACGCGCCAATTGCACGCGCTCAATTTAGTTTGTGAGGGATTGCGCAATCTGGGGAGAGGCTCGGCTCGTCACTGCCTCACCTCTCGTCTCTCTGTTGTATTTGAACAGGAAATACAGAATTTCAGCGATTTTGACTATAAAAACGATCAAAACTTATAGGAACCACACCGAAATTGCATTGAAAGCACAGACGAGTGGACAAACATTAATACTTATTTTATTTTATTATTTCTTTTTTTACTTCTCATGAAGACAGGTGAGGCTCTGCCTCACCTGCCTCCCCTGACCGCACGTCCCTGGGCCAAACTGAGCATCCGGGGGAGAAGAGCCTTGGTGAGAGAGGTAAAGAAGAACCCAAAGATCACTCTGGCTGAGCTCCAGAGATGCAGCGGGAGATGGGACAAAGTTCTAGAAAGACAACCATCACTGCAGCCCTCCACCAGTCGGGGCTTTATGGCAGAGTGGCCCGACGGAAGCCTCTCCTCAGTGCAAAACACATGAAAGCCCGCCTCGAGTTTGCCAAAAACACCTGAAGGACTCCCAGACTCTGAGAAATAAAATTCTCTGGTCTGATGAGACCAAAATCGAACTTTTTGGTCTTAATTCTAAGCGGTATGTGTGGAGAACACCTGGCACTGCTCATCACCTGCCTAATACCATCCCTACAGTGAAGCATGGTGGTGGCAGCATCATGCTGTGGGGGTGTTTTTCAGCTGCAGGGACAGGACGACTGGTTGCAATTGAAGGAAAGATGAATGCAGCCAAGTACATTGATATCCTGGACAAAACCTTTTCCAGAGTGTTCAGGACCTCAGAATGGGCCGAAGGTTTACCTTCCAACAAGACAATGATCCCAAGCACACAGCTAAAATAACGAAGGAGTGGTTTCAGAACAACTCTGTGAATGTTCTTGAATGGCCGAGCCAGAGTCCTGACTTAAATCCAATTGAGCATCTCTGGAGAGACCTGAAGATGGCTGTCCACCAACGTTCACCATCCAACCTGACAGAACTGGAGAGGATCTGCAAGGAGGAATGGCAAAAGATCCCCAAATCCAGGTGTGAAAACTTGTTGGATCATTCCCAAGAAGACTCATGGCTGTATTGGCTCAAAAGGTGCTTCTACTCAATACTGAGCAAAGGGTCTGAATACTTATGGCCATGTGATATTTCAGTGTTTATTTTGTAATAAATCTGCAAAAATTTCTACAAGTCTGTGTTTTTCTGACAATATTGGGTGCTGTGTGTGCATGAACGAGGAAAAAAATGAAATTAATTGATTTTAGCAAATGGCTGCAATATGACAAAGAGTGAAACATTTAAGGGGGTCTGAATACTTTCCGAACCCACTGTATATATATATATATATATATAAATATAAATATATTTGTCACCTGTCTGTGTATAGCTATATATACAGCTTGTGTTTTTATGGATGACAAACAAAATATTAGATTACTGTATATGTGCTTTTGCATGTACAGATGTAAATAATCAGAAAAAGTATAAAAGGTGCCTAAAATGATTTTAAAAATGTATTGATCTTGTTGAAATATTACTGTAATGTTGTTATTGAGCTGGATGTAGATTATGCGAAATGTTATGGTTTGAAAGATTTTTTTGTCATTTGTAATGTGGGCAGATGGTCCGGTTGTTATTTTTAAACGTCATTCTCATTCCATTGAAAGAAATCATACAGTACTGTAATGAAAACTGAACTGTATTTTGCAGTAAAAAGAAAAACAACATGTCACACGCCACGTGACAAACCCCGGACGGGAACAGAACAGCCAGGAGACATGGAGTGGAGTTTGTCGGTCTACGGACCGGATTTTATTTATTCGTTTTTCTGTCTCTCCCCCCAGACACAAAACTCCACAAACATTAAACATCCAAGATTCAACATCAAACATCAAATGTCAAACATCAAACATCAAACATCAAACATTCCACATCAAACGTGCACGCGCACTCACACACACATCATGACAAGACTGACTGACGCCACACCTGCTCTTAAATAGGCTTAATTTCTACCTGGCTCAGGTGGGACTCGTGAGGCAATCACCCAATCACAATCACTCAACTCGCATTCTCACCCAATCAGCCAACTGACTTTCCTATCAATTGACTGATTGACACCAATTAAATAATTAAATAATAATTACAGTTTTTTTCAGTTGCTAACAAGCATCGGTCAATACTGAAGACACTTTTTCAAAACTCTTCATACAGTCTGCATTACCAACATGCATCTTAGCCAAACAATTAATCTCACTCCCAAAACTCACTCAAACCACCAAAACACTTCATACATGTCTCAAAATAAGGCAACAATTCTCACTCAGAAAGCATACATTGTCACTCATAACACACTGACCTAAAAAACACTAACAACAGGGAGCATTACATAAATTATGAACTTTTATCTTTGAAGTTTGAAAGATTTTTCACATAAATCAGTATTTCATTATAGAATAAGAATAACACCTTTTCACTTTATTGACTGTACTAAAGTATATGTAACAACAATGAATAAGAATAACACCTTTTCACTTTATTGACTGTACTAAAGTATATGTAACAACAATGAATCAGAAATGCTGACATTTGCTTCAATATCGTTTATTTTTTCTATATCTCTGCATCTAGTAATTTACTTGTGAAAAATAAAAAGTTGAAACAAAAAATAGCAATTTCCTGAAATTCCAGGGCTGCAATAATAATCACAATAAAACAACATGTTTTGTATAATCACTCATACTGTACAGTACTGTGAGGGTTCTAGTTCTCCTCTCTCCTGCATTTGGCCACAAGTTCTCATCAACATCACATCTTATGTCTTTCTCGATGCATCTTGGAAAGTATCTTTTGGAATGTCTAATCCAACCCTGGCAGTCTTTAGGATAAATGTATCCACACCCCACATTCATGGCATCCAGTAAGGACATCTGGTCATGTGGACGGTGGTCATACACCTTCCAGCTCCACGCAGAGAAAAACTCTTCTATGGGGTTTAGAAAGGGGGAGTATGGAGGGAGGAATAGTACTAACATCCTGGGATGTGCAGCAAACCAGTCTGTGACTGCAGCAGAGTGGTGGAATGCCACATTATCCCACACAACAATGAAGGTAGGGGAGTTTCCTGCCCCTCTCTCCTCCGCTGGCACAAGTAGATTATGCAGGTCATCCAGAAAAGAAATGAGCCTCTCTGTATTGTAGGGGCCAATGAGTGGTTTGTGTAACAGCAAACCATCATTGGACAGTGCTGCACACATTGTGATGTTAGCTCCTCTCTGGCCTGGGACATCCACGGTTGCTCTCTGTCCAATCACATTTCTTCTCCTGCGGCGTCTTTTTGCCAGGTTGAATCCAGCTTGCACAAAGATGAATGTATGTGCAGTTTGCCTGGCTTCCATCTCCATTACTCTCTGAAATACAGTAAATCCACAGTTTTACAGTACTTTACATTATGCATAGCTGTGTATGTACCCTGTTTGGTTATTGAACAGACATCTTACCTGGAAATATTGATACCAGAGTTCTTTCACACGTTCACCATTCCTCTCAAAGGGTACAGTGTACAACTGCTTCATCCTTATTTGATGTTTGTCTAGGACTCTGGCAATTGTCGTTGTGCTGACCGTATTCACATTCCCAAAAGTGATATTGTCTGCCAGCACTCTGTCCCGAATTTCCCGCAGTTTCATTGCATTGTTGGCACGTACCATATCAACAATGGCAATTTCTTGCGCATCTGAAAATATTCTGCCTCTCCCTCCTGTGTGAGGCAACCTTTGGATCCTACTGTAAAACACAAAAAAGACTAAAAACAGGACACCTGGGTAGGCTTTCAGCTGTGTTTGGAATGATTATTATTTCATTATATTGTAAATATTCTGCTAAGATTTTCTATATATTTCAATATGGTTACTGCAGAAATGCACAAAATCATTCTGTTTTGAATGTGTTTTTAACAGTTTTGAAAACAGTGTGTTAGCATTTGAAAAATGTGCTGCAAATATATAGTGTTTTGCAGGTGGTGCAGTATGAATGAGAAAAGAGTTCATGGATTTTGGAAAATGTGGTCATTGAACATAGGATGTAGTGTCTTAAGGCAAGAATTCTGCAAGTCAGTTTGGCACTTTGCATTTTGAGTTTTGTACATTAAAATTCTGCTCTGAAAAATGAGTCAAAGCAATCGTAAAAACTGTAAGACCCATATACAGTATAAACTCACACATGCTGCTTCAGAGTGACAGGATGGGAGCTCACCTTCTGTCACACTAACATTCATAAATTAAGCCTTCAGGTTTGTTATAATTGGCAAGAATCAGTCATTTTTTTGCCAACTTTAAATGACAGATTACATCATCAGTGCATACTGAAATAGTAATGAAATTGTTCTCTGTGTGTTCACTGTGTGTTCTCTGTGTGTTCATTGTGTGTTCTCTGTGTGTTTTCTGTGTTTTTTGTGTGTTCACTGTGTTTTCACTCTGTGTTTTCTGTGTGTTCACTGTGTTTTCTGTGTGTTCACTGTGTGTTCTCTGTGTGTTCATTGTGTGTTCATTGTGTGTTCTCTGTATGTTCACTGTATGTTCACTGTGTGTTCACTGTGTTCCTGAGTGTCAAGGAAGTATTCTTAGCAAAAATGTTGGCCTCAAATCAGCATGCCTCTGAATGCTGTGGACATAGTCTGGGTGAAGTGAACCAGCACTGATTGAAGTCTGGAAGTCTCTCCTAAGGCTTTGGTATGGATAAATGTGACTAGGTGACAGCCAGCACTACAGTCCACACAGAAATTGGAAGGTTTAAATCACCGTTTAAACCCCCCCCTAAAAACCAACCCCGTATCTAAAGAGATCATGGAAATGATAAAATAATTTGTTTTATTGGTGCATTACATTAGACTTACAACTTTTGACCAAATAGATGGTGTTTTGAATAAACTTTTTAAATCACAGAGCCATGAAACACTGACAGTAGACACAATGCAATCTTTCTATACATATATCAAACTACAACATGGCAAGAATGGAGATTTAATGTTTTTTTCACCAAAATGTAAGGTAGGAGTGGTGGCTGGCAGGCATTTGGCCACGCCTCTCTTTGTTGCCATGTCGCTTCAGGCCTGACTGTCCCTAGGGCGACGGCAGATGCACAGTGCTCAGGAGGCCTCCGATTGGCCATGTGATAGCAGGCTGTGGAATGCGGCCCTTTGTCAGAGAAGATGCCTATCTCTTTTCAGGCATTCTCAAGTCACAAGAAAGATTAGTGTGATTTTTTACTATCCTCCTTCCCAACATACAACAAATTCCCATCCTTTTAGGAGAGGATGAAAAAAATATTAATCTGTCTATTAATCTGTCATCCTGCCCTATCATGAGGGACAGTAGGTAGACAAATAAAATATAAAATGTGTGTGTAATGATGTATATGTATGTTTGTGTGTGTATTGTATGCGCATGTATCTATATGGTTATACATACACTATATGGCCAAAAGTCAGTGGACACCTGACCATCACACCTATATGAGTTTGTTGAACATCAGATTATAAAACCATAGGCATTAATATGCCTTTGTGGCTATGACAGCTGCCACTCTTCTGGGAAGGCTTTCCGCAAGATTTTGGAGTGTGTCTGTGGGAATTTGTGCCCATTCAGCCAAAAGAGCATCTGTGAGGTCAGGCACTGATGTTGAACGAGAAGGCCTGGCTCGTAATCTAATTCCTCCCAAATGTGTTCAATGGGGTTGAGGTCAGGGCTCTGTCCAGGCCAATCGAGTTCCTCCACACCAAACTCATCAAACCATGTCTTTATGGACCTCGCTTTGTGCACAGGGGCACAGTCATGCTGGAACAGCAAAGGGCCTTCCCCAAACTGTTGCCACAAAGTTGGAAGCGCCCAATTGGCTAAGATGTCTTCGTATCCTGTAGCATTAAGAATGCCCTTCACTGGAATTAAGGGCCTATCCCAAACCCTGAGAAACAGCCCCAGACCATTATCCCTCCTCCACCAAACTTTACAGTAGGCACTATGCATTCCGGAAGGTTGCGTTCTCCTGGCATCCGCCAAACCCAGATTTGTTCATCAGACTACCAGATAGAGAAGTGTGATTCATCACTCCAAAGAACACATTTCCACTGCTCCAGGGTCCAGTTGCGGCGTGCTTTACACCACTCCAGCCGTCGTTGGCATTGCGCATGGTGATGTGAGGCTTGTGTGCAGCTGCTTAGCCATGGAAACCCATTCCATGAAGCTCCCGACGCACAGTTCTTGTGCTGATGGTGCTTCCAGAGGCAGTTTGGTACTCTGTAGTGAGTGATGCAGCAGATGATAGGCGATTTTTACGCGCTATGCACTTCAGCACTTGTCGGCCCCGCTCTGTGAGTTTGTGTGGTCTACCACTTTGTGGCCGAGCTGTTGTTGCTCCTAGGTGCTTCCACTTCACAATAATAGCACTTACAGTTGAGCGGGGCACATCTAGTAGGTCAGAAATTTCACGAACTGACTTGTAGCAAAGGTGGCATCCTATGACAGTGCCGCGTTTAAAGTCACTGAGCTCTTCACAAACCATTCTGAATTCTAATTGTTTGTCTGTGGAGATTGCATGGCTATGTGCTGAATTTTATGCAGCTGTTGGCAATGGGTGTGGCTGAAACACCTGAACTCAATCATTCGTAGGGGTGTCCACTGACTTTTGGCCATATAGTGTATGTAAGGTACATGTGTAATATACAGTATATGATTGTTTATTATTGTTACTTTATTGTTTGCACTGTTATTGATTGTACAATGTATGCTATGCTTTTGGCAACACAATCATATTTGTCATGCCAGTAAAATTCCATTTGATTTGATTTGACAATGGGCGCCACCTGAACATTAGTCTTTAACTCATCGCTGGTGGAAGCAACTTTAACAACAAAAAACAGCCAAGATGGAGTAGCTACCTTCTCTGTAATAATAATATATATATGCTATTTAGCAGACGCTTTTATCCAAAGCGACTTACAGTAGTGAATGCATACATTTTTCAGTATATGTAGTCCCAAGGGGAAATGAATCCGCAACCTAAGCGTTGTCGATGCCACGCTCTACCTACTGAGCCACACAGAACCACACAGAACTACAGAGAATCTCTGTAATCGGGCCTGTTACTGTTGATCTCTCCGTTGCCCTGCACTCCCAAAGTCATGTCACCTGAGCCCCTGGAATTGTACATGGACACAATGACCCTGAGTACAGAGAGCCCATAGAAACAGGGTGGTAACCATAGAGACAGGCAGGTAACCAAGCCTGCATTCCACTTAATGGAACAGGGTCTACCACACAAAACAAAAACCAGAAACCAGGCGACTCTAATAACAGCTGCCTGTCGAAATGAGATCTTGCCAGCATCTTGTTGGTGGGGGCATTTATGTGGCACTGATTGCTGATTGAGCATGTTTGTTAGAGGCTGGGTGTGTCACTGATGCCTGTGCCATGTTAATGTGCAGTCACAATAGTAGCTTACTTGTAAATGGCACCCGGGGTAGCGGCGGGAACTCAGGGCAAAGATTAGTTGGACATTCCAAGCACGCACAAAATCAGGCTTCAGGAGAATCACTTGCTGTTTAAATGTTCCTTCCAAACAGGAATAATTTTCTTATGTCAAAATGTTTTTGTTTTTTTGCCAGTCCGGCCCTGGCTGCTAGCCCCGATCGGGACCGGCATTTGTCTTTCCACTCCTGAGGGAGGGGGGAGGGTGGTTGGCACAAACTCGCTGTGAAGCAGGTAAGGGTGTCGGTGAGTTCCGTCTCGAAAGAGGCAGATCATCGCCAACCTCGGAGAGTAGCTTGCTCCATAGAGACAGGCAGCGAGTTTGAGGGGGAGCACTAATTGAAATAAATAGAGGGTATAATCAGCTTACAAACTGGGGAGAAAAACGGGGGAAAGTCTGAAAGAAAATGTATTGAAAAAATATATATTAAAAAATTATAGAAAATAATGATTTCAAATTGAAATTAGACAGATGTGTTAATGTATAATTGGATGTAAATTTGAAGGTAATATAATTGTGTGAAGAGCTCTGAGAAAACCACTTAAGAGTGGTCTGCAATTCCTTGCTAGCAGGCCTTCCGGCCTGCGCCATCAAGCCACTGCAACTAGTCCAGAACGCTGCCGCTCGTCTGGTGTTCAACCAGTCGAAGTTCAACCACGTCACCCCTCTACTCTCCTCTCTGCACTGGCTCCCCATCGCAGCACGCATCAGATTCAGGTCACTGGTGCTTGCTTTTCAAGCGGCCAGAGGTACTGCTCCCCCATACCTCCAGTCACTCATCACTCCCTACACACCTCCCAGACCCCTCCGCTCCGCCTCCTCGGGTAAACTGACTGTCCCTTCCCTCCGGGCGCCTGGCAGCCGCTCCTCGCGGTCTCGCCTCTTCTCTGTCCTGATCCCTCGCTGGTGGAACGACCTTCCGCAATCGGTCAGGACCACGGAGTCACTTGCGATCTTCCGCAAGAGACTCAAACCCCACCTCTTCAGACACCACTACCACTGAACTCTGTCCATCTAGCTAAATTGTCTAAACCACTGTTTACTTGTTCAACACTATACTCCACCAAAAAAAAAAAAAAAAAAAAATTCACTAACCTTTTCCTTCCCGGTGTTACAGGTATGGTACGCAGATGCCTGCAATGATGTCTATTGCTGTATTCCTGCACTGATCTCGTGCGCTAACTATGATTGTTCCTACCATGTATTAATGCACATCTTGTAAGTCGCTCTGGATAAGAGCGTCTGCTAAATGCTTAAAATGTAAAATGTAAATGTAATTTGACTGTCGGTCATTTTGACCCGAAGACAATAGTAGTACATTTTTTTGTACAGCTTACATGGAAATATGAATAAAGGCAACATTTCATTTTTCTAATGTTGGGGTCAATCTAGGAAAAGTCATGAAATTTCAAGTTGAAAAAATATCATTTAGGGGATTTTTCTCTGCTGTTAAACACAGTGGCGGGTCATTTTGACCCGAGGACAACGGGAGGGTTAACCAACATATTGAGAAGAAACAGATTTTAATTATGTATATTATTTAAACAGAACTTATCAAGAGTGAACGCAAAATACACTGATGGATCTAATTTGGCCCCAAATGCAAAGTATTAGATGAATCTCAGCTCCAAAAAAATGACAAGAAAAATATTCTTAGCGCATATACTGTACATCACAGTAAAGTTGTAAAATGTAGTAAAACTCTAAAGCTGCTCTTAACCTCAGATCTCAGGTGGACTAATTACCTAAACGTTAGGAGTATTCTTACCAATGCTTCATGATGAGCTGCTATTGCTACTCTTTATACTGAAGATTTTTTAAAGTGTGTTTGATTTGGGTTTCCTGCATAGCACCTGGGTGTTTCTGTGCTTCCTCTCAGCCCTCGTGTTCAGCTTTGACTGACTGTACAGGACGAGATGTACCTCCGAAGAATTCGCTCCCTGGAGATTTTATCAGTTGCTCGCTTCTGATTTCACATGGAACAATATACGCCATTTACAAACACATACTTTGCATGCCTGAAAACCCTTCGGTGTGTCATTCTGAATCTGATGTGGGCGATCTGACAGTCACACCGGGTGTCGCATCTCGCAGGCTAAACCAGAAAGCTCCATGAATGATGGGTAGGGTGTAGGGTGCAGTGTGTATACACAGAGAGATAGGATGCAGTGTGTATACACAGAGAGGTAGGATGCAGTGTGCATACACAGGGAGGTAGGGTGTAGGATGTATACACAGGGAGATAGGGTCTCGTGTGTATACACAGGGAGGTAGGGTGCAGTGTGCAGTGTGTATATACAGGGAGGTAGGGTGTAGGGTTCAGTGTGTATACAAAGGGAGGTAGGGTGCAGTGTGTATACACAGGCAGGTAGGATGTAGGGTATATTCACAGGGAGGTAGGGTGCAGTATGTATACACAGGGAGGTAGGGTGCAGTGCATAGCAACTGTTGCTTTCACACACAGTGGTGCTGATTCGATGCGGCTGGGGACAGTGTCCCGCCCCTGTTGCTATCAGTTACTGATCTCAACATGTTTAAAGACGGGAAAGACGTGGGGCAAGCCAAACGCAGACGGAACCTGTAAGACCGCAGGGGTTTGTAAAAGTGGATCAGACCCTAAATTCACACCATGAGCCTGCAGGGTAAATACTCCAGGAAGTTTTCTTTGGACAGCTCTTGGTAAGCACTGTTGCGTCTCCATACCCCACATGCCTGAAGTCATGAGGTTACCACTCCCTCATGTTCTTACTTACTTTACAAATGAACTGCCAATGTATTCTTGAAATGTTGCATCATAATAATTTGTCGATAAAACACACTGTGACTAGTGATCAGTATGATGACTAGTGATCAGTATGATGTGAAAACCTTGAGCTGACTGTTTGCTGAGTGTTTGCTGAGCATTTGCCGACTGTTTGCTGAGTATTTTCCGCCATGGTCATGATGGCCTCTCTTCACATTGATCATTTGCGTTTGTGTGTGGGTTCGTTGGGAAGCTGGCTTGTTATGAAAGGTAGAGATACTGAGCCTGGGGCTTTGAACATGTTCTGCAGTAAATCATTGACCTGCATGGACAGAGCCAGACCAGACCAAACCCAGTACAGCCAGTTCTCCCCTTGTGCTACTTTGAGTATCATCTCACATCGCTCTATCTATTTTATACATACATATACATATATATGCATATATACACCGATCAGCCACAACATTAAAACCACCTGCCTAATATTGTGTAGGTCCCCCTCGTGCCACCAAATCAGCTCTGACCCGTCGAGGCATGGAATCCACAAGACCTGAAGGTGTCCTGTAGTATCTGGCACCAAGTCGTTAGCAGCAGATCCTTTAAGTCCTGTAAGTTGTGAGGTGATGCCTCCATGGATCGGACTTGTTAGTCCAGCACATCCCACAGATGTTCGATCGGATTGAGACATGAGGAATTTGGAGGCCAAGTCAACACCTTGAACTCTTTGTCATGTTTCTCAAACCATTCCTGAACAATTTTTGCAGTGTGGCAGGGCGCATTATCCTGCTGAAAGAGGCCACTGCCATCAGGGAATACTGTTGCCATGAAGGGGTGTACTTGGTCCGCAACAATGTTTAGGTAGGTGGTACGTTCCAAGTAACATCCACATGAATGACAGGACCCAAGGTTTCCCAGCAGAACATTGCCCAGAGCATCACACTGCCTCCGTCGACTTGCCTTCTTCCCATAGTGCATCCTGGTGCCATCTCTTCCCCAGGTAAACGACGCACACGCACCCAGCCATCCACATGATGTAAAAGAAAACGTGATTCATCAGACCAGCCCACCTTCTTCCATTGCTCCATGGTCCAGTTCTGACGCTCATTGTAGGCGCTTTCGGTGGTGGACAAGGGTCAGCATGGGTACTCTGACCGGTCTGCGGCTACACAGCCCCATACACAGCAAGCTGCGATGCACTGTGTGTTCTGACACCTTTCTATCATAGCCAGCATTAACTTTTTCAGCAATTTGTACAGTAGCTCTTCTGTGGGATTGGACCAGACGGGCTAGCCTTCGCTCGCCACGCGCATCAAAGAGCCTTGGGCGCCCATGACCCTGTCGCCGGTTCACCGGTTGTCCTTCCTTGGACCACTTTTGGTAGGTACTAACCACTGCATACCGGGAACACCCCACAAGACCTGCTGTTTTGGAGATGCTCTGACCCAGTAATCTAGCCAACACAATTTGGCCCTTGTCAAAGTCGCTCAGATCCTTATGCTTGCCCATTTTTCCTGCTTCCAACACATCAACTTCAAGAACTGACTGTTCACTTGCTGCCTAATATATCTCACCCCTTGACAGGTGCCATTATAACGAGATGATCAATGTTATTCACTTCACCTGTCAGTGGTTTTAATGTTGTGGCTGATTGGTGTATATATATATATATATATATATATATATATATATATATATATATATATATATATAATATATATGGTGGGTATACAAATAATTCATCCCCATTGGCATTTTTCACATTTTATTTTCTTACTTCATGGAATCAAAATGGATTTCTTGCCACTGATCAACACAATATGCTCTATAATCTCAAATATAAAAAAAGCTTTTTCTTAAATAATTACAAATAACGAATACATAAGTATTCACCCATTCTTCTTTAACACTTGTACTCCGGTGTCCCACTGCCACACCCCCCGTCATAAAATCATAAAAATATGGATATTAATATGTATATACTTCTCCACATGTCACGCAATACCTACATATAATATATCAAATGATGGGGATTTTTGTCCCGAATCCAACCCCTATGTTGTTTTTAAGTATATTAATACATTTTAATTAAAACGGGCAAAACTTACAGGCTGCACCACGGCCAACGGCCGTTTTGGGTTACGGCGTGTTGACAATGTTGACATGTTTTCATATAAAATCATATATAATACATGGTCAAAATGGACATAGCTAAATACACAATATTCTAAGGATTCAAATAAGACCAAAGTTGCCTATTTTACATACAAATGACCAAAGTTACGACAAGTTTTACATGCATTCCCCATTGACTTTCAATAACGCAAACTCCTGTTAGTTTGAAAAAACTGAATGTAATTTCACTCGTAATACACCAAATACTGAGAAAGTAATCAAAACACTGATATATTGTAAAATACAAACTTGTTCACGTGAAAATCAGTATAAATACGTATACATTGTCATAAGTATTATAGCACTATTTTCATATTCCATATTCTGTGTACATATATATATATATACATGTATATACACTCAGTGGTCGCTTTATTAGGTACACCCTGATTTCAAATAATACGTTTACCTCCTTGGTCCAGGAAGCGAGCTAATTAGTGAAATCAGGTGGTGTAGTGCATGGTTAGAGCAAATACCTGCACACACTGCAGACCTTGAGGCCTGGATTTGAATATCCCTGTCCTAATGAAACAGGAAGCCATGGATGACCACTTAAGAGTTCCTGAAGACTCAGATGAACTTATATATATATGTATAAATAAAATAGATTTTGTTCATGAAAATTTTGAAGCATTAGTGCAATTTCAAAGCAATAATTGTGACACATTTTTTTCTAAATTTTATTTAAATTAAAGGTTAGATTTCTCATATTTTGAGTGTAAGATCAAGCTGATGAACAACAAAGCCATTTTTTCATAGCCTTTTTTGCTCATCTTCACCAAGGGTGCCAATAATTCTGCAGGGCAGTGTATGTGTGTTTATACAGGGGGTAGACAATATAATGGAAACACCAAACAATATATGAGTATTTATTAACTAACTAACTAATAAGGAGTTGGGCTGCCCTTTGCCTTCTTAGAATGCTGTTATACATGTTTTTAACTGTTTATAGTGGGATACTGGACCATCTTTCAAGAAGAAAAGCCTTCTTTGAGAGATGAAGCTGGTGGAAATGTACTCCGCACTCTATATTCCAGAACTTCCCATAAAGGTTCAATGATGTTTAGATCTGGTGATTGGGGAGGCCATGGAGGGTGTTTGACTTCATCCTGGTGTTCATGAAACCATGCTTGAATCGTCTTGGAGTGTGGGATGCCAACTTCTGATCACTGTTCCTCTTTCCTGATGCAGTTTTTCCTTGTTTGGCGTACGTGATCATGATTTTTGACACTGTTCCCCTTGAATTATTCAATAATTTTGCCATATCTGTGACTGACAAACCTGCAATTCAGGCACAAACTATTGGACCTCTTTCAAAATCTGTTTCTGATTTCTGTTCTCATCTGAGTTCTCATGTTGCTTTAGAAACTCTCATATTAAAGTATTGGTTTTAAAACATATTTTATAGCATATTGGTAATTAGTATTGACATTAACATGAAATATATGTAGACTCCTTTTTAACTGTGGTTTAGTTACTTCAAAATATGAGCCCTTTTTGATTGGGTGTTTCCATTATTTTATCTACCCCTTGTATATATGATGTGTGTGAGTGTGTGTATATATTGAATTCAAATACAAACAACTCTTTCTATTGCTCTGTCTCTGCCTCTGTCTTTCATCTGTTGAGTTGAAATTGCTGCTAATGTTTCATTGACTGTTTTTGTTTTGGGCCAAATGCATTTTGTAAAGGAAAATATCAGTGATGTGGAACAAGCTGGAAATAGGAACAGCCTCATCTCTGTGATTGGCTGGGAAGGACCAGGATTGATTTAAGCTTATTATGGTCATACGGTTCTGGGATTGATTATTATTTAATGGTGATATTTATCCTTTATACTTGTACTAAATCTAATCTTAAACCCTGAATGCAACACGTGTAGATCAAAGAATTTATGATCACTGTCACATGCCACGTGACAATCCCTGGATGTGAACAAGGCAGCAGGAAACACCTGCATCTTTATTGAATCTCTCTCTCAGACACAGGAGAGAGAGTCAGGGCGGGAGGGCAGAATAAATAAAATAAACAAAATCTTCATCATACTTTCCGCAAAGCTTTCTGGCAAAAACAATAAACACAAACAACAAACTAAATAAAAGTCTGCCTCCTCTGAGATGGATACCCAGGACAACTTAACAGTATCACACACACACAGACATTTTGCGACTAACAGACAACCATGCCTTTTCAGTCTACTTTAACATCAACAGGCACACAAAGATGTTTGCAACGCTCCCACCTCACACACGTTCCGTGGCTTTTCAGTGGCTCTCTCTCTAAACAAACACACAGAGACGTTCACCACTTTTCAGTGGCTCTCTCTTTACACACACACACACACACACACACACAGACATTCACCACTTTTCAGTGGCTCTGTCTCTAAACAGGCACACAAGAAGCACTCTACACAGTCACCTCACACATACGTCGACAAGACTCGCACTCCTCACACTTACTTCACACTCGCTCTTGGTAGCCACACACCGGCACTTAAATAAGCCAAATTGGCTGAAGTGAAACTCATGAGGCATTCCGTGGCTCCACCATTCACACACATAAACGCACCCACTCACAGACACAATCCGTCAAGTGAATTATTCACTTGACATCCACACCAATTAACATTCATACATAAATTAAGACACCTGGAACTAGCATTCCTGGTCAACAATTTGCATTCTCTCACAATCTTGCATACTGCGAGATTGCCAAACCTGGCCATGGAAAGTCCAGTTGTCCCAGAGTCATCCACAGGACTACTGTGGCAAAACAAGCAACCTTGCTGCTCCCCCCATTGCCGAGACTGACGCCTTCCACAATCACATTAAATGTAACATTACACAGTGGGATTCTGTTTTCAAGAACAAACATAACACAGAATTGAAATACATGATTTTAAACCACAGTTTATAATTAGTTATTAAATCAACCTGTAAATCCAGTCTGTTCAGATATTTGGCCTGATTCTCCTTCTTGATTCTCTTCCTGAGTCTCTGAACCTTGGCACAGACTATCAGAAGGAAAGGAAACAGCACACACACACAGACACACACTCACACACAACACCACATGCACACACACGCATACATACACACACAGTGCACAAACGCACCTAACACACACACACACACATACGCACGCACGCTTTCACACATACACACAAGTACACACACATATACACACACACAGTGCACACACACATAGTTATACACACACACACACACTTATGCACACACACACACACACACACACACACACATATGCACATGCTCTCACACATACACACAGACACACACACAGCCAGTGCATGACCACAGTACCAGAGCTACCTGTGACACAACTTTAGCCTATGCTTTTGTTTTCACACACTACAGCTCAGGTGCCATAAAGGACACCTCTTCCTTATTGTTCTAAATCATGTGACCGCTTCTCCCCCGCTTCAGAGACAAAGCGCATGGCTTCCGTCAGCGTACCGGCACAGCAGGTGTGGGGGAAGGGGGGCAGGGTTTTGTGTGCTGCGTGTTCACACCTGTGTTAGCGGGGCGAATATGAATGGTGCCGAGCTCTGGTGGGAGTGGCCTGACTGCAGGGCTGTCACACCACTTTCCCCGAAAGGTATTTCCTGTTAAAGCATTTCCTGTTAAACCCTGCGAGTCGCTCTTTTCCTCCACGGAGCCCCTGCACGCTCTCTTCAGGAGGGCCGTCCGGACGTCCAGAAAGACTGGCTCACAAGCCATACCAGCACCCATTGTCGCAAAGCAATGCAGCATCCATCTCTATGAAATGAGGGAATAGTTTGTTATGGAAAGGTGTTGGAGTTTCCGCTCAGCTAAAGGCAACCTTTCAGACAGGTAAGGGGTGGGGGGTAGGGGGTTTGTTTCCCAGCTCAGTTTTTTTGCTGTTAATTTCCTGTCATACTTTTTGAAAGTGTTCATGCCTTGCTTGGTGCTACGTAAAAAACTAAATATAGATCAGCAGACTCTGCTCTTAATATCTTCTGGGAGAAGATCCTGACTGTATTATTATTATGAGGAGAGGGGAGGTTTGAGTGAAATATTATTCTGTAAAAGAAAGTGTATGTCCAATAACTAACTTGCCCATATGCATCACATACTTATAATATCATGCCTAATATTAAAATAAAATTGTATACATGATTACATTTGCCTGGAAGGAGTAACAACATAATGCTTAGTTCTGAAGATGTTTATTTTATATAACAGTGCAAGAATAAACTGAAAGAATTTCCTACATGGTTTTCCATTTGACTGATTTAGAGCCATTCATTACACTCAAGATATGAACACTATTAGCACACTATACAAAAATAAAACGTGCATTTCCACACAGCATATGCAGAGTTGCATTGTGTGTAAAGAGCCTGCATGTGAGCATGTTTGTGCTGCTGCAGAGAGATTGGGAAGCTTGCTGTGATAAAAATCAAGAGAGGCTGGTCCAGCCTCTCTTGCTGCACTGTGGTTTGATGGGTCCTGTGGCCCGGATCCATCTGCCCTGGTGAGCGGTTTCACTGTGGGCCCTCACCCAGAGGCCACACTGACCCAGGTCACACTGGAGCTCTGCTGAAACACAATCCAGTTTGAGTGATCCAAGACCGAGAGCCAATTGAACGGCTAGCATTACCAATGTGGCCATTTGTCCTCTCTTCCTTCACTTTGAGCACACATGTTTAGGGTTAAACGATGGTCTGAAGTGATGTGGGCGGTGTGTGATGCCAGAGACTGGACTCATGTGGGCACTTCCTGTCCCTGCAGTTATGGGGTAGAGGGGGGCATGCCATCAGGCAGGTTGAAGAAGGGAAGGCGGAAGAGCAGGTTTGAGCCCAGAAAAACACAAAGTCTGGAGGAAGCCCAGATGGAGATCAAAGAGCTCAACAACAGCCTAATAAAGCAGATCCCACTCAGGTGTGTGTGTGTGTGTGTGTGTGTCTCTGTGTGTGTTTGAGTGAATGTATGTGTGTGTGTGAGAGAGAGAGTATCTCTGTGTGTGTCTGTGTGTGTGTGTGTGTGTGTGTGTGTGTGTGTGTTGTGTGTGTGTGTGTGTGTGTGTGTGTGTGTTTGGGTGAGTGTGTGTGTGTGTGTGTGTGTGAGTGTGTGTGAGTGTTTGTGTGTGTCTATGTGTGTGTGAGAGTGTGCATGTATGTGTCAGTGTCTGTGTGCATGTGTATGTATGTGTGTGTGTGTGTGTGTGTGTTTGGGTGAGTGTGTGTGTGTGTGTGTGTGTGTGTGTGTGTGTGTGTGTGTGTGTGTGTGAGAGAATGCATGTGTGTGTGTGCGTTTACATGTGTGTGTATGTGTGTGTGTGTTTGAGTGAGTGTCTGTGTGTGTGTGAGAGTGTGTGTCTGTGAGTTTGTGTGTGAGAGTGTGCATGTGTGTGTGTATGTGTGTGTGAGAGTGTGTATGTGTGTGTGTGTGTAATTGTCTGTGTTTGTGTGTGTGTGTGTGTATGTGAGTGTGTGTGTTTTTATGTGTGTGTGTGTGTGTCTGTGTGTGTGTGTGTGTGTGTGTGTGTGCATGTGTGTGTGTGTGTGTGTGTGTGTGTGTGTGAGTGTCTTTGTGCATGTGTGTATGTGTGTGTTTGAGGAGTGTGTGTGTGTGTGTGTGTCTGTGTGTGCCTGTGCATGTGTGTGTATGTGTGTGTGTGAGAGAGAGAGTATGTGTTTGAGTGAGTGTGCATGTGTGTCTGTGTCTGTGTGAGTGTCTGTGTGCATGTGTGTGTGATTGTCTGTGTGCATGCGTGTGTTCCTGTGTGTGTGTGCTTGTGTTCCTGTGTGTGTATGTGTGTGTGTGTGTGTCTGTGTGTGTGTGTGTGTAATTGTCTGTGTGTGTTTGTGTTTGTGTGTGTGTGTGTGTGTGTGTTTGTTTGGAGTGTGTGTGTGTGTCTGTGTGTGTGTTTGTATGTGTATGTGCCTGTGCCTGTTTTTGTGTGTTTGTGTTTGTGTGTGTATTTGAGGGTGTGGGTGTGCCTGTGTGTGTGTGTGTGTGTGTGTGTGTCTGTGTGTGTGTGTATGTGTGTGTGTTTGCGTGTGTGTGTGTTTGGGTGTGCCTGTGTGTGTGTGTGTGTGTGTGTGTGTGTGTGTGTGTGTGTGTATGTCTGTGTGTGTATGTGTGTGTGTGTGTGTCTGTGTGCATGTGTGTGTGTGTGTGATATGTGTGTGTGTGTGTGTGTGTGTGTGTATGTGTATGTGTGTCTGTGTGTGTGTGTGTGTGTTTGAGGGAGTGTGTGTGTGTGCCTGTGTGTGTTTGTGTGTCTGTGTGTGTGTGTGACTGTGTGTGTATGTGTTTGTGTGTGAGTGTCTGTGTGCATGTGTTTGTGTTTGTGTGTTTGTTTTTGTGTTTGTGTGTGTGTGTGTGTTGTATGTGTGTGTTTGTGTATGTGTGCGTTTAAGTGTCTGTGTGTGTGTGTGTGTGTGTGTATGTGTGATTACTTCCCTGTTCCCTCTGCATATATTTCATTTCAAATTCCCTACAAGTGTAAATTGTATGTTTTATATTGAAGTTCTGTATTTTGTCTGTCTATTTACTTGCTTTTAACAGATAAGTAATATATGACTAGCATTTCCTTACACTGAATGAGGTTTGACTGCATGATTCTGGTGTTGTATGCTTTCACAGGTCACAGGCTATTGATGAGAAAGGGTTTGAAAGGCCTGAAGGTGCCGTCACACGGAATGTAAGTCCCTGTAGTTTTAACTCTGAAATCTCTGCCTTGTCTTACACCCCATTACTCACATCTAACTCAGGAGCAAGTGGTGGAACATGGTCACGGTTTCTACCTTTTAAATCAGTTCTTTAGTGAAATAAGGTGTTTCACAAATTCCTTGAGTCGTCATGAAGTTTTTAAGGTATAATTAGATGCTGTCTGAAATGTGAAAGCTTGAAGCTCAGGGCCCGTATTCACAAATAATTTTATCTTACCACTAGGAGTCTTTCTAAATCGCACTAAAACCTTTTAGTTAGGAGTCCCACCTTAAAACCTATTCACAAAGCTCCAAAGACAAACTCATACTAAGGAATTCCTAGAATTGTGAAACAAAGAGTGAGGGTGGGGTTGACGTCATTGCTAAGGATGACGTTGTTTCTCATGAACGAGCTTACTCAGAATGCCCACAGTGATTGGCTGATATAGGGGATGGGTCTCTCCCCGCGTACGGATCAACCCCCACGGTTCGGCATGCATATGATCCGCGGATTAATAGCTAAATTGAACCATCATAGAGAAATACAAATACAGCCGCTGTTATATAAACCATATATGTTTTGGTTTGCTTTGTTTTTCATACTAAATGCCTTTCTGGGAGGCATGTTTTTAGAAATGCGACCGAATTAAATAGAATTGAAACATTAGCGATCTTTTATTTTTTTATTAAATTAATTCAGGCATAAGACCACCCTAGTTACATCGCCTAAGGCGTACTGAATCTAAAAATGTATTATGTGACATTTTCTAATAAAGATTTAGTAAAATAACTTACATTGAAAAACTGAAATTATCATTCATTCAATTCCTTGAGAATAGTTACTGGTAATATTTGGTGGAAACGCGCCTTTGGTCCCGTTATTATTTTTTTTGCTGATCCGAAAAATGATCCGATGCACCCCTATTATATTCTAATAAAGATTCTAAAATACAAATGTAGGCTACGTGTCACTGATTTAACATGAAACCAAGAATACTGACTAGTCAATTGATTACATGTCTGCATCTCGTAAAAAATCAGCGGGTATCTATATATAATATATATAATATTATATATATAATACCCTCGCGATTGAGGCGGTACCTTTTTATGAGCTCTGTATCATTCAATATCTCCAGTGTTGACGCGATTGCGACAACGATTGCCGCCAGCAGCAGATTTTAGGATCGCCGTGAATAGGTCTTTAGCGACTTAGAAGTCCTCTTGCCTGCTTTTAACTTCTCCTGGACTTAGGAGCTGTTTTTAGCTCTCAAACCCTTTGTGAAATACTCTTATCCCAAAAATTTAGGATTCCTAAATTTATGAGTGACACGCCCATTATTTTTCGGACTTGCTCCTAAATTCCGGAGTTACGACCAACTTTTACCCTTAAAATTATTTGTGAATACGGGCCCTGATCTGCAAAACACATCATGGAAACTTGACACCCGCATTTGTTTTATCCGAGCTTCTCTTCCTCTTTTAAAATGCAGAGTTTTATTAAACACAACAAGACATTCCACAAGCTCTTTCGAGAAATTCCTGAGAGTGAGGAACTAACACACGGTAAGAATTCAAACTATAATCCCCATGATTGTGTACATTGCTTTGCATCCCTCTGGTGTAGGAGGTATGAGTTTCCACCCAAACTACCATTGCGTGGTGACCTGGGTGGGGATGCCAGAGAGGTGTATGAGTCTTTCTTAAGGTACATGTTGGGTTAGGAACAATATAAGAGTGTGGCAGCACTGAGGCGTAATGGATGGAAAATGGATCTTATTGTCATTGTGTCACAGGTTGGGGGAGGCTGAGTTGCGGTTGAGGGGAGATTGAGGAGCGGTTTAGGGGAGATTGAGGGAAGGCTGAGGGCAGGCTGAGGGGAGATTGAGGGGCGGTTGAGGAGAGATTGACTACGTTTACATGCACACCATATTCCTGTATTAATCGGAATAATGACAATATTCCGATTACGTATGAGTCATGTAAACGCCTTAACCCGATTGCCATAACCCGATTAAGATCATATTCTGATTACTAAAAACCCGAATAAGACCCCTGGCATATGCCTGTATTAACCAGATTATTGGGTCATGTAAACATGTTAGTCGGAATATGCCCCTTAACGGAATATTAATTTACGTCTGCGCATGTTCATTTTGCAAGGAATCTGGGTAATTTAGCTTGGTTGCTATAGCAATAGCTTTAGCTAGCAATTTGGCAACATGGCGAAAAGCACTCAGAAAAGTAATCACTTCTGGAGCGAGGATGAGACAAATTTATGTATTCAAATCATGAAAGATCTAAATATCATGGAATACATCGATGGGGAAAAGCACCGCAATAGCGATATTTTTAAAAGGGTGTGCGACAAACTCAAAGAAGCAGGTTTTGTGCGCACTGCTGACCAGGTCAAACATCGGTGAAAACCCTCAAGGCAGCCTACTATAAAGACTGGCTCATGAACACATAGTGTCGAGGGATGACCCTTAAAGCTAAGCTTGGCAAAAACTTACCAGTATTTGCCATTCACCACTCCTTGAAGCACATAAGAGGGCCATCCTTTCCTATTAACAAAGTCCCTGTATCCATCACTGGGAGGCAATACAGGTATGTGGGTGCCATCCACACAGCCTATGATTTGAGGAATGTAGTGGGCCTGTTCAAATCTCTCTGCAATTGCGCATGCTTCTTCAACAGTACTTTAATTAACTGACTGATAACGGAGCCTACCATGCCGTGGCAGAACATGTAGACAAATTTCTTCACCGTACACTTGTGGACACCGAACTGATTCGCAACCACACGATACTCGGCACAACTTGCCAGTTTGTACAGAACGATAGCAACGCGCATTGGAATTGGCACAGGCGCACGTACTGTGTCTTGGGAATGTTCCATAACCCTTTCCATCATTCGGCACAGTTTGTTGAATGAGCCTCTCGACATGCGGAAATTTTCTCTCCACTCTGCATCCGTAAACTCTACCATCACTACTCCGTACCACCAGTCCTGGCTGCGAACTTTCATCCATAGTCTCCGGGGGGTTCTGATTGGCATAAATGGCATATTAACAAGTACCATAGCTCCATTTGCCATTTCCTCGCGTTCTCGTCTGCCATGGTTGAGGATGTGAATGAGAACGAGTGTTCTTGTTACATTATGATGTAGAAGTGCTAAGAAGACAACACAATATAACGCAAAAGCAAGCATTTTCAAGCCTTTTGTGGAAATGGGAATTACTGCAGGAAAATAACGCGCCTATTTATTCAGCTGAGTACCCAGAAAGCCCTTGCGCGGCACTACATCGCTGGTTTATTCGGAATATGCCGATTAACATGTAAACGGGAATATTCCCGTAGCTCAACATTCTGCGGCGCGTGTAAACACCTTATTCGGAATATTGCCTTAACCTGAATATGGACCTTAATCGGAATATGGTGTGCATGTAAACGTAGTCATTGAGAAGAGGGTGAGGGGAGATTGAGGAGAGATTGAGCGGAGGGTGAGGGGAGATTGAGGGGAGGTTGAGGGGAGATTGAGGGGAGATTGAGGGGAAGTTGAGGGGAGATTGAGAGGAGGTTGAGGGGAGATTGAGAGGAGGTTGAGTTGTGGTTGAGGGGAGATTGAGGGGAGATTGAGGTGGGGCCGTTGTGTAACCCTGGTGTGTCCTTCCTTCTGTAGCTTTCACCTGCGCCCTGCAGAAGGAGGTGCTCTACCATGGCAAGCTCTTTGTGTCCGACAATTTTGTGTGCTTCTACTCCTCTGTCCTGCTCAAGGAAACAAAAGTAAGTTCACTGGGGTTAAGTGTGAACATATACCATACTATAGCAAACCTTTACCAACCTGCCTTTTATGCCATACTATAGCAAACCTTTACCAACCTGCCATTTATACCATACTGTACAAAACCTTTACCAACCTGCCTTCTATACCACACTGTACCAAACCTTTACCAGCCTGCCTTCTATACCATACTGTACCAACTAGTCCAGAATGCTGCCGCTTGTCTGGTGTTCAACCAGCTGAACTTCACCCACATCACCCCTCTACTCTCCTCTCTGCACTGGCTCCCCATCACAGCACGCATAAGATTGAAATCCCTGGTGCTTGCTTTTCAAGCGGCTAGAGGTACTGCTCCCCCATACCTCCAGTCACTCATCACTCCCTACACCCCAGCCAGACCCCTCCGCTCCGCCTTCTCTGGCAAACTGACTGCCCCATCCCTCCGGGCGCCTGGCAGCCACTCCTCGCGGTCTCGTCTCTTCTCTGTCCTGACCCCTCGCTGGTGGAACGACCTTCCGCAATCAGTCAGGACTGCGGAATCACTTGCAATCTTCCGCAAGAGACTCAAAACCCATCTTTTCAGACTCCACTACCACTGAACTCTGTACATCTAGGTAATTGTCATCACCACTGCCTACTTGCTCAACACTATACACCGCTGCCTACTCCATTTAATAATAAATAAATAAAATTACTAACCTTTTCCTTCCCAGTGTTACAGGTATGGTACACAGCTGCCTGCAATGATGTCTATCGCTGTATTACTGCACTGTCTCTTGCACGTACAATGATTGTTCCTACCATGTATTTATGCATATCTTGTAAGTCGCTCTGGATAAGAGCGTCTGCTAAATGCTTAAAATGTAAAATGTAAATGTACCAAACCTTTACCAACCTGCCTTTTATACCATACTGTGCCAAACCTTTGCCAACCTGCCTTTTATACCATACTGTACCAAACCTTTACCAACCTGCCTTCTATACCATACTTATACGAAACCTTTAATAACTTGCCTTTTACACCTTACTGTACCAAACCTTTACCAACCTGCATTTTATACTCTACCAGTCATTAACAATCTTCAATTTGAAAATAATGTGCAAAAAGTTTAATAACTAGCTCGCTGACTGTTCAACCAGAAAGATCATTATAAAATGCAATGTTGCAGCTAATCTCTGGGGATCACTGATACAAATCAACTGAAAAGATCCATCTTTAAGACCTCCGGAAAACCTTGATTTAATAGGTAGATGTAGGTATAGGTGTGGCATTTACAGTGTTTCAATTATATCTGCAATTTGATTTACTCATGCTGGCCATATTCTTTTAATCTACAAACTATTTATGGTCAAGCTTTACACTATGAGTGGTTGCCCAGAGATCCTACATGAGAAATTCCACACATATTGTCCAGTGTCTGTGCCAGTCTGACTCAAATTCACCCAATCCTCATTTCAATATTACTCTGAAATATTGCCATTTGATTGGCTTGTGACTTTTTTTTTTAACAGGTCATCTTAACTAACAGTCAGGAATTTCGAAAAGAGCTGGACAATTTTGTATTCACTATATCTTTATTTCTCTTATCGCTAGGTTTTGTTTTTATAATCACAAAGTTCTGTGTGTCTAAAAGACTGACACAGTGGATGAGTGGTTTGCTTCCCCTACTGGTGATACAGTGTAGTGCATGCCCAGCTCATGCTTCCTTCACATCATCATCAAGAAAACATTTAGTCATAGTGTCCTACCTGCTACAATCAGGTTGATCAACCACAATTTAGCACAGAGAGACATGCCATTGTGATTTAGGTAAATTGTTGGTATAATAGAGTAATGATGATATAGTCAAAATTTTATAGATAATAAATTATAATCGATTATAATAATTCAATATAGTCTAAATAGATATAGATAATTCGATCTAGTAGCTATGCTTTCTATGAAACTTCGTTCCAAGATTAGTTATCTAGCTAGCTAACACTTGTCATTTCAAGAGGCTGAAATAGAGATATAATCTGTTGATTCTGTTTAATAGAATTAAACCTATTCCATACAAATGTAAAAGCCCAATGTAATCAACTATTTCCATGTATTAATATAGTGCAGATATGATTTCAATTGCTGTTTTAACCTTTGTGTTATTTGAGGGAAATGTAAATACTGATAGTAATTCCCCCCTCTATTTCTCCACATAGAACATTGTTTAAGATTATTTTTATCCATGCATTTTGGGGGATACTGATTTGTATTTTGTTAAAATAATGTTAATTGCATGTTACAAATTGCAAGCTAATAATGATAAGGTTTGAAAAGCCTGTTTTCATTTGTATAGAACAATATGTGGTCTGTGAATATAAATTCCCATTCAATAACCAATTTACAAAAGTTCCCATTATCCTGGTTTGAAAATTCCCAGAATCCTACTTGTAAAGGCTGTGTTGTTTTGTTTAAAAAAAGTATTCAAGTATTTGTGCTTAAAGTATTTTGCATTAACAAGTATTAAAACCAGCAATATGAATTTTATCCATACAACATTTTGTGTAAATCGGCCCCAAAGTTTAAGCTTTTACAAATAATAAAAAATGTATGAAAAAATGATAAAGTCAGAAGTGTAAATATAAAAAAATGTACTTGTGTGCTGTTTAGGGTGGATATGTTTGAATTATTGCACAAGTGCAGATGTGACATGGATTTGGTCCTCTGTACTGGTTAGGGTGGAGACATGGGTAAAGATGGAAATGTTTTTATTATCTAGGTGGTGATCCAAGCGTCTGACGTGCATGCAGTGAATAAGCAGAACACGGCTCGGCTGGTGCCCAACGCGCTGTCCATCCACACCAACACAGGGGACAAGGTCAGAACCCACACCACATTGATGCCCCTGGGCCTCACTACGGCACTACCATGGCAACCCATCCTGTGGGAACGGTCACCATAGTAAAGATAATTAACCATCATAGGTAGTGTAAATATCATGCCAAAGCAGTTACCAAACATTCATTGTATAACCTAATGTAAGATGACATAACTTTGTGAATTAATTCACAAAATTAAAACACTTTGTATTGTGTTGATACTATATTTTGATTTGTTATATAAAACATTAAGGGCCTGCCTGCTTTTTGTCTTTCAGTATTTGTTGGTGTCTTTAAGAAATCGTGAGGCATGTCACAAACTGCTATGTTCAGTGTGCCCACATGTAGAGGTATGTACAGTCTCACCCTGGTCACGGTTAAGTAACGGTCCTGTATGATAGAGTAGGGGCTTTATCACTCTGCACTCACCCTGGTCACAGTTCAGTGACGGTCCTGTATGGTCTTGTCCACAGGAGGAGAGTGGCCAGAGCAGCCCGGTTGTGTCCTCAGCAGAGAATAGCATGGATCAGGGGAAGGAGGAAGTAAGTCTAATACGCTTCCCTGACTGTATTCTGTCTCTCTCATGGAAATACAGATTAAGACAATAGTGAGCCCCCCTGGTCCTCTCCCTCTTTCTCATCTTCTCTACAGAACACAAGCCAGTCCAGTCTGGAGGACTCCGCCAACCCTCTGGACGACAGAGACGTCGCACTGGGATCACCATTACCCAGGCTGATCAGAGGCAAGTTTTTCATTAACATGGACCCCTACCCCTCCATCGTACAGTTAACACGGACCCCTACCCCCTACCCCCCATTGTATAATTAACATGGACCCCTACCCCTCCATCGTACTGTTAACACGGACCCCTACCCCACTATCGTACAGATAATTTGAACCCCTACCCCTCCATCGTACTGTTAACATGCACCCCTCCCCCTCCATTGTACAGTTTGTAGAATCCTGTAAGATTCCACCCGAACACACCAAATGGCGGACGTGTCCGAGTGTTGAAGTATAGCATGTAGCCTTACCTTAGTGTTACCGGAACGGGATTAAATGGAGGTTAATTAACTCCAACTCTATCTGACTCCATGTATGTTAGCTTTTCTCTCTGTTAACTCTTACTTCTAGACTCGTATAAGCAAATGAGAGTCTGTAGTCTCTCATCTCGCGTAGTGTGGCTCTATACGTGTTGTTATCTCTATATGAGATGCAGACGTGCCTTTGGCCTTTGTAAAGCCTAGCAAGGATACAGTTGCGTATCTTGCAACGGCACTAATGTATAGGCGGCTGACTACGGAGTGCAACGTTCTATGTGTGTGTTAACTTTAATCTTAAAACCACAACGTGTAACTGCAGTCTAGATTAATGAGAGATGCTTTGGTATGAAAATATTTATTAACCGGACTTGCAGAAAAACATCAAACAGAATTTGCGTAATGTAAGAATACAAAAACGGCTATACGCCAAGTTGCGCAGGAGGTCGTAGTACGAATCTCCGCGATGTATGCGACTTTTCCCCCTATATACCTACACATCAAAAGAAACCACCAAACACCAAATAAGGACATAATCACTGAAAAACGGAACCACTCCCTCCGCTGCTTCTGTACGTGCATCACACCACCAGTCTCACAGACGGCCGCTGACTGCAGATCATTTGCATTTGCACCGTTCACTTTTGAACGGTGTTCTGAGATCCCCAGTAAGCGCCACCCGCACCACATCATCAATGACACCAACCCACTGCTCATTATATCAGCTCTCCAACAACACCAAACATGCTTATACTGTGCATGTGAATGATGAAGTTTACAGTATAACACATTAAACTCAGTGATGTGGTCAAGTCTTGAGAACAGTCCCCACTGTGTCCTGTTTTGCTGAGACAGGATTAGTGTGGGGCCTGAGAGACGTCTGGGGCAAAACCATTGTTCTCACCTGTTGGCTCCCTGCTGGCAATACAAACACAGTTCACACTCTTTGGGGTCACTTCAGGGCATAGTTCTGTGACCTGCCCTACAAGTTAACATGGACCCCAACCCCTACCCCCCCAGTGTGCAGTTAACATGGACCCCTACCCCCCATTGTACAGTTAACATGGTCCCCTACCCCTCCATCGTACTGTTAACATGCACCCCTTCCCCTCTATTGTACAGTTAACATGCACCCCTACCCCCTACCCCTCCATCATACAGTTAACATTGACCCCTACCCCTCCATCGTACAGTTAACATGGACCCCTACACCCTACACCTCCATTGTACAGTTAACATAGACCCCTACCCCTCCATCATACAGTTAACATGGACCCCTACCCCCTACCCCTCCATCATACAGTTAACATTGACCCCTACCCCTCCATCGTACAGTTAACATGGACCCCTACCCCTCCACCTCCACTGTGCAGATAACATGGACCCCTACCCCCAATTTTACAGTTAACGTGGACCCCCCTCCATCGTACAGTTAACATGGACTCCTACCCCTACCCCTCCATCATACCGTTAACATAGACCCCATCCCCCCATTGTACAGTTAACATGGTCCCCTACCCCTCCATCATACAGTTAACATGGACCCCTACCCCTCCATCGTACAGTTAACATGGACCCCTACCCCCTACCCTCCATTATATAGTTAACATGGACCCCTACCCCCATCGTACAGTTAACATGGACCCTCCCCTCCATCGTACAGTTAACATAGACCCCTACCCCTCCATCATACAGTTAACATGGACCCCTACCCCCCCCATTTTACAGTTAACATGGACCCCTACCCCCATCGTACAGTTAACATGGACTCCTACCCCCTACCCCTCCATCATACAGTTAACATGGACCCCTATCCCCCCATTGTACAGTTAACATGGTCCCCTACCCCTCCATCATACAGTTAACATGGACCCCTAGCCCTCCATCGTACAGTTAACATGGACCCCTACCCCATTTTACAGTTAGCATGGACCCCCCCCCCATTGTACAGTTAACATAGACCCCTATCCCTCCATCATACAGTTAACATGGACCTCTACCCCTCCATCGTACAGTTAAGAACATAAGAACATAAGAACATAAGAATACATAATGATGAGAAC